>OX422209.1:757081624-757681624 GCA_949130495.1 Sambucus nigra
AAATTAGGATATGGGTTGTATTGAGATGTGCTTAGTATCTTGAATAAAAATATGAATGTAAGTTAATATTTACGAAATTAAGAGTCGGGGTTGTGACTCGGATATCTTTAGGTAGAGTGCTACGGGAGTTAGGCATGGGTAACTTGTTTAATTTATTATATATATATATATATATATATATATTATAAATTATCAAATATCAAATTTATTAAAGGTTGTTTGACCTAATAATGGGATTTTGTGTAATGAATTTTGAAGAGTGAAGATAGGGACCAAATGAATGAGCCCTTATTTTAGTGGAGTGATATTACTTAGTTATATTAGAGGATTCCTAACATATATACATATAACCCTTTTCGGATTAGTTAACTCCTTATATATGTACATATAAACCTTATTGAAAAGGTACCAGGAAGCGAATAAATATTAATAATCTGAATGATTAAAGTTGAGTCAAGAGGACAACATGCTAAGATTATTAGATATGTGGGAAAGGTTAGTTTGGGAAAATAGCTATGCCTAGGTATTTAAGGAGTAATAAATTATGAAGCAAACATGATTGAAGTCCAAAGAGGATTTTATGAGACTTAATATTTAATTGAGAAATAGTCGTAGGATAACGGCTTAAAATGAGTGATATACCCGTATATATCCTCAGCCCGGTTGAGGGCTCCCTCTAACCGGACGACCCATCAAGGCCAACCCTTCACCAGCTTCGAACGACCCCTCAGGGGGGCCGACCCTTCATCATCCTTTGGACGACCCCTCAGGGGGCCGACCCTTCACCAGGCTCCAGATGACCCCTCAAGGGGCCGACCCTTCACCAGGCTCCGGATGACCCTCCGAGGGTACGACAGTACGAGGCCAGAATTGGGCCAGACTAACTACATGAAGGAACTTTGCCTTCGGCCTCATACCATCGGCCGAGGGTGACATCATCACAGCGCGTGGTTTGGGAGACGCGTGGGACAGTGCGCGTGAGGCTCATATGGCACGTGGCAGACCGTTATGACCAAATCACACCCTCACGTGAGGGAATATTATGTCATCATTTGTCATCTACAGGTGTCAACAGAAGATTGGCTAGATCATCATTCACATGCACCATGCATACTTGGGGGGTACGCTACACCCCCCAAGACATATATATACTTGTCACCTACAACCCTACAGAGGGGGGATGGAAGAAGGGTGGGATAACTGTAACCTTAACAGAAACCCTGCTTGTACACACAGTAGAGAGAGAAAGTGAGCTTATGTGCGTTGTATCCAAGGCCATTAGTGCCCATACTTAGTGGATCACACACTCACAGTGGATGTAGGCCTAATTGGCTGAACCACTATATATCATTGTCTTACTCCTCTTATCCTCATCTCCTTCTACATACTTATACACTTACATCTCTATGGATGCCATGGTTACTATAGTTTTGAGCTCGTCATCACTTACCTGGTGGTGCTAGATTTCAGCATCATTAGTTTGGCGCCGTATGTGGGAACGAGAAGACATCTCTTCCCTTGTACAGCTTGACCTCAATGGTCACTCTGGTGGTGATCTAGCTCTCCCCCCGTGTGGAGACATTTCACCATTGAAAGAGACCCATTAAGGTTCTCAAGCTCACCAGTCCTTTTTTTCCAGTTCAGCTGTTCACAGTTCAAACAAATGGCACCAGAGATGCCACCACCACCGCTTCCCCCATCGGATGATGGGGGAGGACCCAGTTCCAGTCAGCCACCACCTCAGTCTGAGATGGCAGATGTGGCGGAAGCCTTGAAGTCTCTGGCAGCAAGCCAACGGATTATGCAGGAGCAGTTCACAGCTCTGAGCCAGAACATACTAAGACAACCAGGGGTCTCACCTGAGATGATTACTCCGGCAGCAGCTCCAGGACAGCATCAGGCCAGGGGACCACCCCAGGCACCACGCAAAGACCTGCCACCTCCTCAGCGGCGTAGGGATGTTGCTGACCCCCGGCGTCTACGCCTGGGGAGGCAAGGAAACCCTTGCCCTGAAGACAGGTATGATGACCTGGAGGGAGATGAGGCCCCCATAGAATGCTGGGAGCCGTATGAGGTCTCCAACAATACTGTACGACCCCTCCAGGAGAGCAGAGGGAAGTGCGGGAGACCAAATCCTGAAGATCGCCCAAGAGGCTCCGCTTTTTATTGCTTGAGCTGGGGGTCAGCCTTTAAGAGGCTGGGCCCAGTAAATGACCTGCGGGAGAAATTGTCTAGATCAAGGAGTGCTGCGAAGTCTAGAAGGGAGGTAGAAGATGAACGACCCCTGGGGCGAGATGACGGTCAGGGGGAAGTAAAGAGCCGACGTAGGCCGACAGCGGCAGGACCCCTCGTCCATCTCAAAGATGCGGCAGGGGATAACATCAGCCATGTCGATCCAACGAGGCCCTGGAATGACTCGATCCAGCGATTGGAGGATAAGATTGGCGACATACTGAAGAGTCGTGACCCTCTTCAGAGGGGATACACCATAGGCTCACCCTTTGTGGCAAAGATAGTCAACTTCCCCACGCCATCAAAGTTCAATCCACCTGTGGTCACCCCAAGATATGACGGGAGCACCAACCCCGTCCACCACGTGGAGATGTATCAGTCAGCAGCAGACATATACTCTATCTCGGATGAGATGAGGTGTCGTGCCTTCTCTGGTACCCTGACTGGGGCTGCACATGTCTGGTACACGTCTCTCCCAAAAAACTCCATTGAAAACTTTAAGCAGTTGGCAGACCGGTTCATCCACAATTTCTGCTTCGGGATGAGGCCACAGAAGAAGACTACCCACCTGCTCTATGTTAAGCAGGGGAAGAATGAGAGTCTAAGAGACTACATAGCCAGATTCAACAAAGAGAAGTTGGAGGTGGAAGAATATGAGGAGAGCATAGCTATGACAACCCTGATTGGAGGACTCCAAAAAGGGAAGCTGTTATGGAAGCTTGCTGAAGACCCCCTGAGGACGATGGCTGAATTACTGGAAACGATAGGAAAGGTGATGAACGCCGAAGAGGCGATGGCTGCAAAATTAGAAGATGAAAAAGGAGGAACTAGTGGGGGTAAATACCCTAAGAAGAACACAGAGAGGAATAAGAGGTCTACGGACGATAAGTTCGCGGGTTACACCCCTCTAACGGTCAGCTGTGAACATATTCTCAATGAGATAAAGAGGGACTGGTCCCTGAAGTGGCCTGAGAATTTGAGGGCAGCCCCCAACAAGAGGAATAAAAACCTGTGGTGTGAGTTCCACCAAGACCACGGCCACGTGAAAGATAAATGCTTTGCTCTGAAAGACGAGATTGAGAGGATGCTGAAAGAAGGAAAGATCAGAAAGTACATTGACAAAGGTGCCTTCAAGAGGGGACGACCCCAGAAAAAAGCGAGTTGATGCATGCAAAGAAGGTCCTCAAAAAAGAGGGGACGACCCTTCTGATGATGAGGACGACCCTGACCTCCCGCCGAGAGATGACCAAGGCCCTTTCAAGAGGCTAAATATAATCTCATTTGGAGTGGGAATGATCTTCGGGGGTCTGGCAGGAGGAGGGTCTGAAGTCGCAGATAGGAAGGTCCACGTGGCAGAAGCCAGGGCAGTGACGAAGACAGTACACTCGACTTCTCTGGAGGTCAAGTTAGAAAAGAGGAAGAAGGTTGACTTGGACACTCTGATAGTAGGGTTCTTAAGAATGGACTTCAAAGGCCTCTTAGCCCCGCATGATGACCCTCTCGTCATCACAACGAGGGTGCATGGGTGCGAGGTGCCGAGGATCCTGGTGGATGGGGGCTCATCTACAGATGTAATGTTTTGTCCATGCTTCAAAGCCTTAGGTCTCAGCCATGCTAGACTTGTCCCCTACCATCACCCATTGATTGGGTTCAGTGGGGAAAAGGTTCATCCCCTAGGCGTGTATGAGGACGATGTCAGGATGGGGGACGAGTGGTCGAGGTGGCTTACCAAGAGGGTCAGCTTCTTTGTGATGGATGAACATGTGTTTTTAGCCTACATTATCATATTTGGGCGGGTGGCCCTCAAAGGGTTTGAAGCTGTGCCATCTACGGTCCACCAGATGATTAAATTCCCTACCCCCTACGGGGTGGAGGAAGTTCAGGGAGACCAGACGACAGCACGAGAATGTTACTACAACTCTGCTGAAGAAAGAGAGGCACACAAGAGGGCCACTACTAATTACACTATTGACACCCTAGACCCCAGGGATGAGACGAAGTTAAAGAAGGGAGAAGCCGCGGAAGAGGTATAATCCATCATCCTCGATGAGGGTGACCAGAAAAAAACCGTCCAAGTCGGCAAGTCTCTGAAGCCCAATATCAAAGAAGACCTCATTAAACTATTGAGGAGAAGACGAAGCATCTTTGCGTGGAGCCATGAAGATATGCCATGGATCAACCCTGAAATCATGTGCCACAAGCTCAATGTGGTAAGGGGAGCAAAGCCGGTGAAACGGAAGAGGAGAATTTACTCTAGAGAAAAGTATGAGGTCATAAGGGATGAGGTCAAAAAATTAGAAGACGCTGAATTTATCATAGAAGTCATCTACCCTGAATGGCTGTCCAATGCGGTCATTGTCCCAAAGGCCAACGGGAAGTGGAGAATGTGTGTGGACTTCACTTACCTCAATAAGCACTGTCCCAAAGACAGCTTCCCTCTCCCCCGCATCGACCAGATGGTCGACGTTACCGCAGGCCACGAGCTCATGAGCTTTATGGATGCCTATTCAGGGTACAACTAGATCTCCATGAACCCTGAAGACTCGAAGAAGACAGCCTTCATTACTGATAAGGGGACATACTGCTATAGGGTCATGCCCTTTGGCCTGGAAAATGCAGGGGCAACGTATCAGCGCCTTGTAAATAAAATGTTTGAAGACCAAATTGGGAAGTCTATGGAGGTTTATGTAGATGACATGCTGACTAAGAGTTTGAAGGCATAGGATCATGTGGTAGACCTGGAGAGGACCTTTAACACGATGGACAAATACCAGATGAATCTCAACCCGACCAAGTGTGTCTTCGGGGTCAGAGCAAGGATGTTCCTGGGGTTCATTGTCAACCAAAGAGGCATCGAGGCCAATCCCAAAAAGATAAAAGACCTTGTTGAGATGAAGACTCCCAAGTCCATCAAAGACATTCAGAGACTCACGGGGAGAGTTGCTGCCTTGAACAGATTTGTGTCAAGGGCCACAGACAGGTGTCTACCATTCTTCAAGATCCTCAAGAAGGCCTTTGAATGGAGTGAAGAGTGTGATGAGGCTTTCATGGAGCTAAAATCATATCTGGGGTCTCCCTTGCTGCTGTCACACCCCGTGCAGGGTGAACGACTTTATGTGTACCTCGCCGTCTCAAAGTCCGCCATCAGTGCAACCATTGTAAGAGACGAAGACAGGATATAGAAGTCTGTGTATTTTAACAGCAAGGCACTCCAGGGGGCAAAGCAAAGATATCCAAGGATGGAGAAGTTGGCCTATGCCTTGATTCACTCATCGAGAAAGATGAAGCCATACTTCCAGTCCCATACAATGGTCATCCTCACTTACTCTCCTCTTTGGCAGGTCTTGCACAAGCCTAAAAAATCAGGAAGGCTAATGACCTGGGCTATAGAGCTGGGGGAGTTCAACATTGTGTATCAACCTAGGACGGCCATTAAGGGGCAAGCATTGGCAGATTTTGTGACCGAGTTTACCTGGGAAAGTGAGGAGGCCGAGGATGAGGGCCTCGGCAGGACAGATACCCAGCAAGGTAGACTCATCGACCCTTGTGCAGATAAGGTTGAGACAAGCACCGCTAGAAGGAAAGTGGCTAAAAACGAAGAGGGAAGGTACCTCTTCAGACAGGGGTCACTCATCGAGGGAAGTTTCTCAGAAGAACATACTGTGTGGAGCCTCTTCGTTGATGGGTCATCCTGTGAAAGTGGGAGTGGGGCTGGATTAATAGTATCAGCGCCCGATGGAACAAACATTGAGTACGCCCTGAGGTTCAACTTCAAGGCTTCCAATAACGAGACCGAATATGAGGCCTTAATAGCAGGCCTCTCCTTGGCCAAATCTCTTAGCATCGGCCAAATTTTGATTCATAGCGATTCGAGGCTAGTAGTGAATCAGATACTAGGAGTCTACGAGGCCAAGGACGAGAGGATGGCTAGATACCTTGAGAAGGTGCGATCATTATTGAAGAACTTCAGAGAAGTAAGGTTAAAGAGGATACCTAGGCTCGATAATGGTCGAGCTGACGCCCTTTCTAGGTTGGCCTCGGCGACCAGGACAGACATCAGGAGGACGGTCCCAGTGGAAATTTTTCTTCAACCAACTATTGAAGATGCTGAGGGAACACTTGGCAATTGCCTGAATGTTTCTCAGGAGGCTTCATGGATGGACCCTCTGATCAGATACATTAAAGAGGAAGAGACGCCAGAAGCAAGGAAAGAAAGGAGGAAGCTGAGATAGAGGGCTGCAAAATTCACTGTCATCGGAGACACTTTGTACAAAAAGGTTTTTTTTTGCTCCCCCTACTTAGGTGTGTGCACCCCTCAGAAGTCCCTTCCATTTTGCAAGATGTGCATGAAGGATCGTGCTCAAGCCACGTTGGGGGTAGATCCTTAGCGAAGAGGGTGATCACCCAAGGCTACTAGTGGCCGACCTTGGGGAAAGATACCGCATCATATGTAAAAAAGTGTGATAAATGCCAAATATTTACCACCATCCCTCATCAACCTCATCAGCCTCTTACCTCCATTACATCCCCATGGCCGTTTGAAGTATGGGGGATCGACCTGGTAGGACCCTTACCGAGAGCTGTCAATAACTATCGGTTCCTCATCGTAGCGATTGACTACTACTCAAAGTGGGCGGAGGCTGAACCAATGGTCACGATTACAGAGCAGAAGACCTTCTAGTTCATCTGGAAAAATGTGATATGCAGATATGGTCTCCCCAACACCCTCATCTCGGATAACGGGACTCAGTTCAAAAATACCTCTCTTCAGAAGTACTATGAAAGGGTGAGTATCAAACAATTCTTCTCCACCCCTGGCCGACCTCAGGCCAATTGGCAGACAGAGGTTACAAACAGGACAATCCTAGATGCAATCAAGAAGAGGCTTGAGGAGGCAAAAGGAAAATGGGTCGAGGAGTTATACGCCGTGGTGTGGGCCTACAGGACGACAGCGAGGTCCTCTACCGGAGAGACCCCATTCATGCTAGCTTATGGCTCAGAAGCCGTCATCCCCACTGAGATTGGGTTTCCTACTCATAGGGTCCAAATGTATGACCCCCAGAGAAATGCAGAAGAAAGGAGACTTGACTTAAACCTAATCGAGGAAAGGAGGGAAGATGCTGAGATAAGACAAGCCGCCTACCAGCAGAGGACCGCAAGGTTTTACAATCAGAGGGTGAAACAGAGACCAATTGCAGTGGGGGACTTGGTCCTCAAAAAGACTTGGCCGAAGCCCAACAAGCTCCACCCTAATTGGCACGGCCCATATAGGGTCATCGATGAAGTCGTCCCAGGGACCTATAGGCTAGAAAACCTGGAGGGGAACCCTTTTCCAACCCCTGGAATGCAGATCATTTGAAAAAATACTATCAGTAATGTTGTAAGGTCTTGATGGGCCATAATTGTAATAGGTACTGCTTCGGTAGAATACATTGAAAATTAATGAGAAATATCAGTGTTTCCCCTCATCTTGTGCGCATGGAATCATTAGTTGGGTAATTTGATCCCTCGGCTATAATGAGGACCAGTGGAGGGGACGACCCCACCACTGTCCTCAAGAAAGACGAGGGAAAACATTAAAACCATTTGTTTGGTGATTCGATCCCTCGGCTATAATGAGGGCCAGTGGAGGGGACGACCCCACCACTGTCCTCAAGAAAGACGAGGGAAAACATTAAAACCATTTGTTTGGTGATTTGATCCCTCGGCTATAATGAGGGCCAGTGGAGGGGACGACCCCACCACTGTCCTCAAGAAAGATGAGGGAAAACATTAAAACCATTAGTTTAGTAATTTGATTCCTCGGCTATAATGAGGGCCAGTGGAGGGGAGGACCCTACCACTGTCCTCAAGAAAGACGAGGAAAAAACTTCATTAAAACCATTAGTTTGGTAATTTGATCCCTCGGCTATAATGCAGGCCAGTGGAGGGAACGACCCCACCACTGTCCTCAAGAAAGACGAGGGAAAACTTTATTAAAAACCATTAATTTGGTAATTTGATTCCTCGGCTATCATGAGGGCCAGTGGAGGGGACGACCCCACCACTGTCCTTAAGAAAGACGAGGAAAAAACTTCATTAAAACCATTAGTTTGGTAATTTGATCCCTCAGCTATAATGAGGGCCAGTGGAGGGGACGACCCCACCACTGTCCTCAAGAAAGACGAGGGAAAACTTTATTAAAAACCATTATTTTGGTAATTTGATCCCTCGGCTATAATGAGGGCCAGTGGAGGGGACGACCCCACCACTGTCCTCAAGAAAGATGAGGGAAAACTTTATTAAAAACCATTAGTTTGGTAATTTGATCCATCGGCTATAATGAGGGCCAGTGGAGGGGACGAACCCACCACTGTCCTCCAGAAAGACGAGGGAGAGGTTAGTGATTATACAAAAAAAAAAAATTCACAACGCAAAACATACAAAAGGCAAATAAGGAAGACAGTAAAGGAGATGATAGTATAAATGAAATGCCAAGTGTTATACAAAATAGAGTACAAAAATGATAATTACATTAAGAGGGTATGGCCTACAGACAGCCACCCTATGGGACAATATCGGAGGGCAGGGCCTCAACATACACCAAAGGGGTTTCCTCAACGACCACAACCGGCTGATCCTCAGATGTGCCGACACCCTCGACTTGCACTTGTGATTCCACCTGAGTCAGAGCCTCGGCGATCAGAGGGTCGTCCAATCTGACTACTTCAATCGACGGGCGGACCGAGGAGACGACATCACCAAACCTGAGGACGACCCACCGGCAGGCCGTCCTGATTCCTCTCTCCAAATATTCAAGGCCGAAGCCTTAAAACTCGTCAGAAATTTTATAAGCCTCAACAGCATCAACCTCGGCTTTCCTGACAGCTGCTTCAATATCAGTCTTGTGCTTGACCCCCATGTTGGTCAAGGCCTCGTCCTTTTCCTTGATAAGCAAGTCTTTGGCCTTAAGGTCATCGTCGTGCTACCTCGTCAGCTAGTCCAGGATCCTTGCATGCTCAGTCCTGGTACTTTCCAACTCGGCCCTTGCCGTATCAAGCCCCGATTGAAGATCTGCCTCGTGTTGAATAGCCCTCTCGGCTTTATGGAACTTTGCTTGGTTCTCAGCCATCCACTTGGTGGCCGAAGTAAAGGCGCATACAGACTGCACAATAAAAATAAACAGATGTCAAAAGGCCGAGGAAACAGTTGGTGAAAAAATGAAATTAAAGAAGTGGGTCAAGACCAATACCTGTGCAAGGGCATGCAGACCATAGTCGTACACTTTGGCAGGAGGCATCTTTGACAGGAACTCGTTATCAGCGGCCGAGGGAGAAGAAAACATTGAGGCATTCGCTGCCCTCAAGTTTGTGATCAGTGATGAGGGCTCGGCCCTGAGATGTGCCAGGTTCTGGGACCAGAAGGCCCCCACGCTGGATGAAGAAGCAGTCCTTTCAGATGCTTCGACCCTGGCCCTCGTCCGAGAATTAGGCCGAGGGTCAACAGGAGCCTCAGGCTCCTTTCTTTTGTGGCTATTGGCGGTCGGCTCAACAACCGTCGGCCCAGTGACCTTCATCTTCCTCGGAGCCTGCTGTGGCTCCTTACCCTTCTTCTTGGCCAAGACGGATAGTAAGCTGGGAGCAGTCATTTCCCAAAGGTAGTCTGATACACCTGCAGGACGACCTAAAAAGGGTACGACACGTAAGAAAAGTACAGAGATAAAGAGGAAACACTTCAAAAATAAGTAAAGAATGGAAAACGTTCAGTATAACTCACATAGTTCTGTCAGAGGGCCGACCCTCAGACCATCTTCTTTGAGGAACCGGGGGGTCATCAAATCTTCAAATTTTGCAATCTCACCCCCTCTCCCTCGCCCCTCAGATACTCAACGATGTCCTTTTCTTCCAGACTAAGTCCGGGGTCTGACCTAGCCTTCATTGATGGGTTAGACCATCTATAGGGGACCCTCGGACCATCGGCAGCAGGGGATGCCTCGGTGGAGAACTCCCACTCCCCAGAGATGAAGAAGAATCTCTTTTTCCAATCGTGGTTAGAGGTTTGCGCCACGTGGAGGAGTTTCTTCTCAGACCTCCTCGCCCCCAGATGATAGTATCCGGGTTGTTTGGACGAGGAGGTGATATTGTAGCAGGCCAAGAATATGTCGGCCGAGGACTCATCGATGAAAGTGTTCTTCCATAGGGAGATGTAACCTAGTATCGTCCTCCATGAATTGGGAGGAAGTTGAGAGGGGGTAACGCCAAGGGCCGATAAAATGCCTACGATGGTAGGATGTAAAGGGAGTCTGACACCTACCTTGAACATTTGTTCATACACAACAACCTCTCCCTCGTCACCTTCAAAAACCCTCTCGTCCTCAGAGGGAACTCTCATGGTTATGCTAGGGGGCACTCCATAGGCATGTCTCAACAATAAGAGGTCGCGATCCCTAACTGAGGAGGTATAGGACGAGGCATGGGATGTATCAACCTGGTCATCTGAATCATCGTCCTCGTCCTCAGTCCCCTCTCCATCGGCCTCGTCATCTTCCAGAGGCCTCTGGTTAAAGGCCATCTGAAAGGCATGTGGAGATAGGGTTGTCACAGGGACAGCCTCGGAGGGAACCATACCCTCGGCCTGTCGGCTTGGGCTTAGGTCAGATGTCTCTACTCTACCAGAAGGACCAGCGCCAGTTGGCGAGGATGCTCTCTCGTCCATCTCACTTGACTGACACTCGGCTGGACGATGGGACAACCCACAAGACTCAGACGACTCAAATGGTTTTATTGTGTCTAGGGGAATAGGAAAGATGGGTCGTACCCAATTAGGTTCGGCCCCTCGTCTCCTCTCCTCTTCTTCCTCTATTCGTCTGATCTCAACAAATAATTTCTCTCTCGGGGAAGGGAATTCAGATACTAGACTATAAAGCCTCTTAAGCATTAAAGGGGGAGACCTTAGACTTGGAGGAATTTGGGGAACTTAGCTACAAACAAGTGTTCAGTTGACCAAGTTAGACTTTTGGATTAAAACAAGGGGAATCAATGGTTTTCACTCGAGAACACCCAAGAAATTCAAGAACACTCAAAAGACAGTCGCCGGAAAAGTTGTAAAACAACCCAAATCAAGCCCTACAAGCCTAAAACAGAAAAGCAAAAAAGAAATGAAAGTGAAGAGGGCGTTGGTGGCGGAAGATTACCTGAAGAGAAAGGGTGAAGATGCTAAGTCGAAGGCTCGAAAGCTGCAAAAATGGCAGGAAGGCTGGAGACTTGAGAGAGAGAAAGCTTGGGCGCGAAGAAGAAGAAGAAGAGAGAGAGTTCAAAAATCTCTTAAATACCTTAGTAATGAGTGGGCCCATTAACCAAGAAGGGTATCATTAGGGCGCAAAGCCCCAGGCAAAGTGTGCAGTTGCCATGCCTAGGAAACTGAAGTGGCAATGAGTGCCCATCCAGGTGTCAGTCACCTAACTGATCATACATACATCACAATTACAATACTATCCCTCAGCCATCTCAACAGCATCTATGGCTAAGGGCTGGGGGGTGATTGATATACCCGTATATATCCTCGGCTCGGTTGAGGGCTCCCTCTAACCGAACGACCCATCAGGGCCGACCCTTCACCAGCTTTGCACGACCCCTCAGGGGGCCGACCCTTCATCATCCTTTGGACGACCCTTCAGGGGGATCGACCCTTCATCAGGCTCCGAACATCCCCTCAGGGGGCCGACCCTTCACCAGGCTCCGGACGACCCCTCATGGGGACGACCCTTCACCAGGCTCCGAATGACCCCTCAGGGGGCCGACCCTTCACAAGGCTCCGGACGACCCCTCAAGGGGCCGACCCTTCACCAGGCTCTGGACGACCCTCCGAGGGTACGATAGTATGAGGCCAGAATTGGGCCAGACTAACTACAGGAAGGAACTTTGCCCTCGGCCTCATATCATAGGCCGAGGGTGACATCATCTCAGCGCGTGGTTTGGGAGACGCGTGGAATAGTGCGCGTGAGGCTCATATGGCATGCGGTAGACCGTTATAACCAAATCACACCCTCACGTGAGGGAATATTATGTCATCATTTGGCATCTACAGGTGTCAACAGAAGATTGGCTAGATCATCATTCACATGCACCATGCATACTTGGGGGGTACACTACACCCCCCAAGACATATATATACTTGTCACCTACAACCCTACAGAGGGGGGATGGAAGAAGGGTGGGATAATTGTAACCCTAATAGAAACCCTGCTTGTACACACAGTAGAGAGAGAAAGTGAGCTTATGTGCGTTGTATCCAAGGCCATTAGTGCCCGTACTTAGTGGATCACACACTCACAGTGGATGTAGGCCTAATTGGCTGAACCACTATATATCATTGTCTTACTCCCCTTATCCTCATCTCCTTCTACATACTTATACACTTACATCTCTATGGATGCCATGGTTACTATAGTTTTGAGCTCATCATCACTTACCTGGTGGTGCTAGATTTCAGCATCATCAATGAGTTATGGAATAATTGGCCAAAATGCTATGGTTAAGCCAAGAAGGCTATAATTATATGAATTGAGATATCCTTGGATTAAAGTGGTTATAGAGTAACTACTTATACATATTGGGTGATAATATGTATTTATATGTATTTGTGTGGACATATCAGTGGACCGTCCTATCGACTTAGGGGTTCGCGCGTCGGGTCGCGTACCACACATCGGCACTGGTGGGCTTGACGATGTGTATGTCATATAGGTACTACGTGGAGGCTCCAACCTCAAGGGGTAGGTGTGGTGATGACCGTTCATGTATTATCGTTGGGTGTCGTGTGTAGGGACCGCCCCGAACTTATTGTCTACTTAGGATAAGGGATTCCTCCTGACTTGCCGATAGATCATGAATGAGACACCAATGGTAGATGCCCTTATGTGCCAAATATATATATATATATATATATATATACTAATTATATATATACTAATTATACATTGTGGTATACCTTGCATGGGATAGTGCCCCTTTTTGTCTAAAGATGTAGACATTGTTTTGATTGATAATATAGTTTGGTAAATAAAATGATGCAGATAATTAAGGACGAAGATGAGTACTAATGAATAATGCGACAAAAAATTATTAAAAGAATAATAATTGGATTGTCTAAGGGAGTAGACAAACATTAAATAGAATGAGTAATGGTGTGGCCAATTATTATATGAGAATAATAATTTGGTAATTTAATAGAGTGAAACCGATAGTCTAACGAGGTAGACGACAGGGAATATGAATTTAATTATTAAGTGATTTGAAGAAATAGACAAGGGTCAAAGGGTATGAATAATAAGGAAATGCACTTAGTTTATGTATATTAAGAAATTTATGTCATGAAATCTATTCGGGATGGGGGTGTCAAACATGAGGAACCAATTGTAGTTAGTGCATATTGAAAAAAGGTTTATTCTTTACTTGGATGATTAAATAATGGAAGTTTACAATTGATATTTATTTGAGGATACGAGTAGGATTGCTTTTAGATGAGAGGCGAGGTACTCGTTACATGTGTATGTCGACTGGGAGACGTGAAGTATGAGTTAATAACAAATTACATATTTACTGGTGAAGAACCCTTGCACACCTCGGGATCTGACCCAAATTATAAACATTTTCCCCCCAATTATTCCAAATGACAGGAAAAGAAGGATTGACGATGGATTAGGCTTGCAGTTGCATTGGATGTGGTGGATTCCTCTCCATTGACTCTAGTATAGGTTGTACTTGAGTCTCTTTATCATTTTATTGCATACTGGGATTTGTATGGGCATAAGCCTAAGTGTTTACCTATATTAGTTGTATTTAGTTTTACATTATGGACATTGTATGATGATTCTGTTTTTATTATTCACGCGTTAATCAGTTGTATTCAAATGTTTTATTCATTGTGGATTTTGTTATAAAATAAATAAAAGTTTATTCATTCAGTGGTGAGAATGATATAAATTGTCGATAAGCCCCATCTTCAACGTATGGTGCCTAGTCAGCCTTTACGTGAGAAAATGGGGATTTTTACAAAATAGAAGATATGATTGAAGTAAATGAAAAACATGAAAAAGTTTATTTTAAGAGTGTTGATGATGTGATAAGATTTAGGTTGTTAATTATTATTTAAATGGTTTTGTATCCAAAGTTTTAGATGCGCAAGATACCCCTTTGAAATTTATGGATGCGCATACATGTAGAATTAGGGCAAGAGAAAAGGTGTTGAGTATTATATGAATCCATCTCAAATAACCAACATAAGGTACAACTTAACATCAATCGGTTTTTATATGTACACAAGAACAGTAATATAGCATTATTTTATTTTATTTTTGTAATTAATGAAGAAGAAAATTTAGATATTGTAAAACTTAACAATCATTGCACAAGCTATGTGAAGATCCCTAATTCAAGATTATTTTTTGGGTCAATTACTGAATACTGCGTAACATAAATACATATTTTTTAAAAAGGACACTTATTTTTAATTCAATCCATTTAGTCCATTAAACACTCATTTACTCAATATTCTTTTATTTTTAATGTCCGCGCTAGCAACATTCCCTCTCCAAAATATGTGGTAAATGACTTTTTGGAGTAAAATAAAAAAGTTTGGACTAAATATTATTAAAAAAATATTCAAGGGACTATTTGGTATATGTCTTTTATTTTTTTAATTAAAGAAGATGTCTAAAGCCTCTAGTAGAAAGGGTTATTTGCGTGTTGTGCAGCCAAACAACTTTTAAGTGTTTGTGTGTGATCCATAACAGATAATATGACATGTATTGTATCTAATTTGACATTTATATGAAAAAAAAGTTTTCCAATATGACAAAACAATTCTAATGCAATACAAAAATTTGTTATATAACGATGTCATAACACTAGAATCGCACACTATATATAAGTCCATATACAACTACGCACAAATTTGACTCATTTTGTGTGATACACTGACGTGTCGTGTTTGTATTGGTCCATTTTTTAGCCCTGGCGGGAACCACACCATAGGACCCTCAAAATGAACCAATGCAAATACGACACATCAATGAGTCGCAGAAAATGAGCCGGATTCATGAGTCGACCCAGAATCACCGCTATATAACATTAACTTTAATCTCGCAAACTAAAGTTTAAAGTTATTGAGTTGTAGGCAAAAAATGTTGAGTGTGAAGTGTAAAAACTAATGGTTACGTTTTTTAATTTCAAGATTCCATTGAAAATAAGGGCATAATTATTTTTCAGGGAAAAGGGGGACGAAAAGAAAATCTAGAAAAAAACAATTGACTTGCGATTTATTCTCATATTTTTATTTTAAAATGAGTAAATGAGATTTACATAACTCGAGCCAAAAAAAATTATGTTAAGTAGAACCAATAAAAATTGATGAATGTAACTCATTTTTTTAACAAAAAAAATATAGGACCTACACTAACAAATAAAATTGTAGTATTGGAACTAAAAAAAATAGTTCTAATTGTATTAATGCCTAGTTTTCTATACTTAAAAACACAGCGTGCATGCATAGCAAGCAATAAGCCAAGCACCATAGGTGTTTAATATGAATAATTTTTTAAGTTGTTATTTTCTTACCCAAATCTTGGATAATTCACTCAAAACTTCCTAAATCGTTAAAAATATATAGCGTTAATTACATTTAGGCCCCCTAAACTATACCCTTACTAACACTTCACGTTCACTTCTTTCACTTTTTTCAAATCCCCTCCCTAACTTTGAGAAACATTACAAGTCACCCTACCGTCTAACCCCATTAACTTTTGACACAAACCGTTAGTCATGTGCGTGGCACATGACTTTAAGCAAGGACATTTTTGTCCAAACGTAATTATTTTTTTTAAAAAATCTTTAGATAACAAAAAAAATATTTAAAAATTAAGAATATATTAAAAAGTATATTAAAAATATGAAAAAATCCTTGGAAAAAATTACATTTAAAAAAAGGAAAATACGACTACATATTTAAAAATTCTAAAAAATACCAAAAAAAATATTTAAAATTTTAAAAACGCTAAAAAATAATTCAAAAAATATACTTAAAATAACTAATGAAAA
This sequence comes from Sambucus nigra, assembly GCA_949130495.1. Lineage (NCBI taxonomy): Eukaryota > Viridiplantae > Streptophyta > Magnoliopsida > Dipsacales > Adoxaceae > Sambucus > Sambucus nigra. The sequence goes on from OX422209.1 coordinate 757,097,932, forward strand.
TACACTAAAAAAGACATTTAAAAATATGGAAATTCGTAAACAATTAAAATTCTGAAAGTTACCAAGAAAATATAAAAAAATATGAAAACAATACAAAAAACATTTGACAGAAACAAATTTTGAATAATAAAAAATGGATTTCCAATATACAAATTTCCAAAGAAATTTTGTTTTTCATAAGTAAAGAAGAGATTTATAATGAAAAACAAATTTCCTATAAAAAGAAAAACAAATTTCTAATTTTCAAAGATCGATTAAAAAAATTAATTAATAAATTAGAAAAAGGAAAAAAATTATGGAAAAACTAGAGAAATAACAAGTTTTAACTAAATAAAAAAAGGATACAAAGAAAAATAAAACTCTAAATAGTCCTCTATTTTATTGAACACTTCCCAGTACCTTTTGGCATACTCGCGAAGAGTTTCCTATGGCTTCTTCTTCATCGTGAGCAGTGAATCCATCCGTTTCTGATGGGAGCTGCTAGTTATGAAACAAGCAGTGAAGGCCTCAGCGAGAACCTTGAAGCTTGTGATGGACCTGTGGGGCAACCTCTCTAACCACTTTTGAGCTACATCATGAAGGCTATAAGGGAAGATGAGATATATAAGAGGGTCATTGTGGGTCCATAGGGTTATGACTTGTTTATACTGCTTGATTTAAACTTCTTTGGGGATTCTTCATCCTCAATCACACTTGAAAAAGGGGATCTCATTTGTGTGTTTGTTAAGACCTCTTTTAGCCAGCTCTTTGGTGGACCTAGCCTCTCGATGGGTTGAGTGTTGATCTACCTCTCCTCGGATTAAACTTCTTATTTCTTAGCATTCATCATTTCTGTTGCGACTCTCTAGTCGGCCACATTCTGATTTGTGCAAGTTGTGCCTCGAACTCCTCCCTCGACTGCGAGCGTTGCTCACCCGAGGACTAGGAGTCCTTAGATGACGCTTTCGATTGGATCTCTTTCTTCATTCTTTCTAGCCTCCTCTAAAGGCGGATGTTTTCTTCCATCTGGAGGCGTGTGGACTCCTCTTGTTCTGGAAGTCCGGCTTCATAGGCGTCGAATAACCTGGAGATATGCGTAGACCTAGGCGGGTCGTGGCTATCTTCATAAGTCAGTTTCTCTTGGCTAAACCTTGGATTTCTCTCGTGTTGAATCTGAGACCTGACCCTGGGTGGAACTGGGTCTCCTGTGCATCATTGGCCTAAGGTTGGTTACTGCTATGGTGAGACATCAGGGAACTTTCTTTCAGTGACTACTTTCATAGGAAAAGAGAATCACTTCCCAAAAATTGCGCCAATTCTGAGTGCAAAAATAATTACAATAGATAATCTTAAGAAACCAAGTAAAAGAAGAAAGTAAATCAATCACATGCAAAACATACACTATACGTGGTTCAGAAAATTTCCTATGTCGATAAAGAGGTTATTGTTTTTCTTATTACTGTATCTCTTAAGATTGCAAAGTTGAATCCTTTTGACCCGAGGTGAGGGTTTACATTTCTAGTAATGTTCAAGAGGTTAAATTGTGCATGTAACTCTTCATGATTGAGTATTGCTCGTAAGGTGTCCTTGAATATTTCTCCAAGATTGTTGGTAACTAATTTGAGTTCATCATAATGTATTTAAGAACATGTTAAATACACGGGTGAAATTGGCTATTTGAGTTGGGCAGAGAAATCCCTGTCTCGTAGTGGGCTGGTTGGTCAACTTTGTAACTGGGCCTAGTGAATTATTTTAGCCCCCACAAATATAAACAAACATTTTATTTTACATAAATATATAACAAATCACAAAGCTTCCCTATTTAGTGTGGGAATTAGGAGATTCCTTTTTAGTCTCGGCAATTCTCTCACGCTATCACTTAATCCTGCTAATTTTATTAATAGGTTGAGAGACTAAATACACCTTTAAAAGATAAAACCAAAAATACAGTTTATGAAGCTAATAATATCAATAAGTTGGGAGGCTAAATACAATTTTAAAAAATAAAGACCCGAACCTGAAAAATACACTATACAAACATATATTCATGACTCGTCAACCACCCTTACGTACATGAACTGGTTACCATATTGATCATAGAACAAACCTCAAACCATAATTGAAGAGATAAGTGAAATTACTCTTTTCACTTTGGGAGTTCCACCCAAACTTTGAGAGTTTAAATTTGCAAAAAGTTAGACTTCGGCATAAAAACATCTCATCAATGGGTGAAAACGTAAAAGAGCCACAACACGGTCCCTTAAGAGGAACGAACACCGCACACGGGACTAATGTAACTCGTAGGAATCGACTGTGTCATCACATGACTTCCGATTTGAGTATACAACGTAAACTTGCAAAAAGTTAAAGTTAGGCATGAAAACATGCCATCAATGGGTGAAAATGTAAAACGGCTAAAATCCGATCCCGTAAGAGGCGAAAACACCTCGCATGAGATTAATGTAACTTGTAGGAATAAACCGCATAGTCACGAGGCTCCCGATTTGATTATGCGACGTAAATTTGTCAAAAGTTAGACTTAAGCATAAAAATATGCCATCAAATGGTGAAATTATAAAATAACTTCAAAACTGTCCCGTAAGAGGCACAAAAACCTCGCACGAGACCAATGTAAGTCATAGGAACCGACCACGTAGTCACCGAGCACCCGGTTTGACTGTATGGCGTAAATTTGCAAAAAGTTAGAGTTAATCATAAAAACATGCGGTGAAATAGTGAAAACGTAAACCAAACATAAAACGTTCCCGTAAGAAGCACGGACACCTCGTACATGATCAATGCAATTCGTAGGATATGGTCGCATGGCCACGAAAATTCCCAGTTTGATTATACCGCGTAAATTTGCCAAATCTAAGACTTAGGCATAAAAACACACCGCTAAAGGGTAAAAACCTAAAACAACAAAAATATGGTCCCCTAAGAGATACGAACAACTATCACGGGACCAATGTAACTCTTAGGAATCGACCATGTAGTCACAGGACTTTCGATTTGAGTGTACAACATAAATTTGCAAATGGTTAAATTTAGGCATAAAACATGTCGTTAATGAGTGAAAACGTAAAACAACTATAAAATTGTCCCGTAAGAGGCACGAACGCCTCGAACGGGACCAATGTAACTCGTAGGAACCGACCACATAGTCACGAGAATTTCGGTTTGAATATATAATGTAAATTTACAAATAGTTATACTTAGGCATAAAAACATCCCGTCAATGGGTGAACACGTAAAACAACCACAACACGATCCTATAAGAGGAACGAATACCTCGCATGGGACCAATGTTACTCGTACGAATCGACCATGTAGTCACGGAACTTTCGATTTCAGTATACAACATAAATTTGGAAAATGTTAAAGTTAGGTATAAAACATGCCGTTAATGAGTGAAACATAAAATAACCAGAAAATTGTCCTGTAAGAGGCACGAACACCTCGAACGGGACATATTTAACTCATAAACATCGACCAAATAGTCACGGGAATTCCGGTTTGAATATACGATGTAAATTTGAAAAATGTTACACTTAAGCATAAAAACATGCCGTCAATGAGTGAAAACGTAAAACGGCCACAACACGCCCCCGTAAGAGGAACAAGCACCTCGAACAGGACTAATGTAACTCGTTGAAATCGACCGTGTAGTCACGGGAATCAACCGTGTAGCCACCTTTAAACTCTCGGCTTTTAATAAGAGAAATAACTTTCATACTCTCAATTGAAATCTGCTCTATCTTATTAGGCCTCCCCCACCCAAAAATCCATATCATATAGATCCACTTTGGTTAATCCAACAACCATCACATGAACCTTGGACTCAAAAAACACCTCCCATTCACAAATCAACCTCTTTGCACCACCTAGGATATCTCCATCCAATATCTTAATTGTACTCCCAATTGTCGTCACTTCAAAAATAATCCCATTCGCCCCTCCAATTTTTTTTTCATTGATGTCGACTGACCAAATGTGATGCAATTCCCAAAATAATTTATGGGTACACAATAATTGAGATGGGTAATATCACCCGAATTGAAACAAAAATAAGTTGGTTCCATGACACCATTAATTTGGCCTCTTTTTATCTTAGCTTTAACTAAACATACCCATATAAACAAGCAAGTGAGTATGTAAGGCGATAAAATCAACGGTTGTGATTGATTTTTTTCCTCGCACCGAGCGATAATCCACCGTTGGTACTCTCCATATCGGTTGGACCCACCACAAATGTGTCTCTTACCACGTCATTTGAAATTGTAATATTTGAAGTATGCATGATAACTCGATTTTTCCATTGTCGAAACAAGTTTCTTTTACCCCATTTGGATCCTTAATCAAATTCATCTTTTCATAAATTGGCTTTGATTTAGAAAGCCATTCCTCTCCTCGTATCAAAGACCATGAAATGAGCACTCGTGTCTTCATGAAAACGTTAAGTGTTCTCTTGTTAGTGACTGCATGGTGGATAAAAATTCCCATGGATGCACCAGAATAACAAAAAATGGTGTGTTGAACAGAAAGTAAAGGAATTACTATTGTATTAATATCAAGTGAGGAGAGTTGAGGGAGGAGGGGATAAAATTCTGAGGTAACTCGAGGATCTGTCCGGAAAGGTGATTGAAGTCGATACTAGATTTGGCGATGGTTAGGGAAATTAATCGCCGTTAATGTAAGTAATGTGGGGGGTGGAGAGAGAGAGGCGTCCGACGAGAGGGTAAAATTATTGGAGGGTGAGAGAGAGGGAGTGTTTGAGAATTGGAAGTGTGGTGGTGGTGAAGTGGGAGGTGGTGAAAGGGAGTTTGTAAAAGAAAAGGGTTTCACTGGAAGAGAATAAAAGCCATGAGATGTCAAATAAGGTGAGGGGTAAAGAGATTGAAGGAGCTGAGCCAAGTGATGGAGAGATATTGCATTGCTCAATATGCTCCACTTTGAAGGATGTATCCATGAGTGCGTGTGAGAGAGAGATTTGAAGTTTGTGTAAATAATTTTTCCATTACAACACTTTGGAATGGAGATAATGACATTTTGTGTCATTCATGGCCATTCGAGTTTTTGGTAGCCTTGGGTCGGACAAAACGTGACACTAGAAGCACTATTAAATGCATAAACGATTGAAATTTAAAATTTCGATACAACAAAACAAACAATTAATAATCTTTACACATGATTAAACATGGTAACACACGAAAATAAGAGTAAAAACACGACAAGATACGATAAGACAACTAAAAATTTTGTTACAAAAAATAACGACACGTTTCTTATCAGAAAAACCTGATACCAAAACGACATATTGTGCCAATGTAAATTAGTTTCGCATTATCTCGTGTCTGAAATTGTCATTCATTCTGTTAAATCATTGTTTTTAATGTCAGGAAAAAAAAAAAATTTATAAAATTGTATTTGGGGACCACATGGCATAAAAGACTACCCAAACATTTATTAGTGTGAGGTTTTGACACGAATAGTGAAGAAATATGAAATGAAAATTGTAGGTTGTTTGTCAGCTAGGGACCAACACAACTTTTTTTGGCATGTTTTATTGGTAAAAGTCCAATGGCAATTTTGACACTGTAGTTCAGTTTGTCTATCTCCTTCATGATTTTTAGGCTAACTGCATTTTCATATAATTCAAAGTAAACTCTCAATTAAACTTCTCCAGCACTTCTAGATAGTGGTTCATGGTTATAATATCTCAATTTTCATAAAAGTTGATGTTCTTCAAGTATATACATATTTTTTAACGATTGAAGATTTTTTGAGAGAATTATACAAGATTTGCATAAGAAAATAACAACTTAAAAATTTATTTATAATTAAACACATAGCTTTACCGATTGCTTGCTATGCACATATGTTGTGTTTTTAAGTATAGAAAACTAGCCATTAATTCCAATCAAATTAATTTTTTTAGTTTCCAATCATACCCTTTTATTTGTTAGTCTAGGTCCTATATTTTAAAATGGGTTACAATTGTCAATTTTTTGTTGGTTCTATTTTACCGATTTAGATTTACAAACAAAACAAGATAGAACTTTATCTTATCCTTCTCGCGCTCACCGTCACACTCGACGAAAAGGCGTAAAAGGCTCCTGAAAGAGCCCTTTGGCATCAACATTTTTTGAAAATAAATTTAGGTCTACAAACAAATCAAGAGATGAATTTATTTTCTCTAAATTATTTTTATTTATGTGTAAAATAATTTTTTTTAGAAAATGATAGCCGTTTATGTTAAAATGACTGTGCACATCTATTAAAGTAACAATGCGAAAATGTTAAGTGAAATCTTCATTTTATTTTGGTTAAATATTTCTAATTATATGTTCTTTCATTGTAGGGAGTTTTTGATATTTGATGGCCTTTTTGTCTAATAATACAATGTCCAAAGTGTTATATAGTTGACTAATTAAAAAATAGGACTAAATGCTAATAAGATAAAATATGTTAAGGTGGGAGTTTAAAAATACATTGCAACTGAAACCAAAGCAAGAAGCATAAGCTAAAGTTGAAGAAACTGTATTTTCCAAATATTTTATGATAAAAATTAGTTATCCAATCTTTTGCCTATTTAAAATCCACCCCTAAAACTTTTATAGTTGACGAATATAAAATTGTAGGGGCATGCTTTTAAATTTATAAGTAAAATCATACTCTCACGAAGTACAATATGTTCTGCTCAAATGTTGGATCCACAAAAAAAAAGGTTTGGTCGGTTACTTTCTTATTGCTATAATTGGTAAAGTTTGTCTTACCAATGTCTAAGTTTGCAGATATAAAATCCTAAGGATTGTCCAAGTCATTGATCCTCATCTAGTCGTGGTCAACAAATTTGGATTCATATGAAAGTTATTTTTCTTCTCCCCCTCTCCTTTGATTTTAAAAGACTGTCTTATACATACCTATTTTCTATTATATTATTTTAAAATAGAAAAAAATTATTTTTGAGTTGATTTTTTTATATGGTATTTAAACATTTTTACGGAGTCATATAAAAAAAATCAGTTCAAAATAACATTTGTTTTGCTATTTTAAAAAAATTGATCAAACGTTCATAGCTTTTAAAGTGCTTTAAAAGCGGTGAAAGTTTGACCGATTTTTAAAAATAGGAAAAAAAAATATTTTGAGCTCATTTTTTTTATATGGTCCTCATAAATACTTAAATACCACATAAAAAAATTCAACTCAAAATCATTTATAAAAATGGGTTCGCATCAGCGGTATGTAAACTTGGTATGTATGAGAGTCTGACTCTCTCTCTCTCTCTCTCTCTCTCTCTCTCTCTCTCTCTCTATATATATATATATATATATATATATATATATATATATATATATATATATGCTCTAGTACATACCAAGCTTACGTACAAACTATACATATCGATATTTTTAAAATAATAAAAATATATTTTTGAGTTAAATTTTGTATGTGGTATTTAAACATTTCAAGAGACCCACATAAAAAAAACTCAAAATTACTTTTTTTTGCTATTTTAAAAAAATCGATCAAACTTTATCACCTTTTAAAGTACTTTAAAATTTGTGAAAGTTTGATCGATTTTTTTAAAATAACAAAAAAAATAATTTTGTGCTGATTTTTTATATGGGTCCCTTGAAATGTATAAATACCACATAAAAAAATTAACTCAAAAATATTTTTTTACTATTTTAAAAAAATATGTATGTATAGTTGGTATGTAAACTTGGTGTGTACTGTAGCCCCTCTCTCTCTCTCTCTCTGAGAGAGAGAGTGAGAGAGGTAAAATAAAGTTCACAACATGGATTCAGTTTGCACGTGCTTATAATTTACTCTCCTTAAAAATTCATATTTAACAAGATTAAAAGCAAATTGAAAGAAACCGTTTGATTACAAAATAAAATTGTGTACAGTTTTTGTGTAAACATCACTTTAAAAATAAACTTTGCACTTTTATTTGTTACAGTTGGTATCTATACGTAATAGTGACGACAATTTCTCTCCTATGATTAAACGGGAAAAAAAATCACTACAAATTTTTTTAGTAGCGAATCTTTCTTGTAGTGATAGAATATCTTTTATTTTATATTTTTTATTAATATAAAATTTCTACTTTTAAAACGTTTTTATCGAGATCTATCAAATAAGAATACTCATTTTGTAATTATTTGTGCTCATTGTCTTTTCAATTTTATGTATAAAATTGGAGTAACCATTAAAGTAAAATATGAGGCGGTGTATAATTTCATGTAAAAATCACTTTATACATGTAAAATTGATAGTAAATTATTCAATAGATGATGTTATATATCTTTCTATTATTGTCCACATTTAACATTTGCGTTGGACACTTAAAAACACAATATATATTCATAGCTAACGGTAGATCAATTGTGTATAATTCGAATAATATTCAACTGAAAAAAAAAGAACTATTAAGAAAGTTGGGATGCTACAGCCATGAACCATTATTTAAAGCTGATGGAGAAAGCTATTGTCACGAATAAATTTACGTGTGCCATAGGATAAATAGATCCTCTTTAAATTTAGGTAGTGACTATTTCCACTCTCCTTTCATCCTCTCTCACTCATAAAATGATAATTGTAACCTTAAACTTACCCAATTTTTTTCTTCCAACTAAAACAAATGCATTTCATAAAAAATAAAAATTTATATTTTCAATAAAGAAACTGTTTTAACAAAAAAAAAACAAATTTTTGTAACTGTTTTAAAAAAACGTTTCAGCTATTTAAAAAAAGACATCTTAATTGTTTTTTTTTATTAAAGATCTGTTTATAAAATATAAAAAATAGTTTTATATAAAATAATATTGTTTTTGCAAAAATAAATTATTTTAGCTATTAAAAATGTATATTTTAATAGTTTGTTTTTAAAATTTTAAGACCTGTTTTGTTTTATAAAAAACTTTTTTAAAAAAATAATATAAATAAACCTCCAATATTATACCAAACATGAGCATGAATCCAAAGCAAATCCACTTGCACTTCAGATCACTCCATATATTTTTTTAAAATTATTGTTAATATACTCAATTAACACTCATTAAAATTCATATTTACTCTTGTACACTGGTTAAATTCTAATACTAAAGAATTCGTTAAATTTTATTTTGAACTACTTGTATCTTGTATTATTTTGAAATTTTGTGGTTCTCTCATGAGTGGATACAGTCACCACAAATCTCCTATATTATACCAAACAACTAAATTTATTATTAAAATTAAATTACGCTTTTATGATGAATTTTAATTATATAATTCTAATACCAAACAATTGCTTCTAATACTTTTATTAATTTAATTTAAGTAATAATTAAATTAAATTAATTATTTGTTAAATTTTATGGTGAATTTTAATTAAAACTCACCATTAAAGTATAATTTAATTTGAATAATTAGTTTAATTATTTGGTATATTATTGAAAGTTTATGATGAAATTATCCACTCATAAGAAAAACTTAAAATTTCAAAACATACAAAATACAAGGGGTTCAAAATAAAATTTAACGAATTCTTTAGTATTAGATTTTTAACTAGTGTACAAGGTACTAAACACGAATGTCAATGAGTGTTAATTGAGTATATTAATAATAATTTAAAAAAAAACGTTTGGCATGATTTGAATCCTAAAGTTGATCTTCTTTAGACACACGTTTATGTTTTGTATAATATTGGAGGATTATTTATTTTATTTTTAATTTTTTTTATTTAAAAAAATAGTTTTTAAAATAGGTATTTTGGAAAAAAAAATTAAAAACTGTTTTCTAAATAGTTAAAACAGTTTATTTTTGTAAAAATAGTATTTATTTTGTATAAAACCATTTTTTTATGTTCTATAAACTGGTTTAAAACAAATACGAATTTTTTAAAATAGTTGAAATGTTTTTTAAACACTTATAAAAAGTGAAAAACATTTTTTTAAACTGTTTATTATTAATAATAGTTTTTATTAATTTTTTTATTGAAAATGTGATTTTAATTTTTATCAAATGTATTCATTTAAGTTGGAGGTAATAAAGTGGGCAAGCTTAAGGACATAATTATCACTTTATATCCAAATGGAGCGCGAAGGATGAGAAGGGACTGGGAATAGCAACTTCATAAATCTAAGCCTCTTCTTTTACAAGGGAAATAAGTTGTGTTGGCCCCAAGTCGACAACTAACCTATCATATTCATCATTTGGTTCATTATTCATGTCAATACCCCACACTTATTAATGTTTTAGAAATATCCTCACCCTTAATTTTAAAATGCCACAAAATTGGGCACATGATAAGTATAGGGATTCTATGAATCTTTTTTTTTTAAATAACGTAAAATATTTTTTTTTCAAAAATAAAATAACATTTTAAAAACTACAAAGATAATAATGTTATACAAACTGATTTTTAATTAATTTACAGAATATATAAAAAATAATTAATACATGCATAATATTATGAAAAACACAAACAAACTTACATTGACAATTATGGAGATTTAAAGCCAAGTGTTCTACACTCTCTTCTTAAGACGGAATTTGCCCCTCATTGATACTCTACGGACTCAGTGACAATCATATCTCAGGACAAAACAATCATGACTTGTAATAGTAATACTCCAAATTGCTACTTACAGTCAAACCAACAATGAAAGAAATTCTATTTTTATGAAGACGAAAATGGGACTGACTTAAGACAGAATTAATGTCTGAAAGTAATCGAAAAAATGAAACACAAAGCACCAATTTATACTAAAATAAATGACGGTTAAAAGCTCTCCAGACTGTCACAACAGTTGGGAATAAAAAATGATAAAAAATGGAATTAAAATTACGCGAGAAATAAATAAAATACTCACCCCGAGCAGAACCAGATCAAACAGTGGGGGCGTGCATGTTTAGGCTTGTAAGCCAATCCAATCCCATGTAGATTATTCCTCCTTTGAAAGAGTTAGGATACCTTAAGGTCTCCAAACCCATAAGCCAAATTGGGTCCTTATATACCACACCCATTTCTTATATTATATTTATGTGGGACTTTGGCTTTAACATAACACTTAAATCAAATTTCATTTTCTAAGTGAGTACCTTGAGCTACAATTTCTCATTAATTAATTTATGATTTTACACATGCGAGTATACCACGTTATACTCCTCGTGGAGGGGAACGTGTTACCACTTCGAACCTTCTCAAAAGACGCGTGGGTTCTTGATCCTAAAGTTGATCAAAATCTGATTTTATCAACTCAATTAAATACCATAATCCAACAATCCCCCACATGAATGAAATTAGTTGGATTAATATAAAAGATTATGTAAACACAAATAGAGTTCTACAGAAAAATTTCTACATCGGGACATATAACTTTTGGCCTTGAATATTCCTTAGTGAAAGACTATCGAATTTACTTACTAACCAGTGAACACGCTGTCTTGAACTGTTTAGTTTTAGTGTAAACCAAGATTGTAGAATTCACATGGTATTTCTTCGAACAAAGTTGGTTCTTTGAATTGTGTTCATTTTGTCCCTCAACAACTCCTTGTTTCATGAATGATTTAAAGAATTTCGAACTTTCGAAGTTCTCATAATAACGGACCTTTCACATTCACATCGATGACTTCCCATTAAAAGTATCCTAATACTCCCTACTTGGATTTCAAAGATATAGGAGTTATTAAAAGTTGTGACACCCTACTTATTAAAATAGTAAGTGGTTAGTAATTAATTGGTTTTTGACAGTGATACTAAGAATGAGACAAATGAGATTCCTATTTTATTTTAGTAGAGGAATGACCACCTGTTATTTTTAATAAGTGGGGTATCACATATGGTGTTAGAGCATCATGTTCAAGTATCCTTAGGATCTGTGCGAACTTACTACATTTTCAGCGTTGTTTTTCTTTGACGTAGAGCCCCATGCTTAGGACTGTCGATTCATATTATGATTTACGTTATCTTACTATTGCGTATAGTTGAAGTGAATCATATACGAGTGTGGTTGGGCTTCATATATAGAATTATAAAGGATAACTAGCGAGGGCCATTAGGAGGACTGTGGGAGGAGAGGCACGATCGGAGCCACAGAGTATTCTAGGAATGGTCACCGCAGTAGTATTCACCACTATTATTTCTCTGGAAGTGAATGCTGTGAGACTACTAGGGCAAAATTTAGACTCACCCAGTACAATTGGTGTAGAAGCGAGTCGAAGGGGCTTTTCAGAAGGGCCATCCGAAAGGTTTTGGGGAAAGTGAAGACATGTATTAGCTAGCCAATTTAAGGAGACCATCCAAAGGTATTTGCGTATGGTGGAGTGCAATGACACTCGGGATTAAATTTTGGGCAATTTTTAAGCTCGTAAGTGATGGAAGTTAGTCACCACATCTGAGAAAAGACATACTAGAAAGTATTGAAGAATTGGGTGCAGTATGACCACATATCCTTTCATATGCTGTTCAAACAGAGATGTGAAGGAAATTTTTGAACTTATTATAGGAGGGTCAGACAGTGGTTGAGTAGGAGGAAAAACGTGCTTGTTTAGCAAATTTCGTACCTATCGAGGGGATACGAAGGCGGATAGGGTCCTTAAGTTTGATGATGGACTTACGAGTCGAAAACGAACAACTGGGGTAGCCATCAGGATCGAGGCTAACAGAGCCAAAAAGTAAGGCAGCCTCGACATGGCCAGTGGGTCTAGAGATAGAGGGATTATACAAGAAGGTGTTTTACATGTGGAGAGTAGAACCACATGCATTGATCTTGTCCTCAGAAAAATAGGGAATATGAACATGGTGCCAATAGGGGCAACATATAAAGAAGTCTTTGGGAGTTCAGATGTGAGTATTACGTCTAAGAACCATTTAAACAGCCAGTTCCATTAGCAATGGAAGGTATGATTTATTTTTATCCCTGGGTAAATGGGGTAAGTTTTGCATGACACGAGTGCATCACAATATTTTGTTAATACTATATTCGTGCATGGGATGAGTTTAGTGGATGTATCGTTAGTATAACTACTGTGTGTTTGTATTTACCATTGAGTAGTGGGGATCTCTTTGGTTCCATCTACAAGGAAGCGGGTGCGGACACTGAGAGGATATGTTTTAGTGGACTTACTCATATACGAGAGATATGTTATGATAGTATGATGTTATCTTTGGTATAAACTGGTTAGTGATGGTGCAATATTACAATAATGCTATCGTATTCGGGGTTCTAGGATAGGATGTGTAGTTTTTGCGATGTTTTACCTGAAAGAGGGTAGAGCCCGTGTATATACTAGATTGCATTAAAGATTTCGGAGAGTATAGTTGTCCCGTCTGATTTGATTTTGGTGCATAGGGACAATACTAATGTGATGAACGGTATATCAGGATTATATCCAAGCAGAGAGATTAGCTCATTATTAATTTAGCGCTGGGGACATAGTGATAGCGCGATCGTTGTATTGTAAGACTGCTTTAGAGATGTGGGAGTTGAGAATCAGACTTATACGTTTGGGGATAGGATTTTTAATGGTCCGATTATGTGCTTTAGGTCAAAGTACCTTAATAACCGACAATGCTAAGTAATAAGGCATTGGTGAATTTTTTTAGTTAGATTTCAACTGCGTGACGTTCCATACATGAACCTTAATAAACGTCATTGTTGGATGCTAGAGTATCGGTTTTGAATGATGATCATTGTACATGTGGAGAAAACACTTTGAGCTGAGAACTATTATACGATATAAGGCAAGTGGAGCTAGGTAGTGCTCTGTAGGAAGCACTGGGGATATTTTGAAACCATTAGTGGATAGGTGGGATAACTTTGAGAATAATTATGTCGCGATTAGTAGGATACTTGAGTAAAACCTTACAATATAGCTGTGGCCATCCCCGATCCTCACGGAGGGAGAGGATCCTAGTCTCGCAATTCCCTCTCGAGAGCGCTTCGGCGGCGTCGTTAATGAGGTAAAAATGTAGAGAGATGGAGACGCTAGTCTGTTTTACTCAAAAAAGACAAAAGAAAAGCGATCCACCCCTAAAGATAGCATCCAAAGACATACTGATACATACGAAACCAAAATGATTCGAAAAGGGTCCGGAGGCTAAGTTACAAAATGGGAAGGTGTTAGGAACCCATTCCGCCCTTACGGTATCTCATGGATTTTTGCTATTTTCCTTTATTTCCCCGTGATATGTATGCATGTGTATATGCAGTGGAGATAGGAATCATCGACTTGTATCATGGAAGAGATGAAGCGAGTCATCCGTAGGAATATTCCTAAAAATAATATTAGAAAATAGGATTTACGCGATTATCCTAGCGTTGATCGTTATAATAGAACGATAACGTATGTGGAATAATACGCCACTAAGAACAAATATATGTATATGTAAATATATAGAATCTAAGAGAATTGAGTTTAAAGAATATGAAGAAAATAGAAAATGAGAGAAAAGTAGGAATAGGACTCGAGTCTTGAGTTTTACCCCGAGACGCCTACGTAGCCTATAGATGCATCAAAGTCCACGTAGTTCGCATGCAAAACGAGGGGTGGGGTTTATCCCATAATTCCAATCGGGGACTTCTCTTATGTCTGTGTGTGTGTGTAAAAAAGTGTTTTAGTTGTGAGAAAAGTGTAAGAAAAGTGTGAGAATTCCCGTTTGGAATTTACGAGCAAACCCTCTTATTATTATTTTTTTGGGGGTTTTTATTTATATGAAAATAAGAGATGTGCAATAATACTAAATAAAAATTATATTAGGATATGTGATATGGGAGAATAAAAATGCTAAGTAATAAAACAAGTTAATACGAATTTAGGAGAATTTAAGGAGAGAATTGAGAAAATTGGACCTTCTTGAAGATCTTGAGCTTGATCTTGAATGTTGGAGAGCATCCCTTGCACTTGGATGATGATGGAGGGTAGTTAATTCACCAACTTTGATGAAAAGGGTGATGAAAAGTGAAGGTTGGAAAGGGATTTGTATGTGGAAATCACACTGACTTCGAGAGAGTTTTTCTGGATTCGCTGAGAGTGGTGTATTTTAGATATGGGCTCCCTTTGCAAGGAGGTCAGGGCCTCCTGTTTATAGGCCCAGGGCATTGCCAATCGGTATAGCCCTGGTCTTGACAATCGGCAGGTGTGTTTAGGCACACTGCCGGTAGGCAGGGTTCGGAACCTGTCGTTTGGAAGTCTCTTTCAGGTTACTTCGGAAAATCAGGCATAGAGTGCAAACCGTTGATCCAAATCACGCACGGGGTGAACCGTTGGATAGGTAATTAAGAGACCTTCGAAAGTCCTTGACTGCTCCCAGGTTTGGGAGTTGACTTTGGGTCAAATGTGGCTCAGAAGCGCTCATCGGTCCTTTAGACGGGGAAACTTCAGACGCAAATGGATCATTCATCCGTATGGTAAGTCAAAATAGTGCATGGGGCGGACCATTAGAAAGGTTAGGAGATGTACTTAGACATTACAAAGAGTTTGACCCAGTTTGGGGAGTTGACTTTGGTCAACCGGGGCCCGAAAGTATTTGATGGCCTTTTAGAGTAAAACGGATCGTTCGTCCGTACCGTAAGTCAGAATCACGCACGGGGTGGATCGTTGGAAAGGGTTTCTAATGCCCTTTGAAGATTCATTCAGTC
The DNA here is from genome assembly GCA_949130495.1 of Sambucus nigra. Classification (NCBI taxonomy): domain Eukaryota; kingdom Viridiplantae; phylum Streptophyta; class Magnoliopsida; order Dipsacales; family Adoxaceae; genus Sambucus; species Sambucus nigra. Next base: position 757,113,543 of record OX422209.1, read on the forward strand.
TCGATCGAGCTGGAGAGTTGACTTTGGTCAAACAGAGCCTGAGAGCATCCGATGACCTCTTAATCAAGTTTCGGGGGAAAATGGGTCGTTCATCCGTATGGTAAGTTAGAATCGTTCACGGGACAGACCGTTGGAAAGGGGATTTAGTTCCCTTTAAAGATTCATTCAGTCACAGTCGAGCTGAAGAGTTTTACTTTTTGGTTTAACGAAGATTGGGAGCGCCCGATGGCCTCTAGGTTAGTACCCAGGGTATAACTTAGGTTTATAGTGATAAAGGGAGGTGCTAAGGACCTAAAGAGAGTTTAGGGGGTACGAGAATGGGGTGTATATAGAACCCCTTGACAGCTGAGTTTGGAACAAACGATAGCCATCGAATAGACACTGCATGATGCCTTTGAGAGAGTATGACCAATTTAGAGGGTCGAGGCCAATTCTGAGGACCTAAGGAAACGGGGATGACCAATTCAGAGGGTCGAGGTCAATTCTGAGGACCTAAGAAAATGAGGATGACCAATTTAGAGGCTCGAGGCCAATTCTGAGGACCTAAAGATTAGGATGACTGATTCAGAGGGTCGAAGCCGATTCTAAGGACCTAATATGCATGCTGGGGATGGTCAATTCTACGGATCAAAGCCAATTCTGAGGGCTTAAAGATGAGGGTGACCAATTCTATGGATCAAAGCCATTTCTGTGGGCTTAGGTTGAGATGACCAATTCTGCGGGTCGAAGCCAATTCTGCTGGCTTAAGTTGAGATGACCAATTTTTCAGGTCGAATCCAATTCTGCGGGCTTAGTTTGAGATAACCAATTCTGCGGGTTGAAGCCAATTCTATGGGCTTAGGTTGAGATGACGAATTCTATGGGTCAAAGCCAATTCTGTAGGCTTAGGTTGAGATGACCAATTCTGTTGGTCGAAGCCAATTCTGTTGGCTTAAGTTAAGATGACCAATTCTGCCAGCTTAAATTGAGATGACCAATTTTGAGGGTCGAATCCAATTTTGCAAGCTTAGGTTGAGATTAGGGGTGGGCACGGTCCGGTCCGGTCCAATTTTTGGTCATTTTAGGAGTCGGACCGAATTATTCGGTCCTATATTTGAGAAGATCGAATTCAGACCGATTTAATTGGTTTAGCCTATTTAATCGGTCTAGGATATTTTCGGTCCGGTTCGGTTAATAATCGGTCCACTTTTAAAGGCTGTTTTGATTTTTCCTACTAATTTTTCTTACACCTGAAGCTTGAATATAGCAATTGAGGAGATAAAATGGATCTGATCATTAATTTTTCTGATCATAAACAAACCATAAATTCTGTATGTAAAAAAAAAAAACAAACCATAACTTCTGTATTAAAAAAGAAAAAAGAAAAATGGGTTAATAGTCAATGGATATGGATCTATGACAAAAACTGTCTGTAACCAAAACATAAACAAATTCAAACCATAAACAAGTAGGAACAACATATAACCGGAGGTTAGCCATAGAACCAAAATCAAAATCAAATAAGAATATAACCAAAATAAAAATCAAATCAGAATATAACCGGAGGTTAGTTCGATTAGGTTCACTCAACTAGAATATAACCAAATTCAACATCAAATCAGAATATAACCATAGAACCAAAATCAAAATCAGAATATAAGTTACCAAAATCAGAATATAATCGGAATAGCTGTTATGGAGGTGTGCATCTTTGGAATAGCTGTTGTGGAGTCGAGGTTCGCCGGATCCACTGTGCCGGCCATCTCCTCCACTTGTTTTGGGCTACTGGATCTGGTGTTCATGGCACCAGATCGTGTATTCATGGTGAAGCCAGCGGCGCAAGATCATGATCGAGGAAGGGAAGGTGTCGGTAGAGGCGCAATCGTGATGGAGGGAGAGAAGGTGTCGTGATAGACCGGAGAGTTGAGAGAGATAGAGGAAGAGAAGGTGTCCTGCGGCCGTGTTTTTTAAAAGTGCAAGTGAGTGTCGTGTCTTTAGGTTTAGGGTTTACTTATTTAATATATGATATTTTTATATAAAATTAATATATATTATATAATATTAAATTAAACGGTCCGGTCCGGTCCGGTCTCAAGACCGAATTTACACTGGATATTTTAGACCGAACCGAATATTTGGGGTCTCTTAATTTAGGACCGAATTAGGACCGATTTTTAAAAAAGCCTATAAAAGTGGGTCCGGTCCGATCCGGTCCAATCAGGCCAACCGGGTCGGTCTTTTTTTTGTCCACCCCTAGTTGAGATGACCAATTCTGCGGGTCGAAGCCAATTTTGTGGGCTTAGGTTGAGATGACCAATTCTACGAGTCGAAGCCAATTCCGTGGGCTTAAGTTGAGATAACCAATTCTGCGGGTCAAAGCCAATTCTGAGGGCTTAGGTTGAGATGACCAATTCTGCGGGTCGAAGCCAATTCTGCGGACTTAGGTTGAGATGACCAATTTTGCGGGTCGAAGCCAATTTTGTGGGCTTAAGTTGAGATGACCAATTCTCCAATTCTGCGGGCTTAAGTTGAGATGACCAATTCTATGGGTCGAAGCCAATTATGAGGGCTTTGGTTAAGATGACCAATTCTGTGGGTCGAAGCCAATTCCACGATCTTAGGTTAAGATGACCAATTCTCCGAGTCAAAGACAATTTTGCGGGATTAAGTTGTGATGACTAATTCTGTGGGTCGAAGCCAATTCTGTAGGCTTAAGTTGAGATGAACAATTCTACGAGTCGAAGCCAATTTTGAGGGCTTAGGTTGAGATAACCAATTTTGTGGGTCGAAGCCAATTCTGTGGGCTTAGGTTAAGATGACTAATGCTGCGGGTTGAAGCCAATTCTACGATCTTAAGTTGTAATGAACAATTCTGCGAGTCGAAGCTAATTCTGCGGACTTAAATTGAGATAACTAATTCTGTGGGTCGAAGCCAATTTTGTGGGCTTAAGTTGAGATGACCAATTCTGTTGGTCGAAGCTAATTTTGCGGGATTAAATTGAGGTGTTCTCGGGGAACTCTTCCAGGGAAATTACCTTGTGGTTTTGATTTGAGCTGGGAGCCGATTTCTGGGGAAATCCTTGTATCTTTTTTTGGAGGCTTTGCGAAGGAATAGAAAATCTGATGCTATAAACTCTATAGGGGAGGTGATTAGGTGGTTCAGGGTTTGGACATATTTCTCGAGAAAATTTGAGACCTTTGATAGGAGGTAATCCTTAGAGATCCCCCGGGGACGTTGTCGAGAGGAGATTCAAATGGCTTTTGAGAGTTTCGCTGGGGAGATAGGGATTTTGCTTGAGGGAGTGCAGATTTTTTCTTAGTGAAGATGTTCTAAATCCTTCCTGGTATTTTTAGGGATTTTCAGGGTTTTCTGGTATTTTTTTTGAAAATTTTTGCACGAAATTTTAAGGGGGTGCCGGTCGGCATGGTATGGAGGGTGCCATTCGGCAGTGGCACGGACTTTTGGACTGCCTCGAGAAGGTAAAGGGGTAGTGCAGATTAGTAGAGTCGGGGTCAGTGCCGATCGGCATGACCCTTGGCTTTCTATAAAAAGGGGCAGGTTCCCCTCACTTTTCATAGCTTCTTGCCTTATCTTTATCTGCAATTTTCTTCTGTGAATAGTTCTAGCATTTCATAATTCGAACAATGGCCGCTTTTGTGGGTACCACGGTAAACAAGGAGTGGTCGACTATTGATGACTAGGAGAACGTGGAATGGAGGGCCAGGGCACCTCTTGCTTTGGGGAGTGAGAACTCTTTTGACGCATTCAAGATGGTCGCGGATGAGCGGACTTTGCTGCGGGAGCCTTCGTGTCATCGTTCCTCGAGGGTGGTGAACCCTGGCTATTATGTAAGTAAAATGACCTTTGGCATTCTTTTTTGGTGATTTTCTTTTTTCTTGGATTTTGATATGGTTTTTCTTTGACAGTCTGATGTCTTTCTTATCGATGATGCGTGCCCGTGGGATGACGGGGTTTAAGGATGTCTGGGAGCATCTTCCACCTGTGGTGCGTTGGGTTGTATCATCAGCAAGCTTTGGTAGGTTGGCGTCTATGATGGATGAGATACCTCATTCGACTGCGATTTTATGTTCTCTAGGGGAGAGGTGGTGGGACACTACCCACACTTTCCATTTTGTCTTCGGGGAGATAATTGTGACTCCCATAGATGTGCAACACCTGCTGGGACTGGATTACGATGGGGAGCAGATAGAGGTGGATCACTCCCTGCGGGTGATGCCGGAGGCGATGCGGGCGGAGCTCAATGTTGTGGGGAGGATAGTGTCTGGGGATTCTATTCGACTGTCCCTGCTGAAGGATGTTTTACCGGGCGGGGTGATTTATGTGGAGGACGGGCTGTAGGTGAGGAAAATGGCCCAGTTATTTATCTTGTTGGTGCTGGGGGGATTTATGGTGGCGTCGAATGGCGAAGTCGTCCACTTATGGTTCTTACCATACTTGAGGATATTTGCGAACATCCCCTTATATTATTGGGGGAGCCTGATTTTGGCAACCCTCTATTTTTCTCTGGATACATTCAGCCGGTGCTACCGATAAACTTTTACTGGAGCCATGTATGTTCTTGAGGCATTCTTTAATTTGCGCAATTTCCTTTCATGCTTTCGCACTTTCCTTATGCGTCTCTTTTTTATCGCGGATTTTTATCTTTGGCAGACGTGGTTTTATGAGGTGATTGGGTGTAATACCCAGCTGATTTCTCTGAAGGACAAGACCGTTGGGGACTTTTGCTGATTGTGTTAGTGGCGGAGGGCCAATCGGCAGTCGATGAAGTCCCTTTCTCTGGAGGTTGTGTGTCAGGTCTTGAATGGACTGACTACTGATAGGGAAAGACTTTCTTCTTCAGTCTTGGTCTTTCTATGCTCTACTTACTGGGTATTTTTTAGGTGACCTTTTACCCTTGGGGGATGGTTGTTCAGGATACGGGGCGTCTGGGGTGAACGCACCGATGAGGCGCTTGTTGGCGCATGAGTTTGGCCACTCTTGGTGTCTCGGGGAGAGGGTGGTTCAACAGATTGCTGAGGAGGTGGTGGTGCCACCTATGAGCCCCCATATGTCTATGAGGTGGGAGAGGCTGCTGCCAGAGGATGCAAGGATTGCGACGATGATCGATGAGTCCTATCTGTTGTACACCGATACAATTGTGCTGTATGATTATATAGACTTTATGACGAGTTGGTTGATGAGTCCCAGTATATATGATGCCTTGCCTTTCCCTCCTGCGGGTTCGAGTCAATCAGTGGGGTCCTCCCATAGTGGTGGTGGTTCGTCGACGTCTGTGGAGGTGGTGACTTAAGAGGTTCTTTTTGTGCGGTTGCATACCCCTTCATACAATAGTTGGCGGGCTGATGGAGGGATGGTGCTTATGTCACACCGTCCTCATGCGATGGATCAGGAGGAGTTGGGCTTGATAGATGAGGTTCTTCGTCCCTTGGTATACCTTTATGTTCTCCTCTTTTCCTTCTTTTTGGTTTCTTTTCTGCTTTGATACTGGTTCTGCCTTTTGTTACAGCAAGTCCGGGTGTCCACCACTTGGCTGAGGGACATTAGCAACTGGATATCTTCCACGACTGCACATATTCAGGATGCAGTTCCTGTTCCTTATTTCTTGGTGCCATCTGCCTCTTTCGGGGAGGAGTCTAGTTCGGGTAGCGGTGGTGCGTCATCTCACCGTAGGGGAAAGAGAGTGCGTTGCAGGGATGGAAGCTCTTAGGTTAGGGGAGAGAGAGAAAGAGAAAGAGAATGTGGGTTCGGGTTTAGTCCGATTATTTTTCTGTTTTTTTTTCATTTCCTACAAAATTGATGTAACACAGAAAAATATCTATGCAATGCAATAGAGTTTTTTTTATTATCTTCTGTTAATGATGAATGAATTAATGCATGCACATGCTCTTTTTACTTTGCTGCTAAGGCCGTAAAAAGAAATATTTTTTTGAAATTTTGGAGGAAAGTTTAAAATGAGGGATTATATAAAGATGGAAGGGGATTTTGAAATTCTGTTGAGAATATCAATTTATTTTTTATAGGTTTTTCGATTTTAACAAAAAGGAAAAAAAAAGGGTTTCTAAAAGCATGGGGTTGCCGATCGGAAAGCACCTTGTCCTGCCTATCAGCAGGTTAGTCCAATCCCATTCATTCAAAGTTTTAATTAGTGTCCTATTCAGCCTTTGGTACTTTGTGGGGAAGGGTTCCCTATGATTTCTGCAAGGGTTATGTCTTTGCTTGGGGTTTTCCAAGTATAAAAGGGAGTGCGGATGGGTCTTTCCTCCTCACACTTTCACTTTCTTCCTTTCCCACATTCTTACTTGCTTATTAATTCTTAGTCTTTCAAGATGGCTCTCCCTTGTAGCATTGAGTTTGCCAACTACCTAGAGACTTTGGAGGAAATGTGCTCGACTACGATGCTTTCAACCTGTGTCAAGCCTCTTTTTGGTGAAACCGGCCCATTGAGTGGAACATGCTAATGGCGGTGGTACAATTTTGGTACCCCGAGGACCATGTATTTCGTTTTGGGTTGGATGAGATTTGTCCTACCTACGAGGAATTTTCTCCCATGCTGGGGATAAATCCCAGTGTTGTTATGGCTCTACCTGAGTTTTCCCATTCTCCCAGGGATTTATTGGCCGGGCTTCTTTGTATTTCACCTCTGGGGACCAAACCACTGGTTGCTGGAGGAATAATATCCCTTTCGACGGTGTTACAGTCTGTGCATTTGCGGGAAGTTGGTGGTGTTGGATACGCCGGAGCCGTCGTTCTGGGCTTGGTTTCAAAATTGCTGCTAGTGACTGAAGAACGACTGGTGGACCCACAACTTGTAGCCATTACTTTATAGATTTTATACCATCGCAATCCTGCGGTGGTGATACTGGCGGAGACTTTGAATGGCCTGGATGCCTGGCGAGAAGGTCGTTCTGACTTTTTAAGGGGTAACCCTGTGATACTGTTCATGTGGTTGTCTGAAAGACTCCGCCTGGTGACTCCTATAGAACATCCTTTGTTGTATGTACCCAACTTCTTTTCACACCATTTCATCAGTGTTGGTTTGGATATTGAGATCTGAGAGAACTGGTTTATGGAGCATGGGGCTCAAAATCTGTACTGGTCAGTGCCTTGGTTGGGACTGGGAGAATACTCGTATGTTTGGCTGGTTGGTCTCAGACATACCTCTTTCTATTTCCCTTGGTGACTTTTGCACCAATTGGCTGGTAGCAGTTCGTGCCACCTCGAACACTAGACTTCTTTTCGATAGAAGATCTGACTGAGCGTCTGCGCATGTAACTTGGCTCTTTATGGGAGAGTCGGCATCCATCAACCCGTTCCTCTCAGTCTGTTGGGAGAGTTTGGCACATCCCCAGGGAATATATGAAGTGGTTGTGGAGGAGATTAGTCAGCAAGATGTTGGCAGTGGATACTGGACAAAAGTGGCTTATCTTATTTAATACCATGGAGGGAGGTGTTGTGGTTTTTTCGAAGCTGGTTCGAGCTTATCGGTCCATGGAGCGTTTGCGGCACTCTATTCAGGCAGGGGGAGATTGGGGACCCCAGGATGCAGATAATGATGATGGAGCGGGCTCCTCTGGTAGTTGTGGGTAGGACTCTTAGAGAGTTTGTTTTGTAATGGGGAATAAATTTGGGAATTTATTTGGCTTTTTAGGAAAGTAGGGGGAAAGGAGTTATCCGTTCATTTTCTTATGTAATTGTACCGTAATTACTTATTAGTGAAATAAATAAGTTTTTGATCATCCAGCTGTGCCTTTTGTGTATTTTAAAGTATCTATACTGATCGCTAAGGCTTGCATAATTCTTTTGTTCAAGTATATGTTAGAATGAACTGTCGTTCTCGAAGGTAATAAAAGAATAATAATTTATTTTTACTTTTTTTATGAAAAAGAAGGGGTCGTGCTCATGTGACATGTATGAGCTACCTATGTACCTATGGGGTTTTTTGAAAGGACTTAATTTTTCTAAGAATGATTTTTGCAGAGGATAAGGCCCACGTAGTTCTATGTAGAGGTAAATGAAGATTTGTTTTTTAGAATAGAAGGGGGATGAGAAAAGTCGTAGCGCGTCGAGATTTTGGACTAGGGATGGAATTTTTTGAGATGGTCCAAATTGACTGGACGAGCCATCTCTTCTCCATCTATGTCAGTGAGCATGGCGGCACCGCCGAACAAGATTTTCTTTATAATGTATGGGCCGCTCCAATTGGGATTGAATTTCCCTCTAGGGTTCCAGATGGGATCTATTATTTCTTTAAGGGATAAATCTCCTTATCGGACATCGCGGTCCTTGACTCTCTTATTGAATGATCACGTTATTCATCAATGGTACCCTTGTATGTGATATAAAGCTTTCAATCTTTATTCGTCCAAGAGTGACAGCTCATCGAGATGACTTTGATGCCAGTCTTCCTCACTGGCCTTATTTTCGAGCATTACACGAAGTGAAGGGATTTCTAGCTCCACCGGTACAATTTCTTCCATGCCGTAGACTAGAGAGTAAGGGGTAGCCCCAGTAGAGCTTCGGATTGAAGTTCAGTAGCCTCATAGGGCGTATGGGATTCGGTCGGCCCAATCTCGATAGCTTTTAGTCATCTTACTGATGATGGCTTTGAGGTTCTTGTTGGCAGCTTTGACTACACCATTGGTCTTAGGTTGGTAGAGAGAAGATTTGTGTCTCTGAATCCCATACTCGTTGACCACTTATGTGACTTTTGCCTCAAAATTCAACTCGTTATCTGATAATAGCTTGTGCGGGACCCCATATCGACAGATGATGTTTTTCTTGATGAATTTGGCCACTTTCTTGGCATTTAGCACTGCGTATGACTCAACTTTGACCCATTTGGTGAAGTAATTAATGGCAACTAGGATGAACTCGTGCCCGCTGGAAGCCTTTGGTGTAACCTTCCCTATGGTGTTGATACCCCAAGTGGAGAACGACTAGGGATAAGTTATGTTGTATAATTATCGCGGAGGAAGATGCTGAAGGTCGGGAAATTGTTGGCATTTGAGGCCTCTCTGGACATAGGTGGTGCAATCCTGGGTCATGGTGGTCCAGTAGTATCCTTGTTGGATGATCTTCTTAGCAATCATGTGATCGTTCATGTGGGGCCGCACTCCCTGATGTGGATTTTCTGCATTACCTCTTCAATGCCAGCCCTTACGAGGCGGTGTAGATTGGTTCCATCGAAGTTTTTCTTGAACAGTGCTTTGTGATCGATAATGTATTAGGAAGCCAGTCTTTGGAGGGTTTCTCGGTATTTATTATTGGAACCCTTAGGATACCTACCATGCTTGAGGAGGTGCCAGACATCATAGTATTAGAAATTGGCTAGCTCGGGATCTTTTATGGTGAGGAGCTCAATGTGGTAGCAGTGGGTTGGTTTATCTTTCTTTTGAACTAAGAAAGGGGTCATTGTTATTCCTTCGGGAATGTCGACCATGGAGGCCAAGGTAGCAAGGGCATCGACTAGGTTATTCTTTACTCGAGGTAGGTAGTGGAAGGTGATATCTTATAATTGGGAGGCTAGTTCCTCTAAGTAGGCATGGAAGGGTTGGAGTTTCTCGTCCTTGACTCTCCATCTTCTGAGCACTAGATCGATGATGAGGACAGAATCCTCATAGACATCTAGGCATTGAATATTTTTCTTAAGAGCAACTTTGAGGCCTACCGTACATACCTCATATTCATTCATGTTGTTGATGCAGAGTAAATTCAACTTAATGGTGATGGGAGTGTGGGAGTCATCTAGGGCGATCAGAAGTATCCCAATGCCATATCCCCTTTTGTTGGCGGCTCCATCAAAGAACATTTGCCATCGAAGGTTATCTTGAGCAGTGCAGAGGATGTTCTCATCTGGGAATTTGGAGATCCAGTTATCATCTCCCTCCATGGGGTAGTCAACGAGGTAGTTAGAGATGGCTTTTCCTTTTATGGATTTTTACGTGACGTACACGATATCAAACTCAGCTAGGAGCATTAACCATCGGGCCATTCGGCTAGATAAGGTTGGTTTCTCAAGCAGGTCCATGTGGGATATAAGTTTGATGGGGAAGGCGAGCATGTAGTGTCGCAACTTTTGGGTGACCCAAACAAGCGCGACGCATGCTTTTTCCAAAGAAGTGTAGTTGACCTCGTATCCAGCCAATTTATGACTAGCATAATAGATGGATCTTTATTTGTGGGAATCTTCAAGGTATTGGGCTAGCAAAGACCTAGCTATAGTATCGGCTATGGTTAGGTATAGTAGAAAGGGGAAACCAGGCTGCAGTAGCATGAGTACCAGAGGTTGGGTCAGATATTGTTCGATTCGGTCAAAGGCTTCTTGGCAGGCCTCATTCCAAATCTTGGTTGAATCCTTTCGAAGGAGTTTGAAAATAGGTTTGCAGATGGAGGTTAACTGGTTGATGAACCGGCTGATGTATTACAATTTTTCAAGGAAACCCCGAACTTATTTCTCTATTCGGGGAGGTGGCATCTCAAGTATGGCTTTTAGCTTGGCAGGATCTACTTCTATCCCCTTCTCACTGACTATGAATCCTAAGAGTTTTCCCTTTGTTACACTGAAGACACATTTCTATGGATTGAGTCTCATTTGATACCGTCGTAGTCGCTCGAAGAACTTTCGGAGAGCGGGAACATGACCTTCTCTAGTTTTGGATTTGATAATCATATCGTCCACATAGACCTCAACTTCTTTTTGAATCAGATCGTGCAGGATGGTTGATGCATCCCTCTAGTAGGTAGACCCAACATTCTTGAGACCAAATGGTATAATAGTGTAGTAAAAGGTTCCCCATGAGGTGATGAACGCGGTATTTTCTTGGTGATATGGGTGCATTTTGATTTGGTTGTATCCGGCAAACCCGTCGACGAATGACTTAAGAGCATGACTGGATGCGTTGTCCACAATCATGTCGATATTAGGTAGCGAATAATCATCCTATGGAGAGGCTTTGTTCAAGTCCCGATAATCTACACACATCCGAACTTTCCCTTCTAATTTTGGTACAGGCACTATGTTTGCTTGCAATGTGGGATATTCGATCACACGAATGAATCCCACGTTCAGATATTTGACCACCTCTTCTTTGACCTTGAGCGACCATTCGGTGCGAATCTTTCTCAACTTTTATTTAACCGACTTGTAATCTGGAAGAGTGGGGATCTCATGTTGAGTTATTTCAGGATCAATGTCGGGCATATCGTCGTAGGACCATGAAAAGACATCCACAAATTCCTTTAATAATTCTTCAAGTTGTGGGCACTCATGCTCGTCGAGGGTAGCCCCTATCCTAATCTCGCACAATTGGCTACTAGAATTGAGGTTAACAATAACAGTATCTTCTTCATTAACTTGAACGCGGTTATGTTGTTTGTTATTAACCTTATTTAGATCAGTTAAGAATTATTCATTTGCAAAATCATCATCATCAAAAGTTTAATTAGAATCCAAATAGTTAATGTAAGGCACAAAAAGATACTCAAAATCTTTGTTTATTTCATTGATAGGGAAAATAGAATTGAGAACCTCATCAAGGGAGGTCTCGATTACATTTGAGCAAGGATAAACAACAGAAGAAGAAATGGGGTAAATATTGGGATTAGGTGGGATTTCGATAGCTAGAATTGGCATAGCATGCCAGTTGAGGAGAGGTGTATCAGCAGCATTAATCAGGTGAGATGGATCCAGTGATGTAGTGATTAAATGAACCATGCAGAGTGTCAACCCTAGTGTCTGTAAGTTGAACGAATCCCCGAAGTCACTTTCCTTAGTCTCTTTGGTATCCTTGATGAGTGGTTGTACATGGTGTTGGGAATTCTCGGCCCATGGGTAGCTGTCTTGGAAAAAGATCTCCATTCCAGGCTTCATCTTCTTGTCTGTATGGTTATACCATGGTTTCAAAAATATGCAAAAGGGGAAGTCTTCACCCTCTTTAATGAATCGTCCATTCAAGGAGTCACCTGGGATAGTCAGGATGCAGTCTAGTCTTCTCTTTGGTCGAGATTGGCAGATCATTCTGAGCTCTTATTCTGATGGTTGATATCCTAAACCACACGGAGGGAAAGCTTTCTTCAGTTCAATGGGCTTAATTATCCCTTGTTATCTTTGCCTTAGACTCAGTCCGGGCATAAAGTGCATATTTTTGAATATTTGAATCATATTGCCATTGCCATGAGGGTCGTATTCTGGACAAACCCTTTCTTTGAAATCGTCCCCTACCGGGAGTAGAAGTGGATCAACTCAGAATCCTGATAGGAGCATATCATTTGACCCGTGTTGTATCTCAAGGATTGGACAATTGGTACCTTCACCCTCGGTATTGTCGTCGTCGCCCAAAATGGTGATGACTCGTCCATCGACAAAGAAATTCAATTTCTAATGGAGAGTGGAAGACACACCCTTGATACTATGGAGCCAAGGTCGTCCGAGCAATAGGTTGAAACAAGATGGGATGCCAATAACTTGGAATTCAATGAAAGGTTTTATAAGGCCAACCCCTATTACAAGTTTTATGGATCTCATTACCTCCCGACTGGTATTATCGTAGGAACATACAACAGCGGAGGTTGGAGCGAGATCACTTTCCTTCAGTCCTAATCATTTTAAAGTTCTTAATGGGTAAACATTCAAGGCGTATCCATTATCAACAAGAGAGAGTGGTACGACCCTGCCCATAACTTTGACGGAGATTTTGAGTGCATGATTGTGGTTTGGCCTAATTTTGGGGATTTCATCTTCGAAAAAGGATAGCATTCGGGTAGAGGTTAAGGATTTGACCAAATTTATCGCTTTTTTTGGTGTGGTAGAAGGAGGAACTGTGGGTCCAGTGAGCAACTGGATCAAAGAATTTATGTGCAGCTGGGAAGGCATGAAAATCCCCCATAAAGTGATGTTAGCTTTATTTTTCTTCCGTTAATCAAGGATTTTTCTCTCTTCAAGGATCATCTCCGACATAGGAAGGTTTTCAACGCCCTTCCCTCTATCTTTTACAAATAATGAGATTGGGATCTGGTAATGCCTCCTTGATTTGGTCGTGTGAGTTACTGAAGAAGAGAAGAACATGAACCTTGTTTCCTCATCAATCTCGGGTTATTCTTCCACCTTATTTATTTTTTCGAGGAGTTATTCAAATGATATCATCCCACACATGTCGGCTACCGGGCTAGTTTTATCGGGAGCTTTCTCTTCATTTGAATCTTTGAATTCTTCCCCCATTCGGTGGCAACAATTCTATCTTTCCATACAAAGTTAATGCATTCCATGACTTCAACGACTTCTTCATACATGTCTTCCCATTCTATGGGATATGTAAGGGTGAAGGGAACAAGCGCCCTTCTAGATTCATAGTATTAAGTAACTCGATCATACTGCAAATGTTGTTGGTTTGCCTGAATAATTCTACCATGATTTGGACAACATCATCTAAGCTGACTTCATCGGTCGATACCACCCAACTTTTTGACTCTCGAGCCCATTTCCGTGCTTCTAAGAATAGTGTACTTCACCTCTGAAAATCAATGATCATCTATGAGGGAAATTTTAGCCCAAACTCCAAGAGTTGTTTTAACATTTTTTATAATTCCATGCTTCTATTTTCAGAATGGGTACAAATAGCGATGTATGCTCTGGTAAGGAGTAACAGTGCCTGATTAGTGAGACTAGTTGGGTGTAGGAGGAAATATGGGCATGTTTGGAGAGGTTTAGGAGAGTATTTGGATGTGATTTGAGTTGAGGGATTAAATTTTGGGTTCTCTTCTAAGAATATGGCATTGGCATGATTTGGGAATGGGTTGTGAGTAGTGTTTGGCTGGTGAGTCAATGGTACCCCAGTCAATTAGATCTTTGATTATGTTTTGGAGGTGAAAGTATTGGTCAGTGGTATGGCCAGCGGTTTGGTGAAAGGCACAATGGGCATTTGCCATGAAGTTTCTTGGGATTGGATTTGGCAATGGACGGGGGTCCAAGGGTTTGATAAGGTTTTGGCTTAATAGGGCCTCATAAATATTGGAGAGGGGAGCATGGATCTTAGTGTATTCCTTTCGAATTGGGACAGGGTGGATTTTTGGTGCCCACGAGGTGGTTGGTTGAGAGATGTTGTTGATGGTTGAGACTGCAACACTGGAAGGTTTATCATATTTTCTGGGGGTGAACTGTCCAGACACTTTCTTTGGTTCAACTTCTATTTTAGCAAGACCTTCCTCGATTTCTACTCTTGCTTCTTTGAGAGATTATAAGTGAGGATAATATTGTCCTCCCATGGTTTCTCTAACATGGGGTAAGAAGTTCTTCTTCACTATGCTGACTTGTTCTTCTTCGGATGGCCGATTGGTCATAGTGGCCACTTTTTACCTCCATCGGGCTATGAAGTTACTGAATGATTCCCCCGGGTTCTATTTGAGCAGCTCTAAATCACTAAGGGTGACCTCAAGCTCTTCATTGTACTTGTACTACGAAATGAATTCGCAGGCTATATCCTCCCAGCTACGGATTCTGGACTCCTCGAGAGACAAAAACCATCATAGGGCGCTATCCTTCATAGTTTGATAAAACAATTGGGCCATCAATTCTTTAGAATCCCCTAGAAGAGTCATATCATAGTGATAACTGTGAAGATGAACAATCGGGGGTCCACTTCCTCCAAATTTCTCGATATTTGGCATCTTGAATTTCTCGGGTAATCTCGCCTTAGGATAAGGAGACATGTGGGTGTAGTCCACGTGATTCCCAGAGATTCTTACTTGGTCGAACTTCTTAGTGAGCATCTTGAGTTCTTATTTTACCTTGTTCAGCTCTTCCTCTTTTGGATCAATGATCATAGGTAAGTTAGCCCCAGGCTGGGCAAGGTTCGGCATAGGATGATGGGCAGGAGGTGGCCCATTAACAGGAGGGGCACGTGGAGCATGTTGATACTCTTCGAGAATCCAAATAGGCTTGAGTGGGCCCATAGCATGAGGTAATAGGGCCTCGAGATATTGAGGAATGGGAATTTGGTTTTGTTTCATCTCCCAGACTTTAGTCTAGAGTTTGTCAATCTTTGATACGAGCTGAGCTAGGACTGCCATAAGATCCTACTGCACAACTGGTACTTGATCTGTGTTCTCCATGGAAAGTGGATGGATACCGGATTCGAAAGAAGTAATAGGGGAATGGAAGGAGCTCCGTGGTGATTTGACTGAAGTCCGAAGCCAATAAGGAGCCAGGCCAAGGGCATGCGATCGACATGAGAAGGCGTAAAATGGGATTTATTTTTTTGAAAAAAGAATGAAAATATTTTTGACATTTTTTTAGATTGAAAAACAAAAATATTTTTGGATTTTTGATAAAGAGAAGAGAAATATTTTTGATAAAGAAAGGAAAAATGTTTTTGGATTTTTGATAAGGAAAGGAGAAATGCTTTAGGAGATGGTCTCAGCATGATTATTATGATTATTATGTTCTCACTTGTATTAAATTCTCCTAAATGCAAAATGAAATGTCAAACGGGACCTGAGCCTAGAAAAGTTGGGTTTGTAATATATGAAAAGCTATGGCTGGACTTGTAACCAGGCTCACGGGAGGGTCCTATTTTAAAAATGCCCAAAAAATTGGGCGGCACGTCGACCAGGAATTTCAGTAGAGTTTTGAGTCGAAACCGCCAATCTAACATGTGTGTCCTAGGCTTGACACCTATATGCGGGTATGCAGTTGGTTCGGTGAATCAGAAGGGGTTCCCCCTTTGGCCTGACTTCCACGATATACGTCTTGCTTTTGTGGGCAATCAATACGTGTGGACAAGCCATTTGATATACCTGAGTGTACATGAATTGACTCATTATATACCTCGTGGGGATGGTACGTGTGAGAGAGAATTCGATATACTCGACGTACGTGAATGAGTTCCCTATAATATACCTCCCGTCATGACTTCATTCAAGCGGTACGATGCAGGGGAACTGTTCGATATACGTCGAAGGTACTTGTCCAATGGAAGGTGTGAGTCATATCGCTTAGGCTAACTGTGCCCTGTTGGACCAGCGCCCATCACGAAGTGATCCTCCAGTTACTGGGTAGAATTTGGTTAATAACAATGCTCTTTGGTGAAGTCTTGTGAATCATGCATGATTCTCTTATTAGTGTCTTATGATGAGAATGCCTTTATTGATCATGCCAAATAGGGTAAAAAGTACAAGTACTAATGGTATACCAAGTATGCATGGGTGATGCGTGCAACATGTGGATATATGTGATCCGAGGTGCACGTGGTACAAAGTGTGCATGGAGAATTTTCTACAAGTGTGTGAATAGAAGCATAAGCACGAGGTAGAAATAAAAGGGGAACATGCAAAATAGGGGAGAATATAAGCAAATATAACACCCATGTAAATAGAGTTTAACCCTCAAAATCATATAATATCCCTAGCGGAGTCGCCACTGTTGCCATCCCCGATCCTCGTGATGGGAGAGCATCCTGGTCCTGTGCATCCCTCTCAGGAGCTCTTCGATCGGCGTCGTTGATGAGGTGAAAATGTAGAAAGACGGAGTTTCCAATCTATTTTACTCAAAACAGACAAAAGAAAAGGAAACCATATCAAAAGACAACATCCAAAGACATACTGATACATACGAAACCAAAATGATTCGAAAAGGGTCCGGAGGCTAAGTTACAAAATGGGAAGGTGTTAGGCACTCATTCCGCCCTTACGGTCTCTCATGGGTTTTTGATATTTTCCTTTATTTCCTAGTGATATGTGTGCATGTGTATATGTAGTGGAGATAGGAACCATCGGCTTGTATCATGTAAGAGATAAAGCAAGTAATCTGTACGAATGTTCTGATTCGTATAAAATATTGCACATTTCCGCCCGTTATCTTTATGCATTCTAGTGCTTTTACAGTCCTAAATGTCTATATTTATCATCATTAACCATAAAACCTTGGATTTGGATATATACATGTTTTGTAGGGGTTAATTGTGCTTTTGTAGGTATTAGAACACTAAAAGTGACGATCTATTGCATTTTGGAGAAGTTCTGTCGCTGGACGCTACTTTAAGGGAATTTTAATAAATTCACATCTCTTATTCGGCTCATGGAAATTCCACGGATGCGTAGTTCATTTAGTTAGCATCGCGTGGCCGCGAACAGTGCATCATTTGGAGTTCGAACGAAGAAGATAGGCCCGTTTCCGTTTTGGACCTTTTCCCCCTCATCATGGACCAAACAAGTGGAGAAAATAGAGTATCGATCGACCGCGCCCATGGGGCCGGTGGACCGCGGTTTCAACTTTTGTCGTGGGAAGGAGACAGTAGACTTTTTCTTGAAGGGCCGATCGACCGCGCCCCTACGACCGGTCGACCGGTGATTGCATATATTTTATGCTTTTTCCTTTCTCTTTCCTTTTACCTTTACTTTTTCCCACTTACTATAAATACCCATTTTTGTTGTAAATATTCAATATATACACGATTTTAGCTTAGGTTTTTGAGGATTTTGGAGAGTTTGGCTTGGATTCTTCTTGGTTTGACACCCAATTGGGTTGTAAGTTACACTATTCATCATCCTCTTCCTTTAATATAGTTGTATTTCATTAATTTCTTACTTTGTAGTGTAATTTATATGCTTTATAATTAGGTTTACATGCTTTGATTTACGTTCTTTATAGAGTAGATTTATCGCGTTTCTTTACTGCTTTATTTATCACGTGTTAAATATGCTTTCTAGGTAATTTGAATTAGGTTGTGTTTGAATTGAACTCACTCGAGTTGATGCGTTGCTTTGCTTTGGTGATGATGTTTACGGGTCTATTTCGGGTGTGTTGTCCTATTTACTACGCCTAGGAGATTTGACGGGGCATATCATGTATGTCCCGTGCTTACGACCTTTCGCGTGTAATTTCTGGGATATTTATTGATGCCAAAATCTTATTAGGCTTTTATGCGGATTTAAGGGCGTGACAACCCTTGATTCAATTAACTGTCGAAACGAGACGCGTTCTAAATAACTCGTCGACCCATGTAAACATTTTATACTAATTAACTTGGGTGAGGGATATTCGACGCAACCTATAGTTTTACTCTCTTTCATAATCTAGATTCATTTCCCTCGCCTAGATTAACATTTCCCTTTTATGCATCTTTTCCTTTTTAGTTTGTAATCACCTTTTACACTTTTATTTCGAAGTATTAGATCACTTAAATTCTAAAATCTCGTCTCTGTGGATTTTTGATACCCGACTTACTGCTGTGGTTGCCTTGCAAGTGTAGTAGTAATTTAGGTTTTTGTATTGAGTTGGCGAAATGAAAACAACGACTAACGTCTTTACACGCGCTACTTTTCGCACTTGATCAAAATGGCACCGTTGCGAGGGATGATTTTGTTTTAGAATTTATTTGATTTAGTTTTTCATAGTATTTTCTTTCTATTTGTATTATTTGCTAATATTTTTGCAGGACTTCCACATTTGATCACTTAGAAACGCTTGAATTCATTCCGTGCACACCTGCTTTATGGAATTCGCCACTTCGAGCCATTTTTGGGGTAAGCATGTCTTATTCCAATTCTTTCGGTAATCATTGTTATAATTCTCAAAACTCCCGCAAGCTTATGACTTTCGGTGAATACTTAGAATCCCAAAAATTTACAAATTCAAATATTACTTTGGGCGAGTATAACGAAAGTCAAAATTTGGGTTATTGGAATTTTGATGATGATGATAATGATTTTGGGCCTTTACCTTCTTATAATAGGAATTTTGAAACGAATTCGAATAGTTTTCAAACTTCCTATAATAATGAGTTTTCGTTTAAGTCTGATGGTAATTTTCAAAGTTCCCATTTTCATGGATCCTCACCTCGACCTATGATTCGGTGAGGGTTTGCGTATGTATGAAGAAAATCGTTGTTGGGAGCAAGACTTGGATTTATTATTCAAATCCGATGATGATTTTGCTTCCGAGACTTTCGAAGTCGAGGAATATTTTGAACCAAATGAGGACTTTGTGCGTACTTTGGAACAAATCATTGTCGACTTTGCCCATTGAATAATAGATATTGAAAGTGACGATGAAAATGACGTCATATCTATTTGCAATGAAATGATTTCTTCTTTGCCCCCCAAAGAAGAACATTTCATTGAAAATGATCTTATTTCTTTCGAAACTCAATCTTCATGCGATAGTGATTCCTCTCATGAGTTTGAATTTCTTTCATCCCCATTTTCATTCTCTGTTATCACACCGTCATAATTACCCGATGATTCGGTTTCAAATTTTAATGTTTTAAACCTTTTCACCGATGAGGAGTACTTGCTCGAGTCGCCTTCACGATCGCATTCGTGCCTTCGTGTACGTCACCTCCCATTCCAATTTCAAAATCATTGGGAGGATATTCGGCTTTTCTCGGTCCCCACATGTTTTTGTCAACCCTTCAAGCCAAAGCCCCCATTGTCCCTCCAAAACTTTTAATTGGTGATGGTTCATTTCTTCCGCCTTACACATGCTTTCCATTGTTCAAACGAAATTTATACTTTTCGAAAGGCATGCTTGTATGTGAGGGTACACCGGTTATCCTCCAAAGTCAAATTATTCTTATGGTGGACCCTCAGCTATTTACACTTCTAGTGTATAGTTAGTGTGAAGCCTAAGTAGTAGGTTGTATATAGTTAGCTTTTATATTCTTTCTTTCTTTAGTTTTTCTTTCCTTTTTAGTCTAGTCTAGTGTAATTAGTTAACCTTTTGTTATTTGTTTTTGTTATGCTCGGTACTAATTTGTTTTGTAGAATCTTTGGACTTGTTTTTATGGGGATCGCTCCAATATTGGGTAATATCGCTATTTTCCTCTCTTTGACTTGGTTCTTAATTCACATTGAGGACAATGTCAAGTTTTAAGTTAGGGGTATGGGATATTCTATCCATTTCTTTATTTAGTCCTTATTTTTGCTCACATGATAGTTACTTAGTATGCTTTTCTTAGAAAAATTGAAAATTTTCAAAAAGATTTTCTTTCTTTTTTCTCCTTTTTTGGGCATTTTGCCTTTGTTTCCGATGATAAATTTCAATAATTGCCCGATCCAATTGACATCTCAATGATGCATGTTCTCGATTTTAGAAGTTATTAAACTTTAATCCTCCATTATTGATATTGTGAATAACTTCATGAATTAAACTTTAATCCCATGAGAAAATGCACTTTCCTTGTTACATTGATTTGGTTTAAGATTTTTATAACTCGATAATATTTTGTTGCATTGTATATACTTACACTGAGTAAGCTTTGTACCTTTCGTCGTTTGTGAGTGTATACACTATTCTTTCCTCTTTGAAAACGTTGAATTCGTTGGTAATCTCACTATTCTTTCATTTGACCGTTCATTAATTGAGTTCATACTTGAAATGTGTTACTTGATCAGGATTTTCATATATCGTCTTGACTCGAGAATTACGTAAACGTTTTGAAATGATCATAGGCCCTCTTTGTTATATCAACCATATTGACATTGATCTCACCTTATATGTTTACCCTCGTCAACCCCTTTGAGCCTAAATATAGCCTTTCGTTTCATAACCCAAATCCCATAACCAACTCCGAATTGGAGTTTTATCCCATACATACACTTTCCATACCTTTGTTTGGAATGTTACTTGGGATTGAATATTATTGTTGTGATGTTGATTGCAATTTAGGCATATGAGAGTTTGAAAAGAAAGAAAAGAAAGAAAAGAAAAGGAGTGAAAAAGAGAAGCAAAAAGAAAAAGAAAAAAGGAGAAAAAGAAGAAAAGAAAAGAAAGAAAAAGTTGTAAATGTTGTATATAGTTCAATAAGCTTTGATTATCTCCCCGATGATATATATAATGCCGTTTTGGAACTTGTTTTCCAATTTTGATATTTCCCGCATTTTTCCATTATCCCGAGTTTTCATTCCTTACATACATTCCTTCGTTTCGTACCTTATCCATACCTACATTATAACCCTATTCAAGTCCTATGTGATCTTAGGTTGATGTAATTTAAAAGTTGAAATAGTTTTGATAATTTGTGAAAATTCATTTCACCTCTTTTAGTGTGCGGTATCCTTTCATTGAGATTACAGTTTTTCATTTTATATATAGCGTTCTTCATTTGTGACATGTGTGCGGCCTAGTTTCCATTTTCATTTACTCCTTATGCCCGCATGTCCCGTGTGTTAGCTCCCTGTTTTGAGTGAATTCACTTGATGAGTGTAATGCCCGTGAGGATTGAATATATGCCTGCTTTAATGTTTATCCGGTTTATATAAGTTTTTGCCAAATCACAATTTGCATGTGCTCGCTCCCCTCCCACATTTTAAGGTTTCAATTCTATGAGGTGCATTCTATAATGTTAATGATTCAGACTTTTGTGTGAATTCATTCACTTTGATAATAATGCATATGAAATCTTTTTCGCTTTTTTGGACTTGTCGCATGTTGGTTTGGGCATATTTTGAGGAAATCATATGATGTTTGTGGGTGTCATCCCTGAAAACCCTCACGAGACGACACTCGTCCACTAGGGTAACTTAGGGGTTTAGCGACTTATTGCATATGCTAAATGCAATTATGCTCCCCACGAAAGTGGCATTTATATTTCGATGCATATATACGTCTTGTACCTCCCTCTGTGGTCTGATTTTGTTTGTTTCATTACTAGGGACTAGCAATGTTTAAGTTAGGGGGTGTGATTCGTATCAAATATTGCACATTTCCGCCCGTTATCTTTATGCATTCTAGGGCTTTTATAGTCCTAAATGCCTATATTTATGCTCATTAACCGGATAACCTTGGATTTGGATATATACATATTTTGTAGGGGTTAATTGTGCTTTTGTAGGTATTGGAACGCTAAAAGTGAGGATCCATTGCATTTCGGAGAAGTTATGTTACCGGACGCTACTTCAAGGGCATTTTAGTCAATTCAAATCTCTTATTCGACTCATGGAAATTCCACAGATGCGTAGTTCGTTTAGTTAGCATTGCGTGTTCACAAACGTTGCATAATTTGGAGTTCAGACGAAGAAGATAGGCCCGTTTTCGTTTTGGACCTTTTCCCCCTCATCATGGACCAAACAAGTGTAGAAAACAGAGTACCAGTTGACCGCGCCCATGGGGTCGATCGACCGTGGTTTCAACTTTTACCGTGGGAAGGAGACAACAGGCTTTTTCCTGAAGGGCCGGCCGATCGCGCCACTGCGACCGATCGACCGATGATTGTAGATATTTTGTGCTCTTTCCTTTCTCTTTCCTTTTTCCTTTACTTTTTCCCACCTACTATAAATACCCATTTTTGTTATAAATATTAAATATATACATGATTTTAGCTTAGGGTTTTGAGGGTTTTGGAGAGTTTGGCTTGGATTCTTCTTGGTTTGACAACCAATTGGGTTGTAAGTTACACTTATCATCATCCTCTTCGTTTAATATAGTTGTATTTCATTAATTTCTTGCTTTGTAGTGTAATTTACATGATTTCTAATTAGGTTTACATGCTTTGATTTACGTGCTTTATAGAGTAGATTTATCGCGTTTCTTTACCGCTTTATTTATCGCGTGTTTAACATGCTTTCTAGGTAATTTAAATTAGGTTGTGTTTGAATTGAACTCACTCGGGTTGACGCGTTGCTTCGCTTTGGTGATGGTGTTTACGGGTCTATTTTGGGTGCGTTGTCCTAGTTATTACACCTAGGAGATTTGAAGTGGCATATCATGTATGTCCCGTGCTTACGACCTTTCGCGCGTAATTTCCGAGATATTTGTTGATGCCAAAATCTTATAAGTATTTTATGCGAATTTAAGGGCGTGACAACCCTTGATTCAATTAACTGTCGAAACGAGACGCATTCTAAATAACTCGTCGGCCCATGTAACCATTTTATACTAATTAACTCGGGTGAGGGATATTCGACGCAACCTATATTTTTACTCTCTTTCATATTCTAGATTCATTTCCCTTTTATGCATCTTTTCCTTTTTAGTTTGTAATCACCTTTTACACTTTTATTTCGGAGTACTAGATCACTTAAATTCTAGCATTTCGTCTCTGTGGATTTTCGATACCCGACTTACCATTGTGCTTGCCTCGCAAGTGTAGTAGTACTTTAGGTTTTTGTATTGAGTTGGCGAAACGAAAACAACGACTAGCGTCTTTACACGCGCTACTTTTCGCACTTGATCATGTTTCGAAAAATAATATTAGAAAATAGGATTTACGCGATTATCCTTGCGTTGATCGTTATAATGGAATGATAATGCATGTGGAATTATACGCCACTAAGAACAAATATTTGTATATATAAATATTTAGAATCTAAAGGAATTGAGTTTAAAGAATATAGAGAAAATAGAAAATGAGACAAAAGTAGGAATAGGACTCGAGTCTTGGGTTTTACCCCATAGATGCCTACATAGACTATAGAGGCATCAAAGTCCACATAGTTCGCATGAAAAATGAGGGGTGGGGTTTATCCCATAAATCCAATCTGGGATTTCTCTTGTGTGTGTGTGTGTGTGTGTGTGTGTAAAAAAGTGTTTTAGTTGTGAGAAAAGTGTAAGAAAAGTGAGAGAATTCTCGTTTGGAATTTATTAGGAAACCCTATTTTTCCTGTTTTTTTTGGGGGGTTTTATTTATATGAAAATAAGAGATGTTCAATAATACTAAATAAAAGGTATATTAGGATATGTGAGATGAGAGAATAAAAATGCTGAGTAATAAAATAAGTTAATGGGAATTTAGGATAATTTAAGGAGATAATTGAGAAAATTGGACCTTCTTAAAGATCTTGAGCTTGATCTTGAATGTTGGAGAGTAGACATTTCACTTGGATAATGATGGAGGGTGGTTAATTCACCAAGTTTGATGAAAAGGGTGATGAAAAGTGAAGGTTGGAAATGGATTTGGATGTGTAAATCACGCTGATGTCGAGAAAGGTTTTCTGGATTCACTCAGAGTGATGTATTTCAGATCTGGGCTCCCTTTGTAAGGAGGTCAAGGCCTCTTTTTTATAGGCCCAGGGAATTGACGATCGATATAGCCCTGGTCCTGCCAATCGGCAGGTGTGTTTAGGCACACTGCCGATAGGCAGGGTTTGGAACTTGTCGTTTGGCAGTCTCTTTCAGGTTCCTTCGAAAAATCGGTCGTAGAGCACAAATCGTTGATCCGAATCATGCATGGGACAAACCGTTGTAAATTTAATTCAGGGACCTTTGAAAGTCCTTTGGACTGCTCTCGGGTTCGAGATTTTACTTTGGGTCAAATGTGGCTCGAAAGCGTTCGTCGTTCCTTTGGACGGGGAAGCTTCGAATGCAAACGGATCCTTCATCCATATGGTAAGTCAGAATCATTCACGGGGCAGACCTTTGGAAAGGTCATGAGATTTAATTCGACATTACAAAGAGTTTGACCCGGTTTGGGGAGTTGACTTTGGTCAACTGGGGATCAGAAGCATTTGATGACCTTTCGGAGTAAAACGGATCGTTCGTCCGTATCGTAAGTTAGAATTGCGCATGGGGCAGACCATTGGAAAGGGGTTTCAGTGCCCTTTTAAGGTTCATCGAGATGGAGAGTTGACTTTGGTCAAACGGAGCCTGGGAGCATCCGATGACCTCTTGATCAAGTTTCAGGGGAAATGGGTCATTTGTCCGCATGATATGTCAGAATCGTGCACGAGAAGGACCGTTAGAAAGGGGATTCAGTGAACTTTAAAGATTCATTCAGTCTCAGTCGTGCTGAAAAGTTTGACTTTTTGGTCAAATGGAGCTTGGGAGTGCCTGATGGCCTCTAGGTCAGTACCCGAGTTATGACTTAGGTTTATAGTGATTAAAGGAGGTGATAGGGACCTAAGGAGAGTTTAGGGGGTACGAGAATGGCGTGTCTATAATAGCCATGTCAAGTATGTGGGGCCTAGCATAAGATAAGTTTGTTACTTCAGTAATGTTTGTGCAATTATGCACGAAACATAGGGTGTATGGGCACCTTGGTTAGTTGGATTTTTAGAATAATTTAGGATAAGAGGAAGTGGTAATAATAGTGTGAGACGTATGCCTATAGGGCAGCTAGAAACAGAGTTAGAACAGTATAATGGACGGAGTGCATCTTGAATAAGACATATTACCCATAAATCGAGGAGTAAACGAAAAAAATTGACTAGGATGTTGAAGAATGTGAGAAATGCATATTTTAGACTTTAAGGTAATTGAGAAGGGAAATTACCATTGGTAGAACTGCATGTAATAACTTGTACCAGCTATTATTAGAAAGACACCTTTTTGAGAGTTGAGGCGAGATACCTTGTTGTCCACCCTGTGGTTGGTTAAGGGTGGGGAAATAATATGTTCTGTGGGCTAGACGTGATTTAAAGTCGGTCGGTAGTGATTGAGATTATCTAAGTTATTTTGATATAATTCAGGAACGTAGTAAGAGTTACGTCATCATGAACCAAATAGTTAAAGACTAGCGTCAGTGGTATGAAATTGTTATGGGTGTCTCCTAGGAAAGGAGTTATGTGATTTGTGTAAGAAGGGAAGTTGGCACATCGAGAATTGGGGTCATTTCGAACATTGGGATAATAGATCCAGTGGAGCATAGACTCGTCTTCTTGGATCATTGCTACCAGATTCACAATTGTTTTTCATATAATTTTATAGTCGAGACCTTAGAATGACAGAGTAGAACAACAAGAAATAATTTGAATAGACTTGTCCATAATCTTGGGTCGTAGTGAATAGGCATTTAGACAAGATGTTACCACTAACGAGTGTATAGTGGAGGCAGCCTAATATTATCATGATTTGAGTTTGGGTTCGTTCAGATGTTGAGTGGATAAGTATTTGAAGTTTTAGGGTATCGGACGTACCCGAATTTTGAGGATGAAATTCCTTTGCAAGGGAGGGAGTATGTAACCCCCCGTATTTTTAAGAATACTTAAATCACATGTGAATTTAAATAAATATTAATTAGAAAGAAATGGATTAATATTTATGTGTTATTATATTTACTTGTGTGATAAGTAAGTAAAATTGCATTATTTCATATTACATCGTGAGTAAAAGCGACGGATTGATGGTATCTTATTCGGAACAAGCGTGTGAAGTCGTGCTGGGAATAAGATGGTATAATTATAATAAGTGACTGGGTGATGATTTTGAGTGCACGATTGATCCAAAATGGGTCAAAATAATCAAAATTAAGTACCCGGGATTAGTGTTTGGGTCTCTGGGGATTTTTAGACTATTAGGGACTAGTATATTGGGTTTTGGTCTTTAATGGGAGGTGAAAAAGAAAAAAAAATGGGATTTGTAAATTATAATGAAAGGTTAGGGTTAAGTGAATATCCACTTTACCATATCAAGAGACTTCTCTGTCACATCAAAATCCTAGGAGAGGATGTAGACAGAAAGAGAGAAAAATTCAAAGGAGTTCCAAGAGGATACTAAAGGAACTCAAGATAAGATTGATTACGAGAATATTATATGAGAATTTTGGGCTAGGATCATCACCAAAAGGATTCCTTTATACAAATTTAGGCTCTACAAGTGATTAAGGCAAGTGATTAACTTGCTTAGTAATTTATGTTTGTAATTCAATTCATATCATTGTTGGTGAAAAATTGATTTGGGTGAGATTCATATGAAAATGGATTTTTGGGTCATGAATTCATTGTATTGAGATATGAATTGAAATCTAAAAGTAGGAACTCATGTAGAAAGAATTATTATTACTTAAAAAGGTTTGGAAATTATGAAGTATTGGGTTAGTGTAAAAATTCTCAATTATGGAAAGATATTGATGAATCCCATGTAGTTGAATATGAATAGATGAATTGAATATGAAAATGGATTAGTTTCGTAGTTAGTACTATTGGGGAATGAGAGTTCTTGATGGATTTGGATTTTTTGAGAGAATGAAATTTTTGGAAATTGCTGAAATTTGCAAATGACGAATCTAGCCACAACCAATAAGTAGGCGAAGGATAAGGTCTATCGTACAACACCTCAAATGGTGCCATGCCAATCGTGAACTAGTAAGAGTTATTATACGCAAACTCCACCAGTGGAAGATACTGATTCCAACCTTCCCTAAAATCAATGATACACATCCGTAGGATATCTTCCAACATCTGATTCATCCTCTCAATTTTTCCTTCCATCTGTGAGTGGTAAGCCATACTCAATCGTATCTCGATACCCATGTCCTCCTATAAACTCTCCCAAAAATTGAGACGCAAAAATCTTGTCCCTATCGGACACAATATCTAATGGCACCCCATGTAAACTTACTATATCAGCAATGAAAATTTGGGCATATTGTCCCATAGTATAATCAGTCCAAACTGATGTAACACCCCGCCTAATTAAATACCAGGTAGCTACTCCTTTATTATATTAAACAAAATATATAGTTTGTTCATTCTCAGCATCACTGTCGAAAATATTTTTCTTATTAACATAACTCACCCAATAATTAATTAAGTTAAGTGTTAAAAACATTTTCCATGGTTATAAACAATTTAAAAACATTACCATAATACTGAACAATAATAGAGAAGTCTCATCACAACTGACTAATGAAAACAAAATTAAATGTAACTGGATAAAACTTCCCAGTTTAAAATATCCAACACCATCCAATCAACTGAAATGAAAGTGCCAACATAAACCCAATGCAATATCTGAAAAGGTAAATGGAATAACTAGAATCATGGGCAACATGCCCTAAATGAGAAAAGTACTAAGACATAGGAATCAAAGAAATGAAGCATCTAAACAAGTCTGTATCTCCAGGAATAACAACTCATGATCAAACATCCATACTCTGAGCTGCCACGTCCCTGATGCTGGGCACCTATTTATATAGATATAGTAGAGAAGAGAACATGCAAAGAAATGGGTCAGAGCCCGAGTGTAAATGATTTTAAAATAGCAAGTGTTTAACAAGTGCAGTGAAGCCTTTATTATGTAAATGTTAGATTCCAAGATCTCACTTGATATTCTCACATCTCATCTAGAGTGCATGTCTAACGTATCTGAGTAACTTTTTTTCTACTTCCCACAACATGATTCTATCCCATATAATAACCTTTTATGTCCCATACCATATGAAATATAATTATTCATATTTTATTCTCTCTAATATGAATCTCCAAGCCTTAGGATTAAGTATTATTTTACTTAATTAAATTAAATAAAATTTATTTTATTCATAGTCAACTACAATATCACACAGTAGATTGAATTACAGTATATATATATTCACACTATAATATATACTAATATAACACCTCCCAGTCACAGATGCGGTGCATGCATACTCTCCTATCATGTCCAATTACAATTCTCATTGTCTAAAGGACAAATGGTTTGGTGTCTTCCCAGAAACATAAAACATAACACACATATGTTGGAGGCGAGCGTACTCCCCATCCAAATGGGTCATGCACATACCTATGTTCCCATTCAACCATCGAATCTATCATATACACTGATAGCACGTATCCAAGGTCCTATGCTCAGGGTATGAATCTAAAAATCCTCCCAAATTGGGTGCACAGGATAAGACGGTCCACAACGCGAAACCTCAACTCTAATAGAAAGTAGCGTAGGTATGTCATACACATAATAAACTATACTATAGGTATACATTCACCTATATATAATATTAACAAGGTATTCACACAACCATAACATAATTGACATACGTAGTATTATCTATCTCTCAAATCCTACGTATTAAATATTATGACTTTACTCCTTAATTTATTTTTCCCGAGCCTATCTCACTTCTCGAAGGTTAAATAAGTTTTTCCATGTTATATACTCATTAAGAAATTCACTTATACCCTACTGGTCCATGTCATTATACTCCTCGAATTATTATGAATCAATCTCATCTTTAATTAGGATTAAGTTTGATAAAACATATTCTCTCATAACCGTATACTCTTTCACTTAGGTTTATTCACATATGGACTTAAGATTTTTCAGGTGATCCAAATGATTCCCTACCTACTGGTCCTATCCTTAATCTCCATATAAATGATTCATAACCCAAAACATGAATTTAACAACCGTAATTCATTCAATTAATTAACATAATTCTCTCCAATTTAACTCCCAAACATGATAACATTAATCTAGTTTTTAGCTATGGCCTACTACCCTTCCATAAATCCCATTATGTTCAAATAATAATCACTAAAATTTCCTAAAAGTTTTGGGATTAAAACAAGGATTAAAAAGGAACAAGTTCATAGATTCTGGCGAGATCGATCGATCGATGGTCAGGGGTTGATCGATCGATCGATGGATCGATCGAGCTTCATTAGTCGATCGATTGAGATTCATGAGTCGATCGATCGATCGCTCAATTATTAGCCCAGATTCTGCAACTTTGTTCTACGAGTTTCACTACTTATGATCATTCAAAACCTTTTTTAGCATCTCAAATTCCTTATAATTCATACCACATGATATAGCAACATATGTAAATGATTCCTACAGTTCTAAACAACCTAGAATCATCAAGGGATTGGATTATAGTGTATATATTTCATATTTTCCAGAAACACTTAAAATATATGTTATCTAAAAAACAATCCTATAAATTTCAGAATTTCTCCAACATGTGATATTTATTTCGTGGATTAATGTCTATCAACAACATGATATTAATCCTACATATCTCTACTTTCCATAAATGATTTAACATTAACTAGTTTATCTTCAAAACATGTAATTTCTCCTCATTCCTAATTATCCTAACATGGACATTATACAAACTAGATTGCAATTATCAAATCACTTGCCTCTACTGAATATTTAATCCTTTGGGGATGAATGTCCAATGGTGGTTCTCCCTTCTCCGGTCAAATTCCGGTGGTGTTTGGTGGTGGTGACCTTTGGCTCTTGGTTCTCCCACTAAGAATCTTCCTTTTCCCAGAGAACTCCTCACTTTCTCTCAATTTCTTTCTCTGTAAGTTTGTAAAATGCATGAATAGTCTAGACCCTTTAGACTTATAAATAATCTCCTAAATTCATGTAAACTATTCATATCCCAAGTGAAAAGACCATATTACCCCTCTGGGGTGACTATTCGGCTCCAAAATGCCCCGAGACCCTATACAAACGTCTGAGTAGACTTTTTTTTACTATAAAAACACTTTCGAACACTTTGGCGTAGTCAAAATGACTATTTGGATGACATAACAATATTCTTCTTTTTATTTTATATAAATCCAGTGCCGACACTACTATACACATGCGTCTGACTTATTCACTGAAATTGTCATATTCACTATTCGTGACAACTTCTAAAATTACTCATAAGTAAAGTCATAACCACATATTACGTTGATTCACTAAGTAATATTTAACATCTATCATATATTACTATATTCTCAAGTAATAATTAAATCCGAATTAATTTCAAATATTTAATTAATTCCAAATAAATTCCTTTTTGAAAGGTATCAAAATTACGAGGTATTACATACTTCCCTCCTAATAACGGAATTTCATCTTGAAATTCCGAAAAGAAGAGTATACCTTGTACAAATAACTCTGGATAACGTTCACGCATATCATCCTCACGCTCCCAGGTAGATTCCTCCACATTATGGTTCGCCCACTGGACACGTACAAGCGGAACTACTTTCGACCTCAAGCGTTTCCTAGTGCGGTCTAAGATCATCAATGGTCGCTCCTCATAAGAACTATCCGGCTACAATTCCACTTCCTCCAATGCAATATGAGTATGAGCCAAATCATCTCGAAGATATAATCACAATGAAGAAATGTGGAACACGTCATGTATACGATGCAGGTGTTCCGGTAATTATGTATGCTACTAGTCCCACTCTCTCTATGATAGGAAATGGTCCCACATATATTGGTGCCAATTTCCCCTTCTTCCCGAATCTCATTATCCTCTTCATCGAAGATACTCACAAAAGTACCGGGTCCCCCATGCTAAACTCCCCGAAGAACCTCTTAGCATCAGCATAGTTCTTTTGTCTATCTTGCACTACACGAATGCGACTTCTAATCATTTCAATTCTGGAAGACGTATACTAAATCACGTCCATCCCATGTAGTTTGCTGTCCCCCACTTCTAACCAACATGAAGGAGATCGACAAGGTCTACCATATAATTCCTCAAATGGGGTCATACCAATAGTGAACTGATAGGAATTGTTATACGCAAATTTCACTAAAGGAAGATAGTGCTCCTAACTTCCTCCAAAATCCAGAATACACATACGCAACATATATTCTAACATCTGGTTAGTGCATTCTCTCTGACCATCTGTCTGCGGGTCATAAGTTGTACTCAACCTCACTTCAATACCCATGGCCTCGTGAACACTTTCCCAAAATCGAGAAATAAAGATCTTATCCCGATCAGACACAATATTAAGCGAAACTCCATGTAACCTCACTATCTCGGCTATAAAGAGTTGTGCGTATTGACTTGTAGCATAATCAGTTCGTACCGACAAGAAGTGAGCTACCTTAGTCAACCGATCCATAATCACCCATTTGGAATCGTGACCTCTCTGAGTGGTAGGTAGTCCGGTGATAAAATCCATGGAAATGTTCTCTCATTTCCACATCCAAATATCTAACAACTGAAGAAACCCTCCTGGATTCTAATGATCCACTTTAACTAACTGGCACGTTGCACACTTAGAGACAAACTCTGCAATATCTTTCTTTATGTCGCTCCACCAATACTATCGCCTCATATCTTGGTACATTTTATCCCTACCAGGATGTATCAAAAATTTGGAACCATGCGACTCAGACATCAGCGCATGATGTAACTCTTCCCCTTCCGGAACAATCAGTCTATCATTAAAGCGCAAGCCTCCCTCTGAGCTCACTGAGTAAGACTCCACTCCTTTGATTAAAAGTTATCGAATTTTATTAGATAGAATGGATCAGCTGCCTGAGCCTGTACTACCCTTATCATAACCTGAGGAGTAATGGTCATAACAGACATAAATGACCTAGCAACTGCATCCTGATTGCCTAGTTCCTTCCATTTTACCTTCCATACCGAGGCCATTTCACTCTTAGGTCTATGACTTAAAGCATCGGCTACCACGTTAGCCTTTCCTGGGTGATAATGTATCTCAAACTGATAATTCTTCACGAATTTGAGCCACTTGTGCTGTTGCATATTCTACTCCCTCCGAGTGAACAAATACTGTAGTGACTTGTGATTCATGAATAAGAGAAACTTTTCACCCAACAAATAGTGTCTCCATATCCGAATGGTAAATACGACCGCTGCAAGCTCTAAGTCGTGGGTAGGGTAGTTCTTCTCATGAGGCTTATGCTTTCTAAAGGCATAAGCTATAACCTTCTCTTCTTGCTGTAATACCCCATCGAGTCCCTGTAATAATGCATCAGTGTATACTAGATACTCCACTCCTGGTCTGGGCAGCGCTAGAACCGAAGCAGAAGTCAACTTATCCTTCAATTCATCGAACGCCAACTGACACGTATTATTCCAAACAAATGGTACGCCTTTATGGGTTAGATTTGTCATTGGTCCCGCAATCTTTGAAAAGCCTCTGATAAACCGTCTATAATAGCCAGCTAATCCCAAGAAACTATGTACTTTCGTCGCTATCGTGGGTTGTCCCCACTCCCTCACCGCTGATACTTTGCTAGGATCCACTGAAATACCTCTTTTTGACACTACATGACCCAGGAATTGAACCTCTCAAAGACAAAACCCGCACTTTTCATACTTGACATACAACTGATGCTCACATAGTGTTTGTAGGACCCTCCAGAAATTCTCGGCGTGCTCCTCTTACGTATTAAAGTAAACTAGGATGTCATCTATGAAAATAATGACAAAATGATCTAGGAATCTGAATACTCCGTTCATCAATTCCATAAATATAGCCGGCGCATTGGTCAACCCAAACGGTAAAACCTGAAACTCGTAAGATCCACATCGAGTCAGAAAAGCAGTCTTTGATACATATTGTTCTTTGATTCTCAATTGGTGATATACAGATCTCAATTCTATCTTTGAGAAGTAAGTTGCACCTCTCAACTAATCAAACAAGTCATCAATGCGGGGTAAAGGGTATTTATGCCAAATCATGACTTTATTAAGCTCCCGATAATCAACACATGGACGTAAGGATCCATCCCTCTTCTTCATAAATAGAACTGGGGCACCCCATGGTGAGGTACTCCTATGGATAAAACCCTGTCATAATAACTTCTCAAGCCGATCCCTCAATTCTCTTATCTCTTCAGAAGCCATATGGTAGGGAGCACAGGCTCTAGGTCGAGTGCCCGGTGCTAAGTCAATCACAAACTCAATTTCCCTACTAGGCGGTAATCTAGGTATATCCTGAAATACATCGGTGAATTCTCTAACAACTCGAATTAAATCAAGGGAAATTACAACTTGCGTAGAGGTCTCCTCCTCTAAGTAATATAAATGAATGGACGATCCTCCCTCGGGCCGAGGCATCGCTAAAATGAACATCTCCTGACCAGGAATATCGAATATAATAATCCTACCAAAACAATCGATCGTGGCTCTATAAGTGACTAGCCAGTCCATCCCAATAATAGCATCTCTATTCGGACATC
Organism: Sambucus nigra; assembly: GCA_949130495.1. NCBI lineage: Eukaryota > Viridiplantae > Streptophyta > Magnoliopsida > Dipsacales > Adoxaceae > Sambucus > Sambucus nigra. The sequence goes on from OX422209.1 coordinate 757,147,151, forward strand.
TCCAATACAAGCATATCAACTGGTAAAATCAAACTCCCAATCTCTATACTCACACTATGCCATATAAAGAAAATAGGCGTGCCATGACCCATAGGTGAATCTACATAAGTAATAGTACTGTTGGTTATGTCTAACAACCCTGTGGCCCGAACAAAACTAGTGGATATGAAATAATGTGATGCTCCCGTATCAAATAAAATACGTCCCATAACTCCAGAAATAGAAAACATACCCTCAATCATGGGTGGTGGCTGCTGAACTGCTGCCTGTTGAATGTTGTATACACATCCATACTATTACTACCCCTACTGCGATGAAGCTGCTGGAATGGCCGATAAGGCTGGCATCTGGGCCAGTGCTGGAAGAGTAGCTAAAAATATAGGCCTTTGAGGCTCTCGGTACGCACCCTGCTGCTAGGTCATCTTACCCTTATCTGGGCAATCTTGCTTCTTGTGACCAGTTTTGCCAGATGTGAAACATATTCCTACAAATTATCCCCCATTTTGACCCTGCTAGCCACGGCCTTGTTGATCATTCCCACCTCTGCCTTGGCCCTGATGGCCCTTCTAATTGTGCTATTGGCCCTGATGACCTTGCCTATTACCACCCTGTCCAAAACGAAATCCTCCTGATCTCAGACATTTCGTATAATCCCCCGGCTACGAATTCTAATCACCCTGTTTTGACTGTCCCTAAGATGAAGATGATCCACTGCCATTATTTCCTCCCGTACGAACCTGCTGACTGGACTCAGTTCCCCTCTTACTTCCCTTGATATGAAGATGATGGTCATAGCAGTGAAGTAAGGCAACATTCAATACATCATTGTAGGTCTGTTGGGAAATATTTCCCAACAGATGCTGGCGAATGCTCCAAGTAAGGCCATCTCTAAACATCTGAATCTTTTTCTCTTCAGTAGGTACCTCTCCACGCACTAAATTGGTCATCATAGTAAACTTTTCTTCATATTCAGCAACTGATTTCCCTTCCTGGGTGAGGTCTAAGAGTTTCCTTTGCATCTCAGTCTGAACTGCAGAAGGAGAGTATTTACGGTCGAACCGCACCCAGAAGTCCTGAATAGACAAAGTGTCCCTCTCCTCTGCTATGGTAGTGGACTCCCACCATTGTAGAGATACACCAACCAACTTGAACATATCTAGCATTTGTTTTTGAACCTCCGTACATTCATACATACACAAATGTCGTTGCATGTCTTTCTTCCATTGGCTAGCAGTTACGACGTCGAAACCCCTTTGAACTCTGGTGGATGTGCCTTTTGGAAGGCCTCTCTAACACGTTTCAAAGCAGTGGGAAACCCTTGCACTGGTGCTAGTATCACTTCCTGTACTGATGGAGGACCTTGTTAGGCAGCTGCCAAGGCAGTATTTACGGTTTGAGCAATAATGGCAGTAAATTTTACCGCATTCATAGTGCCCTATGCTGGAGCGGTCTGTGGTGATGGCTGCGCGGAACCTGGGGCTCTTTATGCACGTCGTGGAGGCATCTGAAATGAGATACATCAAAATCAACATTTAAAAAATACCACATAACTAGCTGAAGTCGTAAAAGCGCAAATATGATTCTCAACAATCCTAATGATAGGGCTCTATATCAAAGATCGCTAAGCAGAAAGCACAAGTAAGCCGCCAATCCTAAAGACTCTAGAACCTGATGCTCTGATACCACCTGTAACACCCCGCCTAATTAAATACCGGGTAGCCAATCCTTTGTTATATTAAACAGAATATACAGTTGGTTCATTCTCAGCATCACTGTGGAAAACATTTTGCTTATTAACGTAACTCACCCAATACTTAATTAAGTTAAGTGTTAAAAATATTTTCCATGATTAACAACAATTTAAAACCATTAGCACAATACTGAATAATAATAGAGAAGTCTCTACACAACTGAATAATGAAAACAAAATTAAATGTAACTGGATAAAACTTCACAGTTTAAAACATCCAACACCATCTAACAAACTGAAATGAAAGTATCAACATAAACCCATTGCAACATCTTAAAAGGTAAATGGAATAACTAGAATCCTGGGAAAAATTCCCTAAATGAGAAAAGTACTACGACATAGGAATCAAAGAAATGAAGCATCTAAACAAGTCTGCATCTCCAGGAACAACAACTCATGATCAACACATCCCTGATGCTAGGCACGAATTAATATAGATATAGTAGAGAAGAGAATATGCAAGGAAACGGGTCAGAGCCCGAGTGTAAATGATTTTCAAATAGAAAGTGTTTAACAAGTGCAATAAAACCTTTATTATGTACATGTTAGATTCAAAGCTCTCACTTGATATTCTCACATCTCATCTAGAGTGCATTCTAACGTATATGAGTAACTGCTTTTTTAGTTCCCACAACTTGATTCTATCCCATATAATAACCCTGTATGTCCCATACCATACGAAATATAATTATTCACATTTTATTCTCTCTAATATGAATCTCCAAGCCTTAGGATTAAGTATTCTTTTACTTAATTAAATTAAATAAAATTTATTTTATTCACAGTCAACTACAATATCACACACTAGATTGAATTACAGTATATATATTCACCCTATAATATATACTAATATAACACCTCCCAGTCACAGCTGTGGTGCAGGCATACTCTACTATCATGTCCAATTACAATTCTCATTTTCCAAAGGACAAATGGTTCGGTGTCTTCCCCGAATCATAAAACACAACACACATATGTTGGAGGCGAGCGTACTCCCCATCTCAATGGGTCACGCACATAACTACGTTCCCATTCAACCGTCGAAACTATCATATACACTGATAGCACGTATCCAAGGTCCTATGCTCAGGGTATGAATCTAAAAATCCTCCCTAATTGGGCGCACGAGATAAGACCGTCCGCAACGCGAAACCTCTACCCCGATAGCAAGTCGCGTAGGTATGTCATACACATAATAAACTATACTATAGGTATACATCCACCTATATATAATATCAACAAGGTATTCACACAACCATAAGATAATTCCTATACGTAGTATTATCTATCTCTCAAATCCTACGTATTAAAATATTATGATTTTACTCCTTAATTTATTTTTCCCGAGCCTATATCACTTCTCGAAGGTTAAATAAGTTTTTCCTTGATATATACTCAGTAAGAAATTCACTTATACCCTACTGGTTCATGTCATTATACTCCCTGAATTATTGTGAATTAATATCATCATTAATTAGGATTATGTTCAATAAAACCTATTCTCTTATAATCGTATACTCTTTCACTTAAGTTTATTCACATACGGACTTAAGATTTTCCAGGTGATTCAAATGATTCCCTACCTACTGGTCCTATCCTTAATCTCCATATAAACGATTCAAAACCAAAAACGTGAATTTAACAACAGTAATTCATTCGATTAATTAACATAATTCTCTCCAATTTAAATCCCCAAAATAATAACATTAATCCGGGTTTTAGCTATAGCCTACTGCCCTTCCAAATCCCATTATGTTCAAATAATAATCAATAAAATTTCCTATAAGTTTTTGGATTAAAACAAGGATTAAAAAGGAACAAGTTCATCAATTCCAAGGAGGTCGATCGATCGATGGTCAGGGGTCGATCGATCCATTGCCCAATTATCGGCCCAGATTCTGCAACTATGTTCTACGGGTTTCTCTACTTCTGATCATTCAAAACCTTATTTTAGCATCTCAAATTCCTTATAATTCATACCACATGATATAACAACATATGTAAATGATTCCTACTATTCTAAACGACCTAGAATCATCAAGATATTGGATTAAAGTGTATATATTTCATATTTTATAGAAAAACTTAATATATATATAATCTCAAGAACAATCCTATAACTTTCAAAATTTCTCCAACATGTGATATTTATTTCGTGGATTAACGTCTACCAACAAAATGATATTAATCCTACATATCTCTACTTTCCAGAAATGATTTAACATCAACTAGTTTATCTTCAAAACGTGTTATTTCTCCTCATTCCTAATTATCCTAACATGGACATTATACAAACTAGATTGAAATTATCAAATCACTTGACTCTACTGAAGATCTTATCCTTTGGGGATGGATGTCCACTGGTGGTTCTCCCTTCTCCGGTCAACTTCCGGTGGTGGTGACCTTTGGCTCTTGGTTCTCCCACAAAGACTCTTCCTTTTCCCTAGAGAACTCCTCACTTTCCCTCAATTTCTTTCTCTCTAAGTTTATTGAATGCATGAATAGTCTAGACCTTTTAGACTTATAAATAATCTCCTAAATTTGTGTACACTATTCAACTCCCAAGTGAAAAGGCCACATTACCCCTCGGGGTAACTATTCGTCTCCAAAGTGCCCCGAGACCCTATACAAATGTCCGAGTAGACTTTTTTTACTATAAAAACACTTCTGAACACTTTGACATAGTCAAAACCACCATTTGGATGACATAATAATATTCCTCTTTTTATTTTATATAAATCCAGTCCCGACACTACTATACACATGCGTTTGACTTATTCACTGAAATTGTCGTATTCACTATTCATGACAACTTCTAAAATGACTCATAAGTAAAGTCATAACCACATATTACTTTGATTCACTAAGTAATATTTAACATATATCATATATTACTATATTCTCAAGTAATAATTAAATCTGGATTAATTTTAAATATTTAATTAATTCCAAATAAATTCCTTTTTTAATGGTATCAAAATTACAGGGTATTACAACTGGCAAAAAGTGAGCTAGATTGGTCAATCGATCCACTATCACCCATATGGAATCGCAACCTCTCTGTGAACTAGGCAACCCAATAATAGTAATAAAATCTAGTGAAATGCTTTCCCATTTCCACATCGGGATCTCTAACGGCTGTAGAACACCTACCGGCTTCTGATGGTCCACCTTCACTAACTGACAAGTGGTACACCTCGAAACGAACTGAAAAATGTCCCTCTCTATTCCACTCCATCAGTACTATCCTCTCATGTCTTGGTACATTTTATCCCCTCCAAGATGCACTGCAAACCGTGACTCTACCATCACAACATCTCGCATATCCAACCTCTCTGGGATAACTAATCTCCCATTAAATCGTAACTTCCTTTTGAACTCACGAAATACGACTCGTCTCCCCCGGTTAGAAGTTATCTGATCCGATCCGAACAAAAATGATTTGTTGCTTGTGCCTGTACTACCCTCAAGACAATATAGGGGGTGATGGACATAGCTGACATAAATTATCAGTCAAGTGAGTCCTGGTGTCCCAGCTTCATCCATTTCTCCTTCCAAAACTTGGCCACCTCACCTACTACCCTATGGCTCGACGTGTTTGCCACCATATTAGCCTTCCCGAGGGGATACTGGATATCAAATTGATAGTCTTTCACTAATTCAATCCACCTACACGGACCATATTCAACTCTCTCTGAGTGAACAAGTACTGTAATGACTTATGATCTGTGAGGAGGTGAAACTTCTCCCCCAACAGGTAGAGTCTCCAAATCCGTAGTGCAAATACGATTGCAGCTAACTCTAAGTCATGGGTGGGGTAATATTACTCATGAGGCTTAGGCTTATGGTAAGCATAAGCTATAGCCTAATCCTCCTACTATAACACACCCCCAAGTACCTATAGATACGCATCTGTAAAGACAAGATACTCCACTCCTACCTTGGGAAGTGCAAGTACGAGTGCTCAAGTCAACTTGTCCTTCAGATATTGAAAAGCCAACTGACAAGCATCATCCTAGACAAACGGTACACCTTTGCGAGTCAAGTTAGTCAACGAACCTGCAATCTTCAAAAATCCCTGAATAAAATGCCTGTAATACCTGGCTAACGTCAAGAAACACCTTATCTCCATCGGTGTCGTGGGTTATCCTCACTCCCTTACCTTGTACACCTTACTTGGATCCCCTAATATTCCCATGTCAGAGACATTAAGTTATCCATGGTACCCCTTCACTAATGGTACATTTATGCTCGCTAGCTTACACCCTACCTCTCAAACTAGTGGTGAGTCCACCCTAATCCCCTTATTCTGAAATACTCCAACCTTTTACTTCACATTTCGTCTTGGTGACTGTACAACACGTCATACTTATTCCATGAATACTTCAATACGATGATTCTGCATTCTAATAGATACCATACTCACTATACTAGAACAGGTATCAACCTTTCTAAGTGCTTCATGGGGAATCTCCGTAATCATACTCGACTATTCACGTCGGACTTTTACTTCTCCAGTTAGTTATGACTCAATTCTCATCATATTACTCCTTTGCATAGAGTTGTTCCTGATTATCCTAGATAGTCCAAAATGCACCTTCCTGTCACTTTTCAACACTAAAATCACTCCCCTCCTTCTACTCTCCGGTTCCTGATGACATGCTTGGTTAATTTACTCATACACCTACGTTTATTTCATACGTTACTACGTCTTTTTTTCGCGAATGATAATGAAAATATAAAATCATTAGGGTGCCCATACACCCTATACTCCACACATTTCTTCACACATCAACCGAACGTAATATACTAGTTTTCAATTTAGCCTTACAAACTAGGCACGACTATACACTAAGGGTACATTCAACCACCTTATTAATCGCAGCTTAATCATTATCACATCAAAATCATATGGCTCTAATGACCTCAATTAGTAATATAACTACCATCTCTTAGTTATAACTAAATTCACTCATAATAACTAAAGTACTACACCCATGTACTAAGGACCAAACATTTCCCAACTCCCGATGTTCACTAAATTTCATGCATGAGATGTCTCGCAGAGCGAAATCCAAACAAGGAACCCTCCCAATACACTACTCACTAATATTTTCACTCGTAGAGATCCGTCAAGTCCTCAGCACATAATCGTACCCCCAAATCCCCGTCTCCTGACATAAAAGTCTATTCGTTCACTCTCATGTTACTAAAGACGATATACAACACGACGCTTTTATTATTATTGAGTCCTCGGCTCTAAATCAACAACGAGCTAGATCTCTCCACTCAATAATAAACCAATATACCCAAAATCGCATTAATAACCATCCTTACTCACTGGGATACAATATAACAAACTTTAGAATAGTGAACACGGTAGTCTTATCACACAATCTACTACCGTTCAAACTCTCAGTATTTAGTCGCTACACAAGGTAATGATAAACACGACTTCCCTAACTCTCAAAAGTAGTTAATCATATCCTAAAAATCCTTTTAGTGCCCACTAAAGTCGACTCGCCCATGAATTTTTTTAGTGTTACTATATATATATATATGTGTGTGTGTGTGTGTGTGTGTGTATACTGTGAAAAGTCTAAGTCACCTCTAATTGTTCCCATTTTCTCCAAGGATACAGTAAATAATGAAATTAATGTACCTCCAAATGCCGGTAGTGCTTGTGATACTCGTGGCATGACTACATATCGAACGTTATAAGCACGTCCATATGGTGGTCACTCCTATCGTTGTAGAGATGGTGATGCTAGGGTAACTGCACATGTTATCCCCTGTTGGGAACTATGTTTATATGTTTTACCCTATTGTGGGCAACCTCCCATCTTGTGACCCTGCTATCCACAATTGAAGCACTTGCTCGGAAATATTCTCTGCCTTTGTTCCTGCTAACCCTGTTGATTGAGCTAGGGCTTCTCTTCAGCCCATTATGGGCAAGCTTGACGTTTATGAACCCATTTTCCACATTTGAAACAACTCTTTGTGAAATATCCCTATTCTTGTCTTTGTTGGTCATGGTGGCTTTGACTCTGCCCACCATTTCCATTGTCCCCTTGGCCCGATGACTTCGAAGAACTTGTCGATGCCTTATCGGTGCTCCTCCACCCTTATTACCTATTATCCTACCTGATTTACTAATTTCCCTTGTTATTTTTCTCCCTATTAGTTAGATACAATTTTCTTGGTAGTGTAGTAGTGTGGTAGTAACTGCTTGTGCTACAATACTTGCCACTTCCGTGACTATCATAATTCCTTGTGGTACTTGAGGTACTTGTTGAACTTGTCAAGTATTAAACCCTGTAGCGGTGCTAGTCTATCGATCTTTCTGAGGGGACATCGGAAATTAGATCGAATTATATGAGTTCTCCATCAAATACAAAGTAATAGGCAGAAGAACGTAAATGCGCATACTTAAAAGAATACAATAATCCTATAATAAGGCTCTACATCAAAGAACGCTATGCTGAAACATAGAAAGTCGCACAGTTCCTACAGTAGAACCTGATGCTCTAATACCATTTGTGACAGTGTGCTAGCAATTATTGATAAACTTGTTTAATTAAATTCCAAATTTTAATCTCAATAACTCTTGCAAAAAAGTATGACTAACTAATTAATTAAATCAAGTATGCAAGACAATCACAATATGAGGAAAAAAATCCCCCAAATGGACAAAACCTTTTTATTTCACTATAATTCGCAACTACTTACAATTACAGAGAAATACGATGATACACGGCTATGCGCAAGCGTCGGTTCGGCATCATCAACAAGAGATCCCGCAAGAGCTCCAAGTCAGTAATGGAGAAAACGCCTTCTTCTCCACAAGTGTACTCTAGATGAGTAGAATAATATATCTAGGGTTTATAAAGATTCACACAAATCTTTGGGAATGATTTCTGAACCAACAAGGCATGAAAACCATGGAAAATAAAGTCTAAAAACTGATGTTATTTTGCAAAAACGGAGGTTTATAGACTTAAGAAACCTGATTGCAGAAAAATGTATTTATAGAAACAAATTAAGGCGGTGAGCTCGCTCAAACGATATAAGGATGTCGCTCGAATGACGCCACGTGTCGCTAGAATGACTTCGCGCGACATCCTTATATCGTTCGAATGACATACTTATGTCGTTTGAACGACGTCAGCTTCAAAAAAGTTTCGCCTCTATACTTAGAAAAAATTCATTATGCGAAGGAAAACTTTTTGAAACCTTAAAAAATAAATTTTTTTAATTCCCAAATATTTATGTAACCATTAAAAAACTCCAAATAAATTATTTTACCATAATCGAGAGTGGAGTAGTGGGAATGGTTAAAGAGCACATTGCATGTAGCATGATGCACGCACGAAGAAGATGGATGCGTGGATTCGGATCAAGTTTATCGTGGATGATCGTGGAGATGTGCCGAATGTAGAGGTATCAGATATACTAATTGTGATCTAGGACCTAGAGAAAACTTCCTAGATTCTAATAAAAAATTTATAAAATCATGTCCATACAATCGGTGACACCCCATGTATTCTAATCCTGGGTGATCAGTCCATTATCAAATTAAACAAGAATCATTAATTGTTTCATTCTTAGCATCACTATCGAAATCCAATTAATTACTAATGCCCTATTAGCCCGATGTCAATTATTTTAAATCCTTATTATTATCATGTAGTAAATATTAACGGAATAAAATTTCATTCACCATTTTCATGCACATAAAAATGAATAATGAGATAACGACATAAATAAATAAATGAGTCTGGAATAACACTCCATATAAAATCCCAATACTATCATCCATAAGTAAAATCTAAATCAAAAACTGAAAATAACTGGAAATACAACGTCTCTATGAATACTATCCCAACTAGGAACGGGCGATATGCCCGACAGAGATGGATAAAAATGAATAAGAACCGAATGAATGTGGAGGCGTCTAATAGCAAGGTCCTACAACTTTCACAGCAGCTGCAGCACGTCAAATGTAGGAATTCATATGCCCGGTGTCCCTGTGGCTGGACACCTAAAATTGTTTTTACAAAAAGGATTTGAAACGGTCCAAAGCCTAAGTAAAACAGTTTGAAAAAGTTTAGAAAGTGTTTAAAATGCATTAAGATAAGATATTAAATACATGTTAGTACTACGTGCCCTCGCTTGAGACCCTCATCCCTTAACTAATGTGCACGCCTAACATAATACTCCAACCCACCTAGTTATGCTACTTTCCTAACTAGTATGGCTTACACATATCCACATCTAATCATTTATAGTGCCCACCTGTATTTCCCATACGATTCTAAATCACTATTTATTTTATCTACTAATACACCCATAGTAGAATCAATCACGTGAATATGTATTTACATAATTATTGTAATATATAAGTATACGACGTCCCTAGGTGGAGACATGCGATGCAGGTGGGTGAATATAGGGTACGAGTAGGCTAGGTGGGGGTTCTTGATAGTACCATGATGATATCTTCTATGGGAGTCAATGCAGAGAGCATCATTCGTATAAATTGTACATTCTACCAGCTAGTGTGAAACTTCGGTGGTAGTTAATCCATTTAAAGCACAATTCATGGTTCATGATTGAGATAGGGAAAATAAATATTTGCATAATAAAATGATGAATTCAGATTAAAAAATTGATATTACCGAGTGTCTTTGTTACCTGTATCTTTTCGACACAGTCATATAAATCAGCCCAACACGTCCAATCGTATCAATTGGGACCAAGGCCAATGTGAAATTATTAGTATCCATCTGATGACACCATGTACTTTTCAGTTCTTTGTAAATGTCATCAACAAGTAGCTTTTACATTTAATAGTAAAAATGATTTGGTTACATATCTGTTATTTTATTTAATAGACAACCTAAGTGAATATTTTGGTTGGGGAAAGTATAAAGGAAAACATAAGGAAATGAAATATGCTACAATTATTTTTATTTTGTACAATATTATAGAAAATTTGTTGCATTACCACTGCATTTTCTCTCAAATCCCAACAAAGCTAAAGGTTTAGGTATTATTTAATTATGTATTTGTTTTGTAGTTCAAATAATCATTGGAAAAGAAGATATATTGAATTGGGAGTTTTCGATTGAGGAAGAATTTTAGTGCAATTGATTATAATCTACAAGATCTAAGACCATGCTCTAATGCCAACTGTGACATTGGAGGCAGTCAGTCCCTGTTGTCAACCTACATCGGGCGTCATAAATAAAATACCATTCTTAGCATGTGACAGAAATATGAGACATTAAATATTTTTTTCATAAGATATAATTTAAAATATAATCCAACTAATATAAACATACACACAAGAAATTCCATCACCATGCTAACTCCAAAATAAAACTCAACTCCAAAAGATATATTAGTACTTAAATTAAATAATCCAACAGTAACTCCAACTTAAACATCATAAACAATTGTGGAACCGAATAACCCACTGAATCTATAAATAATTGTCTCATAAATAAAATGACAGAAAGGAAATTAAACTACTAAAGCAATAAAATAGAACTTTAGTTGCACTCCACGAATCTCCAATCCATCATATGCAGCTACACCATCAATATACCTAAAATGTCACTCAACAAAATGGGTCACAGGCCACTGCATGAACACCTGCTACTCCTCCCAATTTGAATCCATGAATCCATACATAAGCATCATACGATATAAATATTACAATAGATTATTTTAAATTAAAACGACAGAACATGCGAGTAAAGTAAAATGACACTAACTACCCACATAGCTAAGCCACTTTATTATTCAAGTTCGATTATGTTATTACAATATTAAATTTTAATCTTAAATTATTAATTGAATTAATGCAACCACTCTTATCAATGCAACACCAGTATAGTCTGTTTACCTTTTTATTGATCCTGTACATACTCCTGGCACGCCAATATTTTTCACGTCGCACCCATTTCGCTCACTATAGCCAGTTTGTCCAATTTTATTAGCATTATACATACTCATGAGGTTCCATGCATGACATATCACTATAACTAGTTTGCCCAATTTTCGTTAACCCTGCACATACTCGTGATGTCAACACACACCCATGTCGCTATAGCCAGTCAGCCCAATTATCCTTAGCCATGTATATACTTGCAACACAAATTTATTTTAATAGTCTTTTGTTATCTTAGGCATTAATTATTACTCTTTATTATTCCCTTATTCTCAATTAGCTCCACGCTTAATTCGGGTGTAATAACCCAAAATTATCCCTAGTCCTATACCTAGATATCACCAAACCATAAGTATTACCTAGGTTGTCACCTAGGAAGAATACCTATAAAAAATTATCAGTTAGTCTCGCACCTAGGCTAACGGAATAACGTAATGTCTTACTACCTAACCCCAACTAGGAAAACACCCATGCATATACTCATTAGTCCTACCTAGAAAGTGCCAACAATAACAAAATCGACTTACGAGTCCCATACCTAGCAAGCAACCGATAAAACAAGTGAAATTACGACTTCTCCAAAAAATTCCAACGTTTCCACAGCGTCGAGATATTAACACAAACGATATCCACTTAAATTATATTTTAATTTCACATTACAATACTCCAATTAATCGTACGATTTCAATTCCATTCAAATCTTGTCCATTTAATCATTTAGTAATCAAGTTCTACTAAATAACCACACAAGTTATCCAGTTTTAACATTCTAATACAAATGATATTTTGATGATTTCACACATAATTCAATTCCAACGTGCATATTAACAACGTTACACAACAATAACTTCCGTTCTACTCATACACATATAAAATCGTGATTTACAAATAAAAACGTTATTTCAAGTTCATATTTTAATTCTAGCATGTGATTCGTCCCACAAATCTATCATAATCCAAAAAACTAATTTAAATATGCGATTGTTTCAAGTCTGAAATCATATTTTTAGATTGAATAAAAATTTCCCGAATTTACTTTCACTTTTTCAAATTAATCTTCCTAATAAATTTTAAGAGAACATGATTAATTAAGGTTTATGGAACATTTAAAACATACAATACTTAAGGGGAACAATAAATATATTCATGCCTGATTAAAGTTGTCTAGAAAATTCGTTGATATGGTTGTGTTCCTCATGAAAAGTTAACAAATAAAGTCTCTTGGGTGATCTTGAGAAAATAGGTCCTTCTTCTTCCAAAATAAACTTAAAAGTCTTTTTTAATAGAGTTTAGTTTTTTTTTTAAAGAGAGGAGATATTTCTGGAGAGAAAATCTCAGAGAATAGGTTAATATGATTTTGAAAAAGTCCTCCGTCGATATCCCTTTAAATAGGTAAAAATCTAAGAGTCCTTTCCATTAGAATTCCTAAAAATTACAAATTCGCATAAATCAAATATTCTCACATATTAAACAACATTTATTAAAATGGCTAGTACTCCCTCTATAAAAGTCCAAATGAACCGATTCTAAGTTGATTGGAAAGATAAGATCCAGACCTTTCGTTACATATATGGATCATATACTAATACAAATTACAAATAAAATGGCATGCATTAGAAGTGACATTAAAAATTCTGGTAGACTGTCATCATAACTCAGGGATATTCATCTCATAGGATCAATGTTTTATTTCCGTTAAAATAGTTTTAAATTGAATTCTATAAATACTTTTATAACTCAACTAAATAAAAAATTATCGTATTAATAATTAACTACAAATTGATATGTTTACTTGATTCGACATTTTTATAAGTTTGAAAACATCTGAATTTCAAATTTTATCAAAATTATCAATTTTAAGTTATAACCATTAACTATTTTCACAATTTACGGTTTATTAACCTTGAATTGATCCTTCAAAAACTTAGGGTATTACATATCAACACTTTTAACCATTTCACTACAAATAGAAGTTAAAAACATGGGTTTATTACACTTGGCCCACCTAAACTTTACCCATGTCACTTCATCATCCAAACTTTGAGTTTCTTTACTTAATTGGCTAAACTTCGAAAATGACTACAAGTATCGCCCAAACGTTAACCCTGTCAAATTTTTCACAGGAAATGACACGTGGCAACCATTTTGACTTTTCTAAAGGAGCATTTTGGTTACTTTACTCTTTTTAAAGAAAATCTAACCTTTTCTCCCTTTCTCATTCGCTTTCATTAGTACATTTCTCCCTCCTTCCACCCTCCTCTCTCTTACACATCCACACACACATCCATAAAAAAATAGATCCGAGGTGAGGGTGAGGCTGAGGCTGGGGGAAAGGGAGGCATTCAATCGTGGGTTGGGCTGGGGATGGGGTATTTATTTAGGGTTGGGGTTGGGGGGTCAATCGGGGGGTGAGGATGGGGTGGGGGATCCATTTTTATTAGTAGAGTTTGGGGTGGGTGGGGCAGTAGGTGGAGATGCAGAAGCGAGGTGGTCGTGTGGTGGAGAATGGTGGGGGTGATGGTGGGGAGAAGGGGGATCCTAATTTTATTATTTCTTCACGACATCGTCTTTATTTTTTATGTCCTCCTACGTAGAATAAAGTTGTGGCTTGAATTATACATGTGTGATGCTTTTGTGCCTACTCTTTTTTCAAAAGAAAACTAAGAGCGGATGCTTAGGATTTTTTTCCTTGGTTTTTAATAGTTTTATTTCTTCACCAATCATTCTTTTATACAATAATGACATCTGTCTAAAAAAAAAATCAAATCTATCAAAATTTTCATTGGAATCTATAAGGAGAAGACTATCTATGTTGTTTTCATCCTACTTGTCCTGTTGGATGGAACTGATTGTTTGGTTAGCATTAAACGTATGTATCTACGTGTGGATTTCTTAATTTGTTATTGGAAATTATACGTTGGCAATAATAGACAGTCTTTTTCATGTGAAGAAACATAGTTTTTTCAATGGAGGATATTTGTTGTTTATGGTGAGAGAAGTATAAGAGATTTCTATTTTTTATTATTCAAAATTTTATTTGTTAAATAATTTTTACATTCTTTCTAGATTGTTTTAAGTTTTTTTAGTAATTTTAAGAATTTTAATTAGTTTTTTTGGAATTTACCTGATTTTAAATGATTTAAAACAATATTCTGTGTTTTTAAATATATTTTCCTTTTATGTTACGATTTTTTTTGCCATTTCATACTTTTTTTTTTCTATTTCTTATATATTTTTATATGATTTTCCACATTTTGAAATGTTTTTATTTCAATGTATTTTTCAGTAATTATTAGTATTTTTATAAATATTTCAAGACTTATTTTTTATAATTTTTGAGTGCTCAAAAATATTATTTGGTAATTTTAGAATTTTTAAATACATATCTGTAACTTTTAAACGTTTGAAAAAAATTTAAAACTTTTCTACGATTTTTTATATTCGTAATTTTTTTAGTATTTTCTTAAATTTTAAATATTTTTCTTGTTATTCGAAAATTTTATTTAAAAAAAAATTATGTTGTGACAAAAATGCCCTTACTTTTAGTCATGTGCCATGCACATGTCTAAATTTTCCATCCAAAAAGTTGATGATGTTAACATCAGGGACTATTTATAGTCGTTCTCAAAGTTTAGAGGGTTAAATAAATAAATTGAAAGATCGAGTGATGACGTAACAAGGGGGTAAAGTTCGAAGGATCCAAATATAATTAATCCTAAAAATCTGATATAAGTATTGAGGCCACGTGTACATGAAATAACTGATACTTAAAACCACATATAGATGTGACACTGAATGTTTTCCGAAGAGTTAAATGTTTAAGTTTATTGGTCATCAAATCATCGATGTTTTTAATCACTTGAGTTGACATTTTTTTATTAACTTTCACTTTTCCGAGTCAATTTCATCCACAGAGAATCGGTTGTGAATACCTAATATTGTATAATGGTTCATCTGTTGTTTCTGAACTGTAGACACTATATGAAGATAACAATTGTCATATACAATGGTTTCTTGTGTTGTGCAGTTCAGTTTTGGAATAAATATGGGAGGCTACACGTAAGGAGGAAATTATGTAGATAAATAGTATAATGACACTACTAGAGCTGTAAACGGGTATTTCAAAATCAGAATGTTCCTAGTTTTAAATTTATAATTTGCAGGTATTTATCTGAATTCATATTCAAAAGAGCGTATCAAGATTGCATGAATAAACATCCCCCAAAAATGTCCGACACAGACTGGATTGTTTGATTCAAACTAATTAGTTGAATTTATAAGTATTGAGACTAAAGGAATTATATTATACACATGCAGATCGCTAGACTGTTTCATAGAAAAATATTGGTGATGTTTTATTAGTTGTATCTTGATATTAATTTAATATCACCATTACATTGGGAGTTAATCTTCTTGTCCCATGTTCCTGTAAAGCAGGGTTGTCATCACGCCAAACCAATAAAATTTCTCATAAACACCCCTTTTTAGTTGCTTATTTGGTCAATATGTAATAGTTAAATCCAAAGATTAAACTTCAATTTATTTTGAGTAATGGTTGAAATTAAGTTTTGGATATCCATATTAGTTTTGAATAAAGGTTTATATGCTACATAAAACAATCATGTCCCCCATTACCTAATCAGAACTTGTGTCCCCTGTCACATATCCGAAACTCTCATTTTCCATGGTATGTGATTAATTTAGGGTCTCCTCTTGCTTTACGTGACGTACTTTTCTTTGCACGGATCCTCGATTATTTCTGCTTCTAGTTTATGAAAAATAAATTTTACAATTCTTATTTGTACATAATTGTGTTCATTTTTGTTATCTCTTTCCTATTTTTAAGTGTATGTGGCTAGTTTGAGTAGGCTCAAACTAGAGTTTTTTTCGGGTCTAATTGAGAACATTTTCCATTCTTATAGAGCGTTGATGTCCGTGTTTAAGCTCTAATTTTTTTTTAATCTCTTCCTTGTTTATTTGAATAGTTTCAGGGTATGTCGTCCATAATTTTAATACTGAGTTGGGGGCATATTTGTAATTTGATAGCATTGGCTTTATGGTTATTTTGGCCTATTGTGACTCCTTAGTGCCATTTCAATAAATTTTAGCCTACGGTGGCTCGCCCACTGCCCAGGTCATTTTGGTAAATTTTGGCCTATTGCGGCTCATCAACGTCTATTGCAATTGCTGTCGGTTTTGAAGTTGGGGTATTTTACTCACTTTATAGCCAAAAAAATGGTGAGATGAAATTATGACTTTTGAAGTGTCAAATGTGTTTAAGGGCTGAAAAAGTGCATTTTAAAAGTGTTATAGCAGAGTCCTCTTGGATGGTTTCATAAACAAAAAAAAACTCCATAGCCCTTTTAGTTTAACATTGTTATATTCCCTATTTCAAACACAACACAAAACTTATAAATAACCTCACAAATAAACTTTGCACTCCACCCCTCTTCACATGCATTAACCACCAAAACACTATCACTTGTCATACCGTAACCATTCGATTAAACACCCCCACTCCAAAACCATTAAGCCGCGTTAACCGTATTATTCCCACTCTAATACTCCCTCATCTAACCCATTAAACTCCACCCCCATTTCATTAAGGGCGTGTTTGATAAATAAGATGAAAAATAAGCATCAAGAGTCAATTTCAATGGAACTAAAAACTTGGAAATATTTTTCATGGAAAAAATTTGTTGGTATTGTTTGATTGCAATTATTTTCCAGGTGGGAAATGTTCTATTTTCCATCTTTTATTTGTTCGATTCCCAATACGGAAAAAAGTAGAAAATATAAATAAAAAATAGAAAATTAATAAAAATAACCAGAAAATTAAAAAAAATGAATAAAAAAAAAAAAATACATAAAATACATAAAATTAACAAAAATAACAAGAATTTAAAAAAAAAGAATAAAAATAAAAAATACTGAAAATGAATAAAAAAATAGAAAATAAATATTAACCCTTGAATGAATTATAAAAAAAAATGTAAAAAAAACAGAAAAAATGTATTAAGAGTATTAAGAAAAAATAAAAAATGAATAAAAACCAAATCCACCAACCCCCCCCCCCCCCCAGCCTCCACCACCCCCCCCCCCCCCCCCCAACCTCCAACTCTTTCGTCCCCCCTGTCGCCAGGTCTTTTTTTTTCTTCTAATATTTGCATTTTTATTAGTTTTCTAGGGTATTTATTCATTTCCATTTTTTTAATTTATTGACCGCTTTTTTATTTAATTTTATTTTTTCTTAATTAATAAATTTTTGACTTTTTAATAAATTTCTGGGTGAATTTTTATATTAATTCAGGGGTTAATATTTATTTTCTTTTTTTTATTCATTTTTTGTATTTATTTCAATATTTTTTTTTATTGGTTTCTCTTTTCTTTATGTTCTTTTTTTAATTTATTTTATGGTTTTTTTAAATTAATCTTGAACCTAATATTTATTTTATGTATTTTTTTTCATTATTTTTGGTTTTCATTTATTTTTGTTTTTTTTTTAATTTTCTGAGCAGTTTTTAAATTTTCTGTTGTTTGTTTTCTTAATTAATAAGTTTTTGATTTTTTAATAAAATTTTGGGTGTTTTTTTAAATTAACTTCGAGGTTAATATTTATTTTCTTTTTGTATCCACTTTCTGTATGTTTTTCATTATTTTTGGTTTTTTATTCATTTTCTGGATTTTTTTCATTATTTTGTGGGTTTTATTCACTTTCTGTATTTTTTTCATTATTTTATGATTTTTATTAACTTTTTGGATTTTTTTCATTTTTTGGGGGGTTTTATTCACTTTCTAGATTTTTTCTTTATTTTGGGGTTTTTATTCATTTTTTGGGGGTTTTCATTATTTTGGGGGGTTTATTCACTTTCTGGATTTTTTTCATTATTTTGGGTTTGTTATTCAATTTCTGGATTTTTTTCATTATTTTTGGGGTTTTATTCATTTTTTGGGTTTTTTCATTATTCTTGGGGTTTTATTCACTTTCTAGATTTTTTTCATTATCTTTGGGTTTTTATTCATTTTTTGGGTTTTTTCATTATTCTTGGGGTTTTATTCTGGTTATGGAATTTTTTTCATTAATTTTGGGGTTTTATTCATTCTCGAGGTTTTATTCACTTTCTGAATTTTTTTCATTATTTTTGGGTTTTTATTCATTTGTTGGGTTTTTCCATTATTTTTGGGGTTTTATTCACTTTCTGGATTTTTTTTCTTATTTTGGGGGTTTTATTCACTTTCTGGATATTTTTTTCATTTTTTATTCATTTTCTGATTTTTTTTTTATCAATTTTTTGGGTGTGCCAATTCTTTTACCTGGAAAATGAATAACAAGGTGCGAGGAGGTTTTTTAATTCCATCTTTTGCGAAAAAAGTGGTTACGTGACTTGTTTTATGGAAACCAATCCCATTGAAAATTTTGTTTATCAAACATCCAAAGAATGGAAAAAAATGACTCCATATATTGCATTTTTCATAGAAAATTAGTGTTATCAAACACACCCCAAGGGATTATTACTAAGTCCCATTTTGAATGTTTTTTCTTAATTAAGTTCTATTGACTAGTCAACCATTAATTAAGTCATATTTTTAAATTTATGGAGTTTTCTTTACTAATATACCACTGTCCCTATATTCCCTCCAAATTTAAAATGGTAGTTGTTTTTTCCTATTTCAAACTTTAAAGAACTATAACTTTCGATATACAATTTCAAAATTTACGAAATTTATATTTTTGAAAGCTACTAATCTAGTCCTATAAAACAAAACCCATATTCGATAGAAACTATTTAAAAAATGAAGATGACGTGTTTTCTTCATTTTAGGAATATATTAAATATTATTGTCTGTGTAATATTTCCATGGTAAATATTTACTGTATGTGAAAATATCCCGGATATAAAACTGTTTCATTTTTCGGTGAACATAGTAAATTTTACTGCCTATACAATATCAGTACAGTAAATGTTTACTGTTTGTGTAATTTTTTTATTTTTTTGAAATATTATAGGCTTCATGGGTCTTGTTTGATAGATCTCTGTAGGAAGATTTCAAAAATTATAATTTTGCAAAAAATGGAATTGTAAATCAAAAGTTATAATCATTTGAAGATTAAAAATTGAAGGAAAAATAGTACAACCACTTGTGTAACTTCCGCAAAAAGCTACGGATGGTTAGTTTCAAAAGATAAAGTTGTAAAAAAATTCCAAAAATTTGGGAATAGGATTTATTTGATGGTTAAAACGTCAATAGGACTTATTTATGAAAAACATTTTGAAGTAGAACCTATATGTAAAAGCCCATTTTATCAACTTGTTAATAAGTCCCAATCGTCGTAATGTTTTACTAAATAAAACATAAAAACAACAAATAAGACAGAAAAATTTGTTGAAAATGTTGGTAGATTATTTTGGTGAATTTGGTTGTTGCTATTGAACATTATTTGGTTGGTTTACTAGTTCGTTTTGCCCACGCTTGGTCGATCCACCAAATAAGTATCACCACATTTGGTACTTGGATAACTCTCTCTCTCTCTCTCTCTCTCTCTCTCTCTCTCTCTCTCTCTCTATATATATATATATATATATATATATATATATATATATATATATATATATATATATATATTACTAGGGTATGCCCGTGCCTGAAGGAATGACGAACACTTTCAAAAATCTGCATCACCTAAGACTTGTAATAATAGAATTTATTATAAAACACAAAAAAGTGTACACGATTTAGAAATTTTGGGCATAGCTCTTTCTATTTATATGACTGTCCACCTATTTAAGAAACCAAAACTACTCAGTTATACAAACTGTCCACCCCGGACATTATATAAACCAAATTGTCATTATTGGCAACGTTACCAACAAAATAATGATAAATATAATACTTAAACACAATAATAAATTTTCAATCTAATAAAAACTATAAATCGTCAATCGATCAAACTCATGCAGATTAGTAATGGGGTAGGATGGGACACATATCTTATCCATCTCTTCTTTGTTTTGTTCATGGTGTAATTTGGTTCTCTGACGCACAATACGGTTCTCTTCATGTGTTCTTCGAAGCTTTCCAGCCACCAAATAAATATGATGACATAAAAGTAATAAAAAAGGTAAAAATATAAAGAAATTGTAGCATAACAATGTTTAAATATAAGAATAAAGTAATACTCACTATCTTTATTCTAGACACTTACACAAAAGTTAACAAAAAATAATTGCCAATAATGGTCACGATACGATCCAAGTCCATCTTTGAACAGTGCCGTCATCTTGATAAAGCTGAACATCTGTGAGGATCATAAATCGTCACAGTACAATCAACTCCACCCACTGCAACATTACCAGTTGATGAGTTGCAAACAGCATAAAACATATCACAACATTACCAGTTGAACAGTTGCAAACAACATAAAATAGCATAAAACATTATCAGTTAGAGGATACGAAATGCACTGCGATAAATTATAGCCTTTATAGCACTAATGTTGCATATCACAGCATAAGGTCTCCCTAGGTAAAATCAACCAATGTCAGACCAAGTCAATATCTGACTTCCATATCCCTTAGGCGGCTTATGAGATCTTATCGATATCCTTTGTGCAAACCAACAAACACTTGAATTGACAAAAAAAATTCAGTAACTTGTTTAAGTTTAATTTCAATTTCAAGTTTAAAATAATTAGTGTTTAAATTCAACCCATTAAACACTACTTATTTTACTTTTTATTTTTTATAGCTTAAAACATTCAAAATCTGGCATGTTTCAAACTGGGGTACGTGACACTATATAAACAAAGTAAGTAGGCAGATACATTTACTCTGCTTAGCAATCATATCTTGTCACAAATTTATAAGCTACTCTGCATGGAAGATATAGCAATGTGGGACAATTGCCAACCTAGACACAGGCACCATCTAGTGCATCAAATAAATTACAAATATAATAAACATATTTGTAATTTATTAGTGAGGAAGGTATAAACATATTTGTATCATGCTAATAGTGAGAGGGGGAATATAAGTGAGGAAGGTATAGTATTAAACATATTTTCACTTTCATATGAAAAAACAAAATGGGAAATTGTAATATTAGAGAAGTTTTCACAATCTTATGCAACTTGACACTAAATTATCGTAACAATATGCTCGCACACTAACATGAAAACATAACACATGCAATAGAAAACAAAATCCCCATCCTCTGAATTGCTTTGTGTCGTTGCCATACCATGAAAAAAAAATCTTCATCCTTTGAATTGCTTTGTGTCGCTGCCGTAATAAAGTATCCATAGTTTTCCCAAGAGCCTCACAATCACGTTGGTAGGCAATGGCAACATCCTTATAATAGTTTACGTTAATCAAGTTGTGGTACGTTCTCTGACATGAAATCCATACTGAAGATCAAACTACCAAACAACATCCAAGAAAGCACCGAGAGAATTTAGTCTATCACACAAACATACACATGATACAGAAGGTGGAGCAATTATCATACCAATAGTAAAAGTAATGTGCAAAATGAGTATATTGAATGAACAAAGGCCATATTTATTGCTCTTATAGAAGTTTGTAATAAAAACTCATTTAAAAACTTTTTTTTATAATAAAAAAATGAATATCCCTAGGGACCCGCCACCTCCTATTTACAAAGTTCAATTGATGAATATTTGTGGAGCTAAATTTAGTTCCAATTTAAACATCGAGACCAAAAGTGAAGTTTCCCTAGTTATTAGTCCAACATAAAAGATGGTACACTGTTTCAGTCATAAAAGTTGGAACAAAAATTGAATTTTTAAAATTTGGGTTATTTTTAATTTGTGCTCCAATAGTTCTTTCTAATGCACTATGGAGTTCAAAGTTTTCATTGTTTGCACTTTGGTGTCCATTTACACTTTTTGCAGAATTTAAAGTTTTGCTGACACCTTTTTTCACATAAGTGAGAATGAACTCTAAAGTGCAATAAAATGTCTGGTATCTTATTTCCCTAAATTCTTCAGGTCATTAAATCTGATCTTTCTATTATATATAGTATGCATTAGAAGGTCTTATACATCTAGTTTTACTATGCTGACTGCATGAGTTTTATTTTATTAATAAATGTAGGCATTGTCGTTGCATGTTACACATTAAATGAAGTATCTTCGATTGCACCAGCAAATCGTGTGCTCTTCACCTTTGACATATGTAAGTCAAGTTAAAGCAACGTACTAGTAACCTATGTTGGACTTGTGCACCTTTTAAAATCCAGGAAAAGTTTACAATTTGAATATACCCGGGCATCTCCTATAAAAATAACAAAAAAAAACAATTACAAAGAGGCTAATTAATGAAATTGAAACCAAGATATTGAGTGATATTGCAGTTTTAAATCGACAAAAAAACTAATTATGAAGAGGCTAAACAGGAATGGTTAAGGAGACACTGATGTTCTTCTCAGAAAACTTTGCCGCAAACATTAATGGTGAAGCAAGCCCCAAATTTGGGACTGGTGACTGATCAACAAAACCATCATATATATAAGTCTTTGCAAATAATGAAATTATTGCATAAATTGGATTGAATAAAGAAATAGCATTTTCATTATATGATACCTGATCAAAACATCTTTGTTACAGTGACCAGACTTGAAATTCTCAAGGCATTGCATCTTTTGTTCACGAAGAGATTCTTCTTCCATAGAAGATGCTTCTAACTTTGCATAACTAATCGACACCTTTAAGTGTTCTGTGCGGTCTAAAATCTTCTTCTAAAGCTGTATGGTTCTTTCACAATCACCCTCTAATATCTCGAAGTCAATGCCGGCCTTCCACAATAACGGGAAGGTTCAACTACATGAAATTCGAAACAAAAAGATTTATTGTTAAGCTATGAATAATTTACATTCAAAAAATTATGTTGACATCAGTAACTAAGAGACAAATACATGGAAATGCCGAAAAAACCATCCACAACCCTATCCCCTAAAAAATAAAAGTTGAAACATCGATGCAATTGAAGGATACAATTGAAGGATACCACATGTGCACGCACACACAAAATAAAGATACAATGGAAGGATACAAAAATCACCAAACCCGAGAAAAAATATATTACCTGTGATTCAAGGGGGGAGAATGAACATAATATAAGTGGAATTCGATGTGAACCTGAAAAACAACAATTACAATAAAATGTGTTGATCAAACTCCCCCGCAAAGATTAAATGTATTTAAAAACTATCAAATTAAGGATTGACAACTTATAAACATATGAAAAAGAAAGTCATATGAAACCAAGCTTAGCGTCACAACCAAGCTTAGCTTGTTACACCATTTTGAGATTCTTTATTATTATTATACGAATAAAGAAGCATATAAATGACAAAATGTAGTCATGAAGGAAATGAAAATCATGCTGCTCTAATCTCAAATACAACAAATTAAGTCATATAAACTCAAAATAAAACTACAAAAGTAACTCTCATGTGAACACATGATGTGATATATATTTTACCTACCAAACATACCATCATAAAATAAGAAATGATGAAAACTAAATAAAATACCTTAGGATGGAGAACCTTGCATCCTCCAAAATACAATTTAGCAGGATTTATGCGGATCAACTTAAGAGTTCAATAACTTGCAACCTAACTAAGGAAAATAATGAGATATATCTGAGAGTTTGAGAAAAAACATATTGAGATGTACCATTTTGTAAAACGGGGATCCTAGTTCAGGGATATCATTTGCAAAATAAGTGGTTCAAGTGGTATTTTCAATTGGTACAATAGTTAAAGCAACATCAGTGTTGATGTTGGAGACCTGGAAGCGAGTGAGTCCACCTCAGTTGAACCTCTGAGAAGATCAATATGATCTATTTTTATAGTAAACCTAATGACCATTCCTTTCACATATAAGGAAATAAATTTCTAAATAAAAATTAATTTGAAAGATGAGAAAAAAGATACTCCACATATCAGTACAGAGATAGCCCAAACTATCATTCATCCATAATCGCAAATCAGTGCAGAGATACTCCACATGCAGCATAACAGTTCCTACTGCAGAGATAATCCATATATGAGTTATTGTTGAATCATGGTTGCACAAACACAAACTAATACTATTTACTTCTGAGGGCTTCTATTGAACGAATAATATTGTACGTACCTTTTGGGGTCATCATTGATCTTGAATCAATTTAAATTTTGTTAATTTATTCACAGCAAAGGTGATATGTGCTCCTATAGCTTACATATTTGCAAATTTGTTCTACATAAATAACTATAAACCAACTGAATCCATATAAATCGTTGGATCAAATGATAAAAAAAAAGGTTATAATCATCACCAAACGTCAAAGCTGAATAAACTGACCAATATAAAAAGTTCACATTGATAATTGATAGTTGAAATGATAATTGAAATACCTCACCATGTTATCCTTCCATCAAAACCAATTTACTACCCATTGCTAATTGATTACTAAAATTTGAATCCAAAGAAAATACATGAACATATTCAAAAGGATCATATATATTGAAGCTACTCACATACATTTATATCAACCCCAAGAACCAATTCAATACAACCCAATAAGTGAAATACTCCCATTACTAAACATGAAAATATAGAAATATGAAAAGAAATAAATGAAAAGTGAAAATTTTGGGAAAGTTCAAGCAATAACTAATATAAATTGGAGTTCCAAATTGGATGAAAGAAGAGCCATAACACCAAGAAGCAAGTTATCTGGTAGTTGAGAAGAATCATTCACCAAATCGTCCTTCACCTCCATTAGTTAAGAAGAAACAAGTTATCTTCCTTATTTAGTATATAATTATCAATCAAATCTATATGGGAAATATATATAATTAGTAATCCAATGCTTTATTAAGACCATGAAAATGAAAATATTAACACCAATAAAATCTCATAGGTGTTTTGAACGTTCTGAACATATACGAACAATAAGTGAATAATTTAAACAGTGATATGCTCGTTCAATTATCCTAACCCAAGAACAATTTGGACCAACATTGATTCTTCACAACTATGACACTAAATACTATAACACCAAAAATATCAATTGGTTTAAAAACATACAAAAGAATTCATAAATTTTATATCACATTCCATTCGTAGTCAAAAGTAAATTATTACATTCAAATAAAATTATTTAGGAAAAACACCCTCACTGAAAAAAATATATTACATGGGATGAAGGAAATAAGTACCAAACATCTAACATGGATGTCTTGAAAATTTTATAAAAATCTATGTAAATCAAACCACCATACCTTCCATGTATGTAACAACTTTAAACATCAAATCAACCACCATGTCACCATACACACAACTAATCATCAATAAATCTCCCCTGATGCAAAATCGAGCAAAAAATCCATTGCAAACCCTTTAAATCCCAAAAAACCCAACACCTAAACCCAGAAATCGAGTGAGAAAGAAAATAAAATACCTTGACCATAGAGATTCCACCAACTGGATTTAGTTATCTCATGGAACAAAACCCAGATCTTATGCTCTTACTTACCTCATATCATCATGTGGAAGCATAGGCAGGTTAGGAAGGTCGAACAAGAAGAGAAAAAAAATTCCTTCTTATCGTAGAATAATAAATCTATGGTACTCAACAAAATTTTTTTGTATCAAATATAAAAAGTTCATCTACCTAAAAAAACACAATAAAAGTAGAAACTAAAAAATGAAAATTAGATTTTGAATAGAAAGTTCAAACTAAAATACCTAAACAAAACATATATCTAAAACACATATAAATCTCACCTTGTTTGATAACCCATGAACATGGAAAATCGGTAATATAAGCCACAAAAATATTTCATCGCAAAAGACAAATGCAGAGAGAGAAATCCATATGGTGCGGCAGACATGGGAGAGACCAAGGGTTATTGTAGAAAGTAAATGGTTTCTCCAAAGAGGACATAAATTTGGGAATAGAAACGCGAGCAGATGAAAGTGAAAATCCTTTCCTATACTTCTCGAGCCACACAAATGTACGGTACGGTATGGCAGGGGTGAGGTAAAAAATTCTTCGGAACAAAAGAAATCTACTACGTGGAACCGTATATAACCATTAGATCTAAACCATTAAGAATCTCTTACGACATAAATTAGATGTTTGTGTGAGAAATGAGCGAGGGTGAGAGCGGGAGAAAAGTAGAGAAGTATTGTGGCCAAAGTACCCTCAATTTTGAATTGAAGTGTAAATTTAGAAAGTGAAAAAAAGTGGAAAACTCAAAGATTTGAGGGGCAAATTAGGAAGTGCAAGAAAAATTGATCCTATGAAATCATCTTTTAATCTTATGGCATACATAAATTTTTACTTTATTATATATATATATATATATTGGGAAACTGGATTGGTGATAGGGACATTTTGGTAAATTTGGGTTCGATGGGGGCATTGACGATTCAAATTGGGGAGTTTGGGCATTTTAGTCCATTTTAATGTTTTCGGGGAATTGGTGTTCATCAAAACTCATTGTGTTGTTATATGGAAAGTAATGGTTAGTTTGTTAAAGGTTTTATTCATTGTGAGTGTTTATAATGAAGTTGGGGGCTTTTTAGCTTTTTAGGCTCAATTCAAAATATTTTTGGTGAAAATGTCAATTGAGGTGTAAATGATTTTTGAGGGGACACATTCAATTGTTGAAAAATGTAACAATTTTTATGTGCTTAGAGCATTTTAGTCTCTTTAAATTCTAAGGAAAAATGTTTTGAGTGAATTTTATATTTAAAGTGTAATATAGTTTATTTTTCACACACTAAAATTTCTTTTGGAAGGTCCAAATAAAATGGGTGTTTCTAAGGGCACCCCAAAACTTACTTCAAAATACCACAACTATTTTCTTACTCCAAAATACCATTTAATTTTAATAGTTACTTTCAAATACCACAAAAGGGCTACCACATATTTAAAGTGTTAAAATTCATTTACACACTTTCCCTCCATCTCTCTACACATTCAAACCTTCAAACCATTCATCTTTAACTTCCAAACCTTTCATCTTCAAGTAAATATTAAGCTAATCAGGTTGGTAAATTGAACAAAATAGCCTAACTTCAAATGAACTAAATGAGTTTAACCTTTTAATTACCATAATGTATATATATGGGTACCGCTTATACTTATTATTTACCTTTTAATTACATTTCATCTTCAACTGTTGGATCCTCCATTTTAACCTTACCAACAAACAAAAATTTCAATTAACCACCAACTATTGGATCGTTCATTTTCAAACAAGGTTAGATCGTCCAATACCTTGATTACTGGAATCAAAACTCATAAATCCATCTCATTATGTTTGAACGGTTTGAAGGTTAAAATGAAAACTGGTTGCCATTTTTTTTTATTTTCCAATCAAAACGGACCCCGACCTGTTTAAAATTCCAAATTGTCAAACTAGGGTTTCTATCAGTACAAACATAACGAAATAATTCCATTGATTCGTCAGGTTTATGACGAATCAATGGAATCAGAACTAGGGGTTCCATCTGTGGCCATCTCGGGGAAGAATTTTTCGGGGGAGGAAGGGTCCCTTGAAAAAAAAGAAAAACTTATTGCCGTGGTCTCGCACCCCTCTTCAAAAGGACCTTCGTCCGTCATCGGTGTGTGGGGGGTAAATGTAAAGATATGGAGTCGCCAACCTAATTTTCACAAAATACGCAAAAGAAAATTTTTCCACTTCGAGAGAGAGGCATCAAGGACAAACTGATGCATACGAAACCAATAGGTCGGATGTTCGGGGCTAAGTTACAGAATGGTAAGGTGTTAGGAACCCATCGTGCCCTTTCGATCTCTCATGGGCCAATGTTATTATTTTCCTTCATATCCTTGTGAAGGGTGTGTGCATGTTTATATAGTGGATATCAAAATCGTTCAACTCATACCATGGAAAAGATAGAGTGAGGTCATCCCTAGGAATACTCTTAAAACAATCTATATAGAAAATATAATTTGGGCTTTTATCACGATATTGAACGTTATTAGGAAATGACTATATGCATTGGATGAAACACAAACAAGCATAGTACATGTATATGTAAAAAGAATGATAAGTGAAAAAATGGGAAAATTGAGAAAATCGGAAAAGTGGACTCGAGTCTTGGATTTTAATTTGAGATGCCTACGTATCCTATAAAGGCATCAAAGTCCACATAGTTCCAACATAGCATGGGGATGGGGTTTATCCCATAGATTCGAACAGAGTTTTATATGTGTATGTGTAAAAATGTGTTTTGATTTTGGAAAAAAGTATGGTGGACAATTTCGTTCGGAATTTATGGGTAGAATCCTCTATTTGTTTTTGGATTTTTTATAGAAAATAAAGTATGTACGATATACTAATAAAAGTGTAGATGTTAAAGTGTATAAACTAAAGTAATCTCTCTCTATCTCTCTTTCCAAACCCTAATTTGGGTTTGCATAGCAAACACCCGTGCCTCTCATGTTGATCCAAAGACGCCTGATCCCAAATCAGTGTGGAGTCATTCCTTCGCCTTAGTTGTATCCTTAACCTCTTCTAATAACCATTGCCTTTGTTTTAAATCTCCAACAACGTTCAAGGGAGAGACTGCTGTGATTTTCTCCAAAACTGATATGGAAATTATGTCCCAACCATTCAAACATGCTTTGATTGGAAAGTTTTCTCATGGCAAACCTCCCATGGAAGAGATTCGTAAAATATTTCATTCATTTGGCCTAAAAATTGATTTCAATGTGGGTTTAATCGATAACAAACATGTCTTGATAAGACTCAATTCTGAAGAGGATTTTTCAAGGCTTTGGATGCGAAATACATGGTACGTAGGAAGTTTTCCCATGAGAATTTTCAAATGGACCCCAGATTTCCGCCCAGATGTTGAAAGCAACTTATCTCCCATTTAGATAACTCTCCCCCAACTTCCTATACATTTTTTTTCTAAATCTTCTCTTTTCTCAATCGCCCAATTAATAGGAAAACCTCTTCATCTTGATGCCTCCACTGAAGATTTCAACAGACCAAGTGTAGCTCGTGTCTATGTAGAAGTGGATCTAATCAAGACATTACCAAAGAGAATTTGGATCAAATATTATAGGAATTGCTGTAAAAAGGCCATGATGGGGATTCATGCATATTCTTACTGTGGTGACAATTATTATTCAACACAAATAAATGAGAGAAGCGCAATCACCAAGCAAAATAAGGAAAGTAAAATGTCAATCACACAACAGGAGATGTACGTGGTTCAGCAAGAATGCCTACGTCCACGGTGGTGCAGTCAGTATTATTTCTATATACTCCGGGGAGTGATTACAGAGAATACATTGTGTCTTATGCCCCAGACCTAGGGTTTATTATATACATGTCTGTCTTCAGGGAGTGGGGGTGTTAGACTCCCCCACGTTTACCACCTTCTCCTAGAATACCTCTATACGAGAACATAGGAGAAGATTAAGCCATAACTGAATTAATGTTAAAGTGTGAAGGGTTTGGACTTTGGGTCGCTTTAGTTGGGCTACTCGTCCAGGCCTGCCATTCCAAATCCGTGTACCCACAATTGCCCCTAAGTTTGTTGGGCCACAATTTGGGCTCAATAAATTTAAATGATTTGTCATAATGGCTCCTTTGTACATCATTCAACTCTTCCCAAAGTTTGAGGACTGAATTAGGCGGCAGTTGCTTCGGGTTCGGCACGCGATGATTAGCAACATTTAATAGTCTTTTTGGGCAATGTTTCATAGTTGTCGTTTCAAGCTTCTTCAGTGTTCTTCCATCTTTTGCGAACTTTCTGCGAGTTTTAGCAATTTGTGCCCTCCTCTCCAGGTCTTTATTTTCCTCCCTTTCGATCTTCCTCGTCATTTGGACTTATGTTCTTGCTTTGTCCAAGTCAAGCTCTCATCTTGTAAGTCTCTTTTGCTTTTTCTCTGTGCTTTCTTTGAATTTGTAGTTTAGGGTTTACAAATGGTGAAGATAGGTAATAGATTAGTGTCCGAGTTTAGGAAATTTTACAATATCCCAGAGTGGGTTGAGATTGAGTGCTCCTCTCTTCCTAAAAATGTTAGAGAGATAGAGGATGCCCATTGGATTCACGTCTTGCTACTTTCTCAGGGGGCTTACTTTTCCTCCAAAGATTTGTTCTTGCATTTCTTTAGTTATTTCAACATTGTCCATTCACAGTGTTCGCCCAATGTGTGGAAGATAATCAATGGCGTCCATAGGATAAATCAACTTTATGGCACCAAATTAGGGCTCGCCGAAGTCTGCTTTTTCTATTCCTTTTCTCGAACTAGCTCTGGTGTTCTTTATCTCAAAGCCAAGAGTCCTGACAGGGTATTGGTAGTAAACCTACCTGATTCCCACAAGGATTACTAGCAAGATGGCTTTCTTGCTAGAAATGGGCAGTTCTCCCCCCAGACTGAGGGGTCGAGGTCTGATAGGTTTACTGTTACCTTTTATGGGGAAGATTATATAGGTAGTCTTGGCTCTGTTCTTTCAATTTCTTTATTAATGTGCGATCTTTCTGTCTCTTTCCGATTTTTTATTCAGCGAGGTCGAAGAACTTAGAGCCTGCCCTCAGCGAGGTTAGGCTTTCAGAGTTGGTTAAAGCCTGGAATATCAGGTAGCCCTTAGCTGACGATAAACATCCCAGGTCTGCCGCTTTCCTGCTCGAGTATAAGAATATTGGGTCCAGCTTTATCGCGAGTCCTGTGGATAGTATTCCTGAATTTGATACCTCTGAAGAAGTTGCTACCGATCTCATTTAGTTGGATAAGGAGGAGAGCAGTTCTGAGAGTGATATCAAAGGCGGTGTTGAAGGCAATTTTGGCGAGGGGAGCTCTAGTGGTGACAGTTCTTCTAATTCGGAAGAGGTTTCTGAAGCCCAAGAGCCTTCGAGCACGTCTAGCAGCTCTAGTGAGGAGATGGTTCCTCCAAGGAAAATTTTGATTCGAGATGATGATGATGATCATGTGCTTCTCGCCCAGAGTTTGAAGAAGCAGAAGTCCAGCACTGGGGCTGTTGCTACTGGTTCTCGGTCTTCTGCTCAGGATCAGGAGAAGAAGAGAAAATAAGAAGATCAGATAAGAGAGAGAGAGAGAGAGAGAGAGGAAAATAGAGGAGGAGAGAAATAAGGTTGAGGAGAAGAAGATAGTGGAAGAGAAGAGGAAAGTGGAGAGGGAGAAGGAAAAAGGAGGACGAGAGGAGGAAAATAGAAGCAAGGACGAAGGTTGGGCAGGCCTTAGTGCCTATGTCCGCACTTCCAGAGGGGGCCTTGGCTGCCATTTCCCCTCAATTGGCCCCTGCACTGCTTGAGATTGCAGTCCTTTCTGTAGATCGCTAAAGGGCGACGAGGTCCGATCAGTTAGGCTTGCAAGCTAGTAAGAGGCTAGCCTTGGTAAGACCATTTCTCTTTTCTAATGTTTGACAAGTTCTGGTTATTTCTTCCTTCTAATATCTTCTTTCACTTGTAGTTTGTAACTGACTTTGCCGTGCTCTATCACTCTCGCGACGAGATGGTGAACAAGTACGGGGAGCTGGAGCAGCAGAATGTTGCCTTGAAAGTGAGGGGTACAAAATTGGAGGCTAGTCTGAAGGCCATTGCTACTACTCGAACGTCTTCCGACTTAGCCCTTGCTAATGCCAATCGAGAGAGGGAAGAAGCAGTTGAAGAACTAAATGAGCTGTGGTAAGCCTATGACCTGGTCTGCTCGAGCAAGTTGGCTGTTGTGGAGGATAACAAGGTGCTAACCGAGCAGCTGAAGGAGAAAGAGTCTCAGTCAGCCATCGTTAAGGAGGAATCATATAACTCCGTGTGGGTTGCGGCGTATGAAGATGATGAGGTTCAGATAGGCTACATCAGCCGTCTGAACTTCAATAAGGGCTAGAACAAGGCCCTTTTAGCTGCTGGTGTGGATGTTTCTTCTCCTCTGTTTGATGAGCACGATCCAGACCAAAAGCCAATTATGGATGAAACCCCTACCCCATCCACTGAAGGCATTGATCCTGCCCCCCAGATGATTACTGCTGATGCCCCTCCTGCTCACGCGACAGAGGTTATTCCTACTGAGGGGGGGTGCTTCTACTGCTTCTGACAAGGGGAAGCAGCCAGCTTCTTCTGGGCAGCCTGAGGTCGCTAGCTAATTTACCCTTAGGGTTACCCATATATTTTTGTTTGCAATTTTCCTTTCTAATTTTCCAATGTACTCTGATCTTTTTCGTATGAATGAAATGAGAAGATTTTTTCCTTTTAGTGTACTGAATAATTCTATCTTCCATTTCTCTTTTCATTACTTGTAGTTAATTGGTGTTGATGATTATATACCAGCCACTTCTCAATTGGGAAGAATGCTTGGTCCTAATGTAAGCCCTGAAGTTCGCCATACCTTTGTGAGGATTTGCAAATCACTGCGATTGAGGAACACGCATTTCGTAGAGAAGACTGGGCTCGTCGTTAAACTAAAAGATAGACTCCAAGAGATGGAAGAGGTTGGTGCCTCAGTCCAAGAAGAGGTGAATACTCTGAGAGTAAGGCTTCTAGATGCTTCTGAGATTAACCAGGTTGGAGAAATTCTTCAGCAAGAGAATGAGGCTTTGAGGAGGGAAGTCTCTCGACTTAGGGAGCATGCGCCGAGCATCACTCCTACAGTATTACGAGGTTCCTCCTCGTCGCGAGCTGGAGCTGGACCAAGCGATGTTCCTCTAGTGCTGCGAGGCTCTACCCTGCCGACTGTTTCACGAGCATATACGAATGTAAGAGGTTTGGCTAGGGAAATGGAAGATCTCTGTGGTGATGTCCAACGAGCATATATGATTGTTGCTGGGCTTCAGAGGGACGTCACTCGACTGAGGCACCTGTTTAAGAGAGGACCAAGGCAGGCATGGGCCGATGGTTATGACCATGGTTGGCTAGATGCTCTAACGAGGCTAACGGAGTTTGAAGAGCTCGCCTTTATTAGGGTATGGTTGAGTGCCATGAAGGACATGCGAGTCCCAAGAAACTCAATGCTCTGGTATCTCCATGAGATCTCTCCTTCCACTCTAAAGCCCAATCCCTTCAGGAGAGATGATCAACGGATCCCTATTGATGCCATCCCTCGACAGCTATTGGAGTCGGATGCGAATGAATTCAAGGAGGAGCTAGTTCCCCATCCCGACGATGGTCGAAGAGCCCAAGTGGCTGATTATCTTGTTAGAGGCCTCACCATCATTAAGATTTTGCTAGTAGTAACTCTGTATATTTTGTAATGAAGTAATGTAATGTTGATGTTTTGAGCGAGCTCGCCGACTAAACATGGGTTGTATTTGTTGTAAATGTTATGGAATAATATAAAGTTTATGTTCTGGGCGAATTTGCCGACTCAACAAGTGTTTCATATTTTCCACATCTCTTAGATTTTACTTAATAACCTTGGGCCTCTCTTGGCCGACTAGATTTATAAGTTAGTATTGTCGAGTAAGTGTCCCTCCAGTCCAGTATGCTTAAAAGATATCATTTTTCCCCACTTTACCTTTTAGGTTGTGTCATCACACTTGCTTAGGCCTAAGTGTGGCAATTGGTGAGGACACACCTGGTGTTGGATGCTTCATCCTATCAGGATTTTATTAACCAAACATTGTTTGGCAGCCAATTTTGAACTGGCCATATTGCCTAAGGATCTCCTGTAGGGCTTCATATATTGCCAGGGGCAATGCTAAGAGGTTTTTTGTGTTTCATAACGAAAAACTGAGGAGGGTGATTTCCCTGCTATAACGTAATGATTAATGTGCCTGTCACTTGGAAAGGTTGTGTGAGTTATAAAGTTCATATACTAGTTAACTGACACTTCGTAGAATGCAAATGCTAAACAAATTTTATTAATGATAAGGAAATGAGCTTCCAGTCTCATAAGTATAATGCAAAAGAAGAATCTAGAAATAGAATTTCTTAAGATTGGTTGCATTCCATGATCGAGGCATCTCTCTGCCTTCCAGCGTTTCTAAATGATAGGCTCCTTGCAAATCATCTCTTGTTATCTTGAATGGTCCTTCCCCGTTTGGCCCTAACTTGCCATCTGATGGTTTTACTGCGCTGCCCAAGACTTTTCTTAGGACGTAGTCCCCAACTCGGAATGCCCTTGGATTTACCTTCTTGTTATAGTGCTTTGCGAGCTGTTGCTGATAGCTCGCTAGTTTCACCAAGGAAAGCTCTTGGCATTCGTCAATTAGGTCAAGCTCAACGAGCAATGCTGCATCATTCTGGCCTTGGTCGACAAGGGTGGACCTTATAGTGGGTAAGCCTTCTTCCAATGGGATGATTTCTTCCATTCCATATGTCAATGAGAATGGAGTTTCCCCCGTTGCTCGACGTGGGGTAGTACGGTAGGCCCATAGAATATGCGGTAGTTCATTTACCCATGCACCTTTGGCTTGTTCTAATCATTTCTTTAGCCCATCGATCATCGTTTTGTTGGAAGCCTCAGCTTGGCCATTACTCTGAGGATAGTCCACCGAGCTGAAATGGTGTCTGATTCCGTGGTCATTACAGAAATTCTGAAAGGAGCTTCTCTCAACCTGCGTTCTATTGTCAGTGATGAGGGTCCTAGGGATCCCAAAATTAATGATTATATTTTTCCATATAAATCTTATCATATCCGCATCTCGGATGTTCGCCAGTGGCTCTGCCTCTATCCATTTGGTGAAGTAGTCAGTTGTGACCAACAGATACTTGCGATTGCCTGTAGCGGTAGGAAGAGGTCCTACGATGTCCATTCCCCATTGGGCGAAGGTCCATGAGCTGGAAAGTGATTTTAGGTCGCTGGAGGGTTGATGGACCATGGGAGCATAAAGTTGGCATTTCTCGCATTTGCGAGCATACATTGCAGAGTCTCTTTGCATATATGGCCACCAATAGCCTTCCTTCATTGCTCGGAAAGCTAATGACCTTTCGCCAATATGTCCTCTGTAGATTCCCTCGTGGAGTTCATGTAGGATTTGTTCAACATCCCTCGGGTGAACGCATTGAAGGTAGGGACCAGAAAATGATCTTTTATATAGCTTGCCCTCAGGAGATAAGTGAAAGCGAGAAGCTTTGACTCTTATCTGGTGAGCGGTCTTGTTATCATCTGGAAGTGCGCCATCCCTCAAATAGTCCCTTAGAGGGTCCATCCAGCTGGGTACTAACTCAATTGGGAGCACCTACTCGACGCTTGGTAGCTCGTTGTTACGGTTAATGCTCAGATGAGAGAGGAAATCGATGGGGATTGTTCTTTTTAAGTCAAAATCAATTGCCGAACTTAGGGCTGCTAGGGCGTCAACATGGTTGTTTTATCCTTTGGGAAACTACTGGATGTGGACCTCCTCAAAGCTGGCCATTAGACTTTTTGCCAATGCGAGGTAGGCTGCCATTCTTTCATCTTTTGCATTGTAGTCTCCACTTATCTGATTAAAGACTAATTGTGAGTCGCCAAACACCTGTAACTATTTTGCCCCCAAAGTTTGTGCCTTCTGGAGGCCGGCTATTAAAGCCTCATATTCTTCTTCGTTATTGGAGGCTTCAAATCCAGGCCTAATTCCTTGTTCAAGGATTGTGTCCTCTGGAGTGATAAGCACAACGCCTACTCCTGCCCCCTTTGAATTGGAGGCTCCATCAACAAACAGCTTCCAGATCCCTCCGTTGCGTGATTTTTTCTTTGCTTCGCGGGTTGAAATTGGTCGAGAGGCTGCTCGTCTGTGAATTCGGCTATGAAATCAGCGAGGATCTGCCCTTTGATTGCGTTTCTTGGTAGAAATTGGATATCAAATCGTCCGAGCTTGATGGACCATTTAGACAGTCTGCCCGACAAATCCGCTTTCCTCAGGATTGCTTTAATGGGATGTGACGTAAGGACTATGATAGTGTGAGCTTCAAAGTAGTGCTTTAATTTCCTCGAAGCCACTACAAGTGAAAAGGCGAGCTTCTCCAGTGGTAGGTACCTCTGCTCGGTCTCTAATAGGGTCTTGCTTGCATAATAAACGGGGTGCTAAATTCCTGCTACAGAACTGACAGTGTGGTTGGAAACGACGAGGTATAAGTACAAGGAATCTGTCTCCTGGGGCATGACGAGCAGTGGTGCTGAGCTGAGGTAAGTTTTGAGCTCGTCCAATGCTCGTGAGCAATCTCGATTCCATTCTACTGTTTTGTTTCCCTTTAGGAGATGGAAGAAAGGCTTGCACTTCTCGGAGGACTTAGAGATAAAATGGTTCAAGGCAGCGAGCATACCAGTGAGCTTCTGTACGTCCCGGATTGTGCGAGGAGGTTGTACCCTATTTATTTCATCGATCTGATCCGGGTTAGCCTCGATGCCTCTCTTACTGACCAAGTACCCAAGAAATTTTCCTGACTGGACACCGAACGAACACTTTCTTACGTCAAGTTTCATTCGGTACTTCCTGAGGATTTCGAAGGTTCTTGATAGGTCTGAGAGATGGTTTTCTTTCTTCTTGCTTTTGACGACCATATCGTCGATGTAGACTTCCATGGTGTCTCCCATTTGGTCTTTGAACATCTTAGTGACCAGCCGCTGGTAGGTTGCCCCTGCATTTTTGAGCCCGAAGGGAATTACCTTATAACAGTTCAATGCAACGGTGGTGATGGATGATGTCTTGTCCTGGTCTGGAGCGTACAAGGGGATCTGATGATACCCTGAGTATGCATACAGAAAACTCATTCTCTCGTGAGCTGCTGTGGCATCCACTAGTTGATCGATTTTTGAAAGAGGGAAGTTATCTTTAGGGCACGCCCTGTTAAGGTCAGTGAAGTCGATGCAGACTCTCCACTTCCCATTTCTCTTTGGAACTACTACTGGGTTTGATAACCATTTCGGGAATTGGACCTCCTGTATGGATCCTGCATCTAGCAGTTTTTCAACTTCTTTTTCCACGGCTTTTGCCTTCTCGGGTGTAGTTCATCGTGCCTTCCGCGCGATTGGTTTAAAGGTGGGATCGACGTGCAACTGATGACAAACCATACTAGGATCAATTCCAGGCAGCTCGTATGGTTCCCATGTGAAGATGTCTACATTGGTCCTCAGCAGAATTGCCAACTCCTTCTTTTCCTAATCAGTGAGAGAAGCTCCAATTGAGAAGATCCTGTTATCGTCTCTATTTCTAGCTGTGACTTCCTAGGAGGAGCCTAGTCTCCTCCACTCCGGGCTTTCCGTACTTTAACTGCTATTTCGAAGGTATCAGGCCTTCATGTTCTTTAACTTTCTCGCTAGGCTTGTCGACCTTCTTCTCTGGTCTTGGGCAGATGGCTGCTATGAAGCACCTTCTTACCATCGCTTGATCGCCATGGATCTCCATTACACCTCACTCGGTCATATATTTGAGTTTCTAATGGTAGCTCGAGGAGATTTCCTTCATTGCGTGCAACCATACTCTGCCGAGGATAGCCTGGTATGGTGAGTCAATGTCGACTACAAGAAACTCAATCATTTGAGAGACATTTCCTTCCCTTACTGGTAGCACGATCTTTACCAAGGGCATAGTCATTTTTCTAGCAAAGCCAACTAAAGGGACAGTAGCTTCTTTTAGGTCGGTGATGCTTAACTTCAATTTTCTGAACAGGTCGAGATACATTACCTCAGACGAGCTTCCTTGGTCAACGAGCAACTTGTCAACGTTATAGTTAGCTATCCTAAGAGTCATGATCAAAGCATCATGATGTGGGGTCCTCACTCCCACCAGATTTTCATCTGTGAATACGATATACTTACTATAGTCGACGTCATCTGGTCGCTGATGCTTTCCTGATTGTGTCTTTGCTGCATCGATCTGAAAAGCTTGCATAACCGCTGTAAGATTTTTTACCTCCATTCGAGCTGAATTTCCTTGAATTAGCTTTACGTCAGATGCCCCATGAATTAATGCGAATTCATGGCCGACATCATCTTCGAGTACGTTGTCAGGCCTTGTTTCTCTATGTACAGCAACTTTGTCTACCTTCCTCTCCACGAATTCGTTCAGATGCCCAGATTGGGACAACTCTTCGAGGTGGGACTTAAGAGCCTTGCAATGATCAGTTTTATGTCTTCCTTCTTTGTGAAAAGTGCATCTCAGCGCGTTGTTCCTTTTTGAGGAATCTCCTCCCATCTTTTAGTCCACTTAATAAATGGCTCATCTTTGATTTTTGCGAGGATTTTATAAATTAGTTCTCTGAAAAAGGTGTTGACCGCCTGAAATGCTTTTGCCACATCATTATTGCCTGTGTTCTTTGAGCCATTCTTTCCCTCATTCTTTCCTCCTTTCTTCTGGTTCTCTGTTTTGTCACTGCCTTTGGCAGCGAGCTTAGCTCAATATTTTTCCCCTGTGCTGAGGCGGGTCACATCCTCCACCTTGGCATATTTTTCGATGCAAGCCATCAGGTTGTCGATGGTCATGGCCTCTTTCTTTATCAGGGACTGGTACAAAAGGGAGGAGCTGGGTAGCCCAATTTTGAAAGAGGCCACTGCCACTTGCTTCGAGCAGTCCTCGACCTCGTTGAATAAATCCCAGTACAAGGCATTTTTTTCATTTTTAGTAAAGAATCCATCCTTTTGGGATGGGAGCTACTAGTAATGAAGAGGGTCGTAAAGAGCTCGGCAAGGGACTTGAAGCTTTTGATGGACCTATGGGGGATCTTTTCGAACCATTTTTGCGCCACGTCGTGCAGGATCGAGGGAAAAATTTGACACATCAGTGCGTCTCTATGGTTCCATAGGGTCATGGCTTGCCTGAACTGCCTGACGTGATCAATGGGATCAATTTTGCCATCATAAATCTTAAACCTTGGAATAGAAAATTTCTTGGGGGCTTACTCTTCCTCTATTTCCCTTGAGAAAGGCGATTTCATCTAAGTTTTGAGAGCTCGCCTAGCGAGTTCTTGGGTCGATCTGGTACCATGATGCGCAGGGTGTTGGTCCATCTCCCTTCGAACCAGACTTTGTGTGTTCTCGTTGCTGCGAGCAGGGCTCCTGTGATCGCGAGCTTGTCGCAGTTGCTCGAGTAGGCCGTCCTCTGACTCATTTCCCTCAACTTTCTGGGAACCGCATCTAGGGCTCCTTCCTCGGCTGCGAGACTTGCTCGCCTGAGGGCTAGGAGTGCGGTACATATGTCTTCTGGTGCCACGATGGAGCATTCTCTCCATTCTTTCTAACCTTCTTTTGAGGTGAGCATTCTCAGCTTCGTGCCTATGAGAATACTCCTTCTGCTCTTGGAGCCTCGCCTCATATGCATCAATCAACCTGGATATTTGTGTGGACCTTGCTGGTCCTTGGATTTCTTTCGAGGCTGGCCTCTCTAGGCGAGCCCTTTGATCTGACCGCCAAACTTTAGATCTGATCCTGCGAGGAGTAGGTTGTTCTTGGATATCTCCTGCCTGAGGAGCATTACTACTGTGACCAGACATTTCGAACTCCTTTTTTGGTGTGGGCTTTCTCAGGGAAGATAAACGTTCCCACAGACGACGCCAATTGTGGTGACAATTATTATTCAACACAAATAAATGAGAGAAGCGCAATCACCAAGCAAAGTAAGGAAAGTAAAATGCCAATCACACAACAGGAGATGTACGTGGTTCAGCAAGAATGCCTACGTCCACGGTGGTGCAGTCGGTATTATTTCTATATACTCCGGGGAGTGATTACAGAGAATATAGTGTGTCTTATGCCCCAGACCTAGGGTTTATTATATACATGTCTGTCTTCAGGGAGTGGGGGTGTTGGACTCCCCCACGTTTACCATCTTCTCCTAGAATACCTCTATACGAGAACAGAGGAGAAGATTAAGTCATAACTGAATTAATGTTAAAGTGTGAAGGGTTTGGAGTTTGGGCCGCTTTAGTTGGGCTACACGTCCAGGCCTGCCATTCCAAATTCGTTTACCCACACTTACTCCCCAAACAGAAGAAAAAATAAGGAGAAATTTATCCTAAGGAAATATTGCAAAGAGAGACCAAAGAAGGTAAAGAAGTTACCAACAAACAAATTTTGTTGATTGAGGTTCAAGAAGATACCACTGCAAATCATTAAAAAGGCAAGATTGAAGGATTCAACATCATTAAACGAGAGAAGGAAATAGTAATATCAGCTCCTATAGCCTCTACGACAAGAGAATGGAGAGAAAGAGGATTG
Source organism: Sambucus nigra (assembly GCA_949130495.1). Taxonomy (NCBI): domain Eukaryota; kingdom Viridiplantae; phylum Streptophyta; class Magnoliopsida; order Dipsacales; family Adoxaceae; genus Sambucus; species Sambucus nigra. Next base: position 757,188,000 of record OX422209.1, read on the forward strand.
CTGAATCATGATACATGTGAGGTAATTCAAAAGCAAGTCACTGCTACTAATAAAGAGGAGCAAACATGTCCATGTCAAGAATTTTTAAGAAATTATGAAGGTAATGCAGAACATCAAATTGATCAAGAAATAGAATCTCCAAGAAGTTTTGATAATGCAGAGATTGAAAATAGTAATGTAGCCAAACCATTGTACTTAACTGATGGGGAGGAAAATGTCAGTTATCATACTCCTATGATAGAGGAGCTGCATCTCTCTCTAAATAGTTTTGAAAGGAAGACTAGTGAAAGAAAGCTACAGTCCAATATGGACTCTGACTTGGAGAAGAGAAGCATAATTAGAGATCCTTTGATTAAGAGAATCACAAGATCAATTACTAAAGGTATCACAAACTCTTTATCTTCTTCATCCCAATGATCAACTTGATTGTTTGGAATATTAGAGGGGTAACTAAGAAATCTTCATCCAGAAGACTCAATCTATTACAAAAGATCCACAAAATTCCTTTTCTAGCTCTTCTTGAACCTAAAGTTAATATGGGGAAACTCGATTTTTATAGGAAGAAATTAGGATTTGAAGGGGCTCTCGGTAATCAAAATGGGAAAATTTGGATGTTTTGGAGGTTTGAGGTTACAATTCAATGTCTTTTTTATCACCATCAACATCTCACTCTTAAAATTTCTCATCCTGATTTTAAATCTCAGTTGGTCCTAACTATTGTCTATGCAAAGTGTATTAAGGAAGAAAGGGTAGACTTGTGGAATCAAATGTTTGATGTAGCTGGATTATACCAAGATTTGCCTCATATTGTTATTAGAGATTTTAATGTTGTAGTAGATCAAAATGAGAAGTTGGGGGAAATAACATTGATCAAGGTTCAGTTGATGAATTTATTCAAGCTGTCGAAGATAGTGGGATAATAGACTTGGGGTAGAATGGGACTAAATTTACCTGGTGCAATAATAGAAAGGGGGATGATCTCATTATGGCTCGATTAGACAGGTGTCTAGATAGTCAAAAATTTTTATCGTAATTCCCCTTTTCCAAAATCATCCATCTTAACAAAACCTCCTCAGACCACTCCGCTTTACTTCTGTCTTTTTAAACCTCCACCAACTCTCAGCCAAAACCATTCAAATTTCAAAACATATGGTGCAACCATCCCCTATTCAAAACTATTGTTCAATAGTCTTGAGAAGTAAATTTAGATGATTCTGCTATAAACAAATTTGCTAAAAAGCTTCAAAGACTAAAGATGACTCTTAAACACTATAATAGAGAGATTTTTAAAGATGTTTTTCAAACAGTAAAAGACCTTGAAGATGAAATTCTTCAGTTAGAGCTGAACTACGAAAATGATAGCTCTGAAGCAAACAAAATGGCTTTACAAAAGGGGAGAGCAGACCTTATTCAAGCTCAAAAGAATAAAACTATATTTTGGAGCCAAAAAGCTGTCCAAAAATGAATATCAGATGGTGATGCCAACATAAAAAATTTCCACGATTATGTGAAGGCCAAGGCCCATAAGCTACATATTAAATCAATTAAGGATGAGGCTGGTAAAAATATTGAAGATACTGAAGAAGTGGAAATGCACATTATAAACTTTTACAAAAACCAACTGACTGTTTATCCTTTTATTCCAATATCATATGTGTGTGATATTATTCCCTCCACTGTCTCCAATGAAACTAATGCTTTCCTAGAGGAGTTCACAAATAAAGATGAAATTTATAAAGCTATCTCTGATCTCAATGAAGAATCGGCCCCTGGGACATATAGTTTTAGAGGACTCTTTTACATGTCTTGTTGGTCTATTATTAAAGAAGATTTGTTATTTTCTATTAAATCTTTTTTTGCAGGTTTTGACCTTCCTCGTAGTTCGACTAGTACTTTAATAGTATTAATTGCTAAAGTTAAAGCCCCAAAGCAGTATGGTGACTTAAGACCAATCAGCTTATGCAACTTCTCATTCAAAATTATCACCAAGATCTTATCCACAAGACTCTAAACAGTGTTTCCTTCTCTTATATCTCTAAACCAAAGTGGATTTGTGAAAGGAAGGGAAATCCAAGAAAATGTCTTACTTGCTAAAGAAATGGTCAATAATCTGGGGAAGAAAAGTTGTGGTGGAAATGTTATTTTCAAATTTGATATGGAAAAGGACTATGATAGAGTTCACTGGGGGTTTCTCATTCAAGTCCTAAGGCCTTTTGTGTTTGAAAGAGATGGATTGATCTAGTTTGGCCAAGTATATCCAATAAGTGGTTTTCAGTTCTTATAAATGGCCAAACTTGTGGTTTTTTTAAAATCTTCCAGGGGGTTGAGACAAGGGGATCCATTGTCCCCTAGTCTATTTATTCTTTCTTCTGAATATCTGAGTAGAGGTCTCAATAATTTAATGTTATCAGGTAAAATATCTCCTTATTATCATCACAGTGGTACACCATTGATATCACACTTGGCCTTCGCAGATGATCTTATTATTTTCGGTAGAGGTGACAAAAGGAATTTAAGAAATTTGAATAAATTCTTTTTATTATACTATGGCTTATCTGGTCAGAAGATTAAGTGCATCAAGAGCAGTTTCACAGTGGCATCGAATTGCAGACCTACTTTCAGATAAAAAATAGCTAACATTACTGGTCTCTCTCATAAGAACCTTCCTTTGAAATACCTTGGGTGTCCTCTCTTTAAAGGAAGGAACAAGTTAAAGTACTATGAAAGCCTCATTACCTCTTTAAGATCCAAAATATCAGGCTGGAAATATAAAACTCTCTCTTCTGGTGGTAAACTCATTCTTTTTAGGCATATTGTATCTTTTATCCCAGCTTATTTATTGTCTACTATAACCCCTCCAAAAGTTGTCATTCTTAAAGTTCAAAGATGTTTTAATAAGTTCTTTTGGGGTGGTAATGAAAAAGAGGGTTGGAAGCATCAATGGGGGAAATAGGACCTTATCTGTAGATATTGCAAAGAAGGAGGTTTGGGCCTTGTCAATCTTTTCATCCTTTCTAAAGCCTCTTTCAAGAAATTATTTTGGAAATTAACCACTGAGAATTCTCTTTGGTCTTCATTTATGTCCAAAAGATACAAATCTAACAGTGAGCAAGCTTATGGAGCATCCAATACTTGGATTCAATTGATGAAAATCAAAGATCAATGTCTTGATTCTATGACTCTTCAAGATAATAAATGGTATTGAACTCCAAATTCTTTAGGTGATTTTTCCATTGCTTCCGCTTTTGCCATTTCAAAAGATCACTTTCCATATTCTTCTGTCCAAAGCTTTTTCTGGGATCCCCATATCGCTAAAAAATGCTCTATAAATCTCTAGAAAATTTTCCATAACCTCTTGCCTCTTGATGATAAAACTCAATCAATTGGCATTAGACTTTGATCAAGATGCCACCTTTGCCAACAAGATATTGAAACCTCAGATCATTTGTTTCTGCATTGTCCTAAAATATCTCCAATTTGGAAAATTTTCTCTTATCTCATGGGGGTTGATATGTCTTCAATAAATTTCTCTTCTAAGATCCCGAGGTGGTTGATTTAAAGTGGTTCCCAAGATTATGCTGAGTTTCTTGGTAAATGCATCCCTAACATTATTTGTTGGGAAATCTGGAAAAGTAGGAATAATTCTTTCTTTGATAATTCTGATTTTAAAGCTTAAAGAGTAATATTCCAATCTGTAAATTACATCTCTTCCCTTTGCAAAGACATGTCCTTTTTCTCTAGTTGTTCAAGATTTAATAAAGGCATTCTTAAAACTTTTAATATCTCTATCAAAACAAAAATCATATTTCCTACCCCTTTCAAATGGAATCCTCCTCCTTCTTCTTGGTTCAAGTTGAATATCGATGGGTCTTCAAGAGGTAATCCGGGCAATAGTGGTACAAGGGGTATCTTAAGAAACAGTAAAGGAGATATTATTTTTGCTTTTTTCAATTTTGAAGGTATTAATACTAATTCTTGTGTGGAGATAAAAAGCTTACGGATGGGCCTCAAATTATGCTTGGAATTTGATATTAAAGATGTGCAGATTGACTCAGATTCTTCTTATGTGGTGAACATGATTAAAAAGAATCAGAAACCTCCATGGACTCTGATTAATTGTGTCTTAGAGATCAAAGACTTTCTTTCAAAAATCAACCTCTCTATCAATAATTGCTTTAGATAATCTAATATGGTGGCATACGCTCTTGCTAATGTTGGTTCAAGATCCCACTCGATAGCCATATTCAAAAATCTCCTGGATATTCCTCAATTGGCTAGAGGGGCTATCAAACTGGATAAGATTAGTTGTTTTTACTTGAGATATTCTGTTTAAGTATTATTTATTGATATTGTAATGGATCATAAAGCCCCATATTTACTGTTTCGCATGTTTTGCTGGTAAGGTTTCTTTTCCATTGGGAGAGGCTTTTTCTCCTCATTAATAATATTTTATTTAAAAAAAATAGATTATGAAACTAGTGTAATTTAAATCAAGGATTTTAAAGAGAGGGAGAAATAATTGGACCTTTTTTGAAGTTGGATATTTGATCTTGGATGAACTTCCTTGAGTATGGATGAAGGTTGATGAGAGAGAATGATGTTTTGCTAAATTGGGTATGAAAAGAATGGGAACTTAGGCTTGAATGGAACTTCACTGATGTTGCTGATATCACTGATGCTGATGGATTCCTTTGTGTTATTGTTGATGATCTGGGAGTGAGGTCATGGCCTCTATTTATAGAGACAAGGGGGGCACCGATCGAACTACCCAGAGAGTGCCTATCGGTAGGTTCCCTTGGCACTATGTCGAAAGGCAGGGTTTAAGACCAACCAATTGGCAGTCTTGTGCAGTCTTTTTTAGAAAAATACTCGTAGAACACAAACCATTGATCTGAATCGTGCATGGTGCATACCGTTGGAAAGGTACTTTAGGTACTTTGAAAGTCCTTTGGACCTCTCCCGGGTCCGGGAGTTGACTTTAGGTCAAATGTGGCTCGAAAGCGAACATTGGTCTATTGGATAAGAGATCGTCTGATGGAAATGGATCGTTCATCCACATGGTAAGTCATAATCGCATAGGGGTCAGATCGTTGGAAAGATTAGGAGATTTACTTAGAATTCCAAAGAGTTTCGCTGGGTTCGATGGGTCGAATTAGGTCAACTGGGGCCCGAAAGCGCCCGGTGACCTCTGGGAGTAAAACAGATCGTTCGTCTATACCATAGGTCAGAATCACACACGGGATTGACCGTTATAAAGGTTATTCAATAACCTTCATACATTCATTCAGTCTTGTTCGAGCTAGAGAGTTGACCTTGGTCAAACGGAGCTCGAGAGCTCTCGGTGGCCTCCGAATCAATTTTTGAGGGAAAACTGATCGTTTGTCCAAATGGTTATTCCATTTCTCTCACTAGGTAGATCATTGGAAAGGGTATTTAGTTCCGTTAAAAGATTATAGGAGATTTCTCTCTAACGATAGAGTTGACCAGAGTCAAATGGGCCCCGGGAGCGCCCGATGGCCTCTAGATCGGTACTCAGAGTGCGACCTAGGGTTTACAGTGAAATAGAGAGGTGATAGGGACCTAAAAGGAGACTTAGGGGGTCCTAGAATGTGGTTTCTCTAGATCCCCACGACGGGTGAGCTTGGATTAAGCGATAGCCATCGGATAGACACCACATGATGGAGAGAGGTTAGTTTTGCAGACTAAAGGGATCAGGATGACTGATTCAAAGGATCGAGGTCAATTCCGACCAAAAATAGGTGACGATCAATGGTCGAGGTCAATTATGACCTACATAAGGTGACGACCAAGGACGGATGTCAATTCTGACCTAAAAGAGGTGACGATCGATAGTCGAGGTCAATTTTAACCTACAGAAGGTGACGATCGAGGAACGAGATCAATTATGACCTAAAAGAGGTGACGATTGATGGTCAAGGTTAATTCTGACCTATAGAAGGTGACGACCAAGGACTGAGACCAATTCTGACCTAAAAGAGATCACGATCGAAGGCCAAGGTCAATTATGATCTATAAAAGGTGAGGACCAAGGACGGAGGTCAATTTTGACCTAAAAGAGGTGACGATCGATGGCTGAGGTCAATTTTTACCTTCAGAAGGTGATGACCGAGGATCGTGGTCAATTCTGACCTAACAGAGGTTATGATAAATGGTCGAGGTCAATTCTGACCTACTAACGACCGAGGACTGAGGTCAATTCTGACCTAAAAGAGGTGATGATCATTGGCCGAGGTCAATTTTGATCGACAAAAGGTGATAATCGAGGACCGAGGTCAATTTTAACTTAAAATAGGTGACGATCGAAGTTCAAGGTCAATTTTGACCTAAAAGAGGTGACGGTTGATGGACAAGGTCAATTTTGACGTAAAGAAGGTCACGACTGATGACTGAGGTCAATTCTGACCTAAAAGAGGTGACGATTGAAGGTCGAGGTAAATTTTGACCTACAAAAGGTGACATTCAAGGAACGATGTCAATTTCAACCTAAAAGAGGTGACGATCGATGGTCTAGGTCAATTCTAATCGATAGAAGGTGACGACCGAGGACTGAGGTCAATTCGACCTAAAAGAGGTGACAATTAATGGTCGAGGTCAATTCTAACCTAAAAAAGGTGATGAACGAGGATCGAGGTCAATTCTGACCTAAAAAAGGTGACGATCAACTATCGAGGTCAATTCTGACCTACAGAAGGTGACGATCGAGGACTAAGGTCAATTCTGACCTAAAAGAGGTGACGATCGATAGCCAAGGTAAATTGTGACCTACGGAAGGTGACGATTGAGTATCGAGGTCAATTCTAACCTAAAATAGGTGATGATCGATGGCCAATGTCAATTATAACCTACAGAAGGTGAAGATCGATGACCGAGGTCAATTCTGACCTAAAAGAGGTGATGACCAATGGCCGAGGTCAATTCTAACCTACAAAAGGTAACAACCAGGGACCGAGGTCAATTCTGACATAAAAAAGGTGATGATCGATGGTTGAGGTCAATTCTGACCTACTGAAGGTGATGACTGAGGGCCAAGGTCAATTCTGACCAAAAAGAGGTGACGATCAACAACCGAGGTCAATTCTATCCTACAAAAGGTAAAGATTGAGGACTGAGGTTAATTATGACCTAAAATAGGCGACGATCGATGGCTGAGGTCAATTCTGGCCTCTAGAAGGTGACGATCGAGTACTGAGATCAATTTTGACCTAACAGAGGTGATGATCAATGATCAACATCAATTCTGACCTAAAGAAGGTAAAGACCGAGGATCGAGGTCAATTCTGACCTACAAGAGGTGAGAATTATTGGTTGAGCTCAATTCTAACCTATAGAGGGTGACGATCGAGGATTAAGGTCAATTTTGACCTAAAAAAGGTGACGATCGATGGTCGAAGTCAATTCTGACCTATAAAAGATGACGATCGAGGTCAATTTTGCCCTAAAAGAGATGACGATTGATGGAAGAGGTCAATTTTGACCTACAAAAGGTTATGACTGATGATCGAGGTTAATTATGAGCTAAAATAGGTGATGATAGAATGTCAAGGTCAATTCGGACCTACAGAAGATGACGATCAAGGACTGAGGTCGATTATGACCTAAAAAAACTGACGATCGATCGTCGAGGTCAATTCTGACCTACAAAAGGTGACGACCAAGGACAGAGGTCAATTCTGACCTAAAAGAGTTGACAATTGATGGCCGGGGTCAATTCTGACCTACAGAAGGTGACGATCGAGGATCGAGGTTAATTCTGACCTAAAATAGGTGACGGTCAATGGTTGAGGACAATTCTGACCTACAGAAGGTAACGACTGAGGACCGAGGTCAACTCTGACCTAAAATAGGTGATGATCGATAGTCGAGGTTGATTCTGACCTACAGAAGGTGACGATGGAGGATCGAGGTCAATTCTTACCTAAAAGATATGATAATCAAGGGCCGAGGTCAATTTTAACCTTTAGAAGGTGGCGACCGAGGACCAAGGACCGAGGACAATTCTGACCTAAAAGAGGGTGATCAAGTACTGGAGAGTTTTTTGGGGATAAGCATTTAGATTTCATTGGGGAGCATCTGATTTAGATTTCGATGGGGAAGAGAAAATAATCTGAGGGTTTCTCAGCTGAGGATTTTTTGGTTATTTGCAGTGTCCTTTGGAGACATTGCTCTGAAGAAATGGTTTGGAATTATGCTGGGGATTAAAAAATGTGTCCCTTGGTGAAAAGGGTTTTAAAAATGGATTTGGCAATTTTAGGAATTTTGTGGGGATTTTTCGAGATTTTCTGGTATTTTTTCAGGCTGTTTGTACAAAATTTTGGAGGGGGTGCCGATTGGTAACGGTGGAGAGGTTCCAAATGGTAATGGCATGATTTTTGGGATGCCTCAAGCAGGTGGAAGGTCAGTGCTGATCGATGGGTGGCAGGGAGGTGCCGATCGGCATGCCCCTTAGCCTCCTTAAAAAGGGGGCGGGTTCTCCTCATTTTGCACTGCTTTTTGACTTCCTTTCTCCTGCTATAAACTTCTGTAAATAATTCTAGCCTCCTAAATGGTCGTCTTCTCAAGGAGCGTGACCCATATGGCATGGCTCAATGTCGACGATTGGGTAGGGTTGGAGTGGAGGGCTAGGGTTCCCCTCGCGTTGGGCAGTGAGAACTCGTTTGACTCGTTCAAGCCAGTAGTGGATGATCAGACTCTTCTGTATGAGCCCTCACATCATCGTTATTCTCTGGGGTGAACCTTGGTGGCCATGTAAGTATTGAATGACCTTTGGTATTCTTCCTATTTTTTCTTGATAGGATTGCCTTATTTTTTTTAACCTGACAATGGTTTTCTTTGAAAGTCTGATGTCTCCATGTCGACTATCCATGCCCACGGTATGACTGGCCTTAGGGATGTTTGGGAGCACCTTCCTCATGTGGTGCGCTGGATGGTATCATCTGCTGGCTTTGGGAGGCTGGCGTCTGCGTTGGACGAGACGCCCCAGTCCACTGCTATTCTATGTGATTTGGGCGAGAAGTGGTGGGACATTACCCACACTTTCCATTTTGGCTTTGGGGAGATGACGGTGACTCCCATTGACGTTCAGCAGCTGCTGGGGCTTGACTACGAGGGTGCCCAGATTGAGGTTGATAGGACGCCGAGGGTGACGTCAGAGGCGGTGGCGGTGGCTTTGGGTGATGTGGAGAGGGTAGTTTCTAGGGACTCTCTCTGTTTGTCTTATTTGAGGGAGCTTTTGCTTAGGATGAGGATTGATGAGGATGATGGGAAACAGATGCGTCAGATGGCCTGTTTGTTTATTTTTTTGGTGTTGGGAGGTTTTCTTGTGGTGACGAGTGGTGACGCCGTCCACTTGTGGCTTTTGCCATTTTGAGGGTGTCTTTGGGCATCCGTCTCTATTATTGGTGGATCTTGACTTCGGTGATCCTTTATTACTCTATGGATGCATTCATCCGGTGTTGCTGGCAGACCTTTACTAGAGCCACGTATCATCTAGATGTATTCTTTATTTTTTGCATTTTCTTTTATGCATTTGCATTTTCCTTTCATTCGTTTCTTTTTTATTTGTTGAATGTTGATCTCTGCCGTCTTTTGTATACGTGGTTCCATGAGGTGATTGGGTTGAACGCCCAGTTGATTTGTTATAGGATGACTCTGACGGGTACTTCTGCCGGATGTACCGGTGGCGTAAGTCCAACCGGAAGTGTAAAAAGACTCTTTCTCTTGAGGTGATGCATCAGGTCTTGAATATCCTGATGAGTGGGCAGGCAAGTCTTTTATCTTGAGACTTTTTTTTCCTTTTGATGACCATTTATCGATACTGATCTCTTGCTTTTCCTGGGGATTTTTCAGGTGACCTTCTATCCCTGGGGGATGGCCATTCAGCATACCGGGGTGATCGGGGGACATGTGCATATATGGTGCCTACTGGCACATGAGTTAGGATACACTTGGTATCTCGGGGAGAGGATAGTCCAACATATTGTAGAGGACGAGGTTGCGGTGCCACCGGTGAGGCCCCCTATGTTCATGAGGCGCGTGCGGGAGATGTCTGAGGATGCTCGAGTGGCTGCGATGATGGGGGAGCCATATTATTTGTACTCCTACATAGCGGTGATGTATGACTAGATGGACTTTGTCTCGAGTTGGTTGACGCCTCCCACTATATATGATGTGATTCCTCTCCCTCGAGCGGGCTTGAGTCAGCAGGTGGGGTCCTCTCATAGCACTGGTGGTGCAACCACGTTTGCGGTGGCAGTGACATCAAAGGCTTCTTTCGTGCGGTTGCATGCTCTATCCTACAATATTTGGCGGGCTGGGGGACCTCCCTAATGCGATGGACCCAAAGGAGCTGGGCCTGACAGAGGAGGTCCTTCGACCTGAGGTATGCTTTTTGTCCCTTTGTCTTTTGATTTCTTAATTTTTCCATTTGTCTCAGACTGGCTGATTTATTCTTTTTAATCTCTTTTGTAGTACATCAGTGTCTCCACCACTTGGCTGAGGGACATCCGCGACTGGATATCTTCAGCAAACACTCATATTCGGGATATAATTTTGGTTCCTTCTTGCTTAATGTCTTCCACCTCGTCCAAGGAAGGGGCTGGTTCTGGAAGTGGTGGCACATCATCTCGTCATAAAGGAAAGAGGGTGCATCGCGGGGAAGGAGGTTCTTAGAGAGAGAAAGAAGAGAGAGAGAGGATAGAAAGAGGGAGATCTCATAGGTGGGAGAGAGAGAGAGAGAGAGAAAAAAAAAATTAGGTTCGGGATGAGTCCTATTGTATTTTTGTTCTTCCTGCAAAACTAATGTAACACGGAACATTTATGCAAATAAAAATGGGAGTTTTTGTTAATTTCTTATATTTAGTGATTAATGCACATGCTCTTTTTACTTTGCTGTTGAGACCGTAAAAAGAATTTGAAAATCGAGAAGTGTTTTATTTTAAAATGGGATAAGTAAAAGCATAAGTATAAAAAAATTTGAAGCTCCCTTAAGATAAAAATTATTTTTGTGAGCTTTTTTATTTTGACAAAAAAGGAAAAGGGAGAATTTTAAAAAATAGGGGGTTGCCGATCGGTAAGCCCCTTGTCCTGCCTATCGGCATGGCAATCCAGTCTAATCAATGTAAGTCTTTGATTGGTACTCCCTTCAGCCTTTTTGTACTTTGTAGGGGTAGGTTTATCCTCCGATTTCTACAAGATTGTGTTACTTGTTGGGGGTTTTCCAAGTATAAAAAGGGATAAGGGTGGAGTTTTCCTTCGCACTTTCACAATTCTTCTTTTGCATTCCTCTCTCTTGCTTTGTGATATGGCTCTCCTGGAAGTGTTGAGTTTTCTAACTACCTCGAGACTTTGGAGGCGATGTGCTCATACAATGTTGACTATGATACTTTCCATATGTAAAGAGTCTCTTTATGACGCAACTTCCCCATAGAATGGAACATGTTGATGGCGACAAGCGAATTTTGATACCCCGAGGATCATGTCTTTAGCTTCGGGTTGGATCGTATTTATCCTACTTATGAGGAATTTTTCGCCATGTTGGGGATAAATCCCAGCATTGCTGCTGCTTTGCCTAAGTTTTCCCCTTTTCCCAGGGAATTGCTAGCTCGACTTCTTCATATCTCGCCTTTGGAGGCCAGGCTATTAGTTTCTAGAGGCATGATTTCTCTTTCGGCAATATTATGGCCCATGCATTTGCAGGACGTGGGTGATGCTAGATATACCGGGGACATTCCCCTAGGCCTTGATTCAAAAGTTTTATTGGGTACTGGAGAGACACTGGTGGACCCCCAGTTGGCTGCTCTCGTTTCTTGGATGTCATACCATCGTAATCCTGCGACGGTGATTCTGGCAGAGACCTTGAATTTCCAAGATGTTTGGCGAGAGGGTCGTTCTGACTTCTTGAGAGGGAGCCATGTGATGCTGTTTATGTGGTTGTCTGAGAGATTCTACCTGGAGGTCCTACTTAAGTATCCCTTACCGATGGTTCTACACTTCTTCTCACCCTACTTCATTAGCGTGGTCCTGGACATTGAGATTTAGAGGAACTATTTTGTAGTGCACGAGGCTCTAGGATTGCGCTGGTCTATGCTATGGTGGGGGGAGATGTTGCCCATTCTTGAACTCGAGGAGTACCAATACGTTCAACTAGTTGGTCTCAGGCAGACCTCTTTCTACTTTCCCTAGCGGCTTCTGCACTAATACGATTGGGAGAAAATCGTGCCACCGTGGACACTGGATTTCTTTCCTGTGGAGGACTTGACGGAGCGTATGCGCATGCGGTTAGGCTCTATATGGGAGAATCTTCGTTCGCCGACCCGTCCTTCCCAATATGTTGGGCGAGTCTGGCATGTCTTAGGGGACTACATGAAATGGATGTCGAGAAGAGTGGTTGCCAAGATACTGGTTGTGGAGACTGGGCAAAGGTGGTTTACCTTTTTTGATACTATGGATGGAGGTGTTATAGTCTTCTCGAGGCTGATCTGATCTTATCGTTATATGGAGCGTCAACGGCATTCCCTCCAGTCAGTGGAGGTTTGGGGACCACAGGATGTGGGAGATGGAGGCAGTTCTTCTGGCACTTTTTGGGTAGAATTCGTGAAGTTTTTATATGGTGTTTGGTTTTGGTTGTATTGTGTGGGTTATTTAGGAGTAGTGAGGCTTATTTTTTTTTTTTTTTAGGATAGTAGGTGTAGGGAAGTTATTTGACACCTCACGCTGATGTAATCGTACTGAAATTTAAAATAATGAAATAAATAAGTTTTTTATCATATAGTTGTGCCTCTTGATGACTTTTGCATTTGAATTATCTATACCAATCGCTAAAGCATACATAATCCTTTTGCTCATGTATATGTTAAAATGAACTGTCGTTCTCGGGGATAAGAAAAGAATAGCATTTTGTGAAAAAAAGGTTGCTCTCATGTAAGGGATGAGCTGCCTACGTACCTCTGAGGGTTTTGAAGATTTTTTGAAAATATTTTTAGAGGATCAGGCCCACGTAGTTCTGGGAAAGAGGAAATGAAGATTTTTTTTAGAATAGAAAGGAGATGAGAAGAGTCATAGCGAGCCGAGATTTCGGACTAGGGGTACAATTTCTTGATATGGTCCAGGTTGACTGGACGCACTATCTATTATCCATCAAGGTCGGTGAGCACAGCGTCGCCACTGACAGTATCTTCTTCACAATGTATGGGCCGCTCTAATTGGGCTTGAATTTCCTTCTGGGGTCCCAGATGGACTCTACTATTTCTTTGAGGGAAAAGTCCCCTTCTCGGACACCGCGGTCCTTGACTCTCTTGTTGAATGATCACGTTATACGACGATGATACCCTTGTATGTGATATAGAGCCTTCAGCCTCCTTTCGTCCAAGAGGGACAACTCGTAAAGACAACTTTGGTGACAGTCTTCCTCACTAACCTTACTTTCAAGCATGAAATGGATCGAAGGGATTTCTAGCTCCACGGGTAGGATTGCTTCCATGTCGTAGACTAGAGAGTAAGGGGTAGCCCTAGTAGAAGTTTGAACTGAAGTGCGGTACCCCTAGAGGGCGTAAGGGATCCTGTCGACCCGGTCTCAATAATTATCGGTCATCTTATTGATGATGGCTTTGATGTTCTTATTGGATACTTCAACTGCTCCGTTGGTTTGGGGTCGGTGTGGAGAAGATTTTTATCTTTGAATCCCATACTCGTTGGCCACCTCTGTAACTTCTACCTCTAAGTGTGAACCCTTGTCTGATACTAATTCGCTCGAAACACTATATCGGCAGATGATGTTTTTATTGATGAACTTGGCCACTTTTTTGGCATTCAGAATTGCGTATGACTCAACTTTGACCCATTTAGTGAAGTAATAAATGGCAACCAGGATAAACTCATGCCCATTAGATACTTTTGGTGTAAATTTCCCAATGATGTCAATGCCCCATGTGGAAAATGGCCATGGAGAGGTCATGTTGTACAGTTCTCACAGAGGCAAATGTTGTGGGTTAAATAATTGTCGGCATTTGAGGCATCTTCGTACATAGGTTATGCAATCCTGAACCATGGAAGTCCAGTGGTAACCTTATCGGATGATCTTTTTGGCGAGTATATGGCTGTTCATGTGGGCTCCTCATTCCCCGCCGTAGATTTTCTACATCATTTCTTCAATGTCAACCCGGACCATATGGTGTAAATGGGTTCCATCAAAGTTTTTCTTAAATAGTGCTTTATCACAGATAATGTACTAGGCAGACAGTATGAGGAAAGTTTCTTTATCTTTTTTGTCCGATGTTTGGTGGTACCTACCATGTTTGAGGAGGTGCCAAATATCATAGTACCAACATTCAGCGATCTCGGGATCTTCCTCTGTGTTGAGCTTGATGTGGTAGTAGTGGGTTGGTTTGTCTTGCTTCTGGACAAGGAAAATGGCTATGGTTATTCCCTCGAGCATGTTAAACATAGAGGCTAAGTTGGCAAGGGTGTCGTCTAGGTTGTTCTTTGCTCGAGGAAGGTAGTGGAATGTGATTTCTTAGAATGGAAACCTAGCTCTTAGAGGTGGGCGTAGAAGGGCAAGAGTTTCTCATCCTTGACTTTCCATTTCCTGAGTACTTAGCTGATGATAAGGGTGGAATCCTCGTAGACATTGAGGTATCAAATTCCTTTCTTGAGGGAAATTGTGAGGCCTACTGTGCATGCCTCATATTCAGTCATGTTGTTAGTACAGGGGAAATCCAATTTAATGGCAATGGGGAGTGAGTGTCATCAGGGGAAATCAGGAGGATCCCAATGCCATACCCTTTTTTGTTGGCAGTGCCATCAAAGAATATTTTCCATCGAAGATTTTCTTAGGAGGCATAAAAAATATTCTCATTAAGGAATTCAAAAATATAGACGTCGTCCACTTCCATAGGGTAATCTTCAAGGTAGTCGGAGATGGATTTTCCTTTCAAGGACTTTTGTGTGACATAGGTAATATCAAATTCAATTAAAAGCATCAACCAACGGGCCATTTATCTAGATAGGGTGGGATTCTCGAGTAGGTACTTGATTGGATCCATTCAGGAAATAATTTTGATGGGGAAGGCAAGCATGTAGTGCCGTAACTTTTGGGTAACCTAGATAAGAGCAACACATGCTTTATCCAAGGCAGTGTAGTTAACTTCGTAACCGACCAACTTTCGACTCGCATAGTAGATGTCTTTATCTTTGCAGTTTTCTTTGAGGTATGGGGCTAGCAAGCCCCCAGCTATAGTATCAGTCATGGTTAGGTATAGGAGTAGGGGAAGATTAGGCTACGATGGCATGAGCACCGTAGGTTGAGTTAGGTATTGCTTGATTCAGTCGAAAGCTTCTTGGAAAGCTTCGTTACAAACCTTAATTGAATCCTTGCATAGGAGTTTGAAGATGGGTTCATAGATGGAAATTAATTGGCTGATGAACCAGTTGATGTACTATAATTTCCCAAGGAATCCCCGGACTTCCTTTTCCATTCGGGGTGGTGGCATCTTAAGTATGTCTTTTAGCTTGGTAGGATCTGCTTCTATCCCTTTTTCGCTAACCATGAAGCCTAAAAAAATTCCTTTGGTAATGCCGAAGATAAATTTTTATGGATTAAGCCGCATCTGGTACTGTCGCAGTCGTTTGAAGAACTTTTGAAGAGCGGGAACATGGCCTTCTCTAGTTTTGGACTTAATGATAATGGAATCTACATAGACCTCAACCTTTTTGTGTATCAGATCATGCAGAATGGTTGTGGCAGCCCTTTGGTAGGTAACCCTTGCATTTTTAGGACCAAATGGCATGACAGTGTAGCAAAAGGTTCCCCAAGGGTTGATGAATGCGATTTTCTCTTAGTGGTCAAGGTGCATCTTGATCTGGTTATATCTGGAAAACCCATCAACAAATGACTTGAGAGCGTGATTTGTTGTATTGTCCATGATCATGTCGATGTTGGGTAGTGAGTAGTCATCCTTCTCAGAGGCCTTATTCATGTCTTGGTAGTCGACACACATGCGAACCTTCCATCCTAATTTCGACACGGGTACAATATTGGCTAGCCATGTGGGATATTTGATCATACGAATGAAATCCACGTTCAACTGCTTGACTACTTCTTCTTTATCTTTGAGTGACCATTCGGTAAGGAGCTTTCGTAGCTTCTATTTGACTGGTTTGCATTCTGGGAGAGTTGGAATCTCATGTTGTGCTATATCAGGGTCGATGTCGCATATATCATCGTAAGACCATCGAAGACATCCACTAATTCTTTTAGCAATTCTTCGAGTTATGCGTGCTCGTGCTCATTAAGGGTGGACTCTATCCGAATCTCGCGCATTTGGCTACTAGAACTGCGAATGATAAAAATAGTTTCATCTTTATTAACATGAACACGATTATGTTATTTGTTTTTAACCTTATTTAGATCAATTAAGAATTGTTCATTTGCAAAGTCATCATCATTAAGAGTTTGATTAGAATCAAGACAGTTAATGTAAGGCACTGCAAAATACTCAAAATCTTTATTTATTTCATTGATAGGAAAAACTACGTTGAGAACCTCATCAAAGGATGTCTTGATTACATTAGAGTGAGGGGAAACAACTAAAAGGAAAAGGGGATAAATATCAGTGTTAGGTTGAACATCAGTAAGTGGCACAGGTACTGCATGCTAGTTGAGGAGAGGTGTATCAGCATCTTTGATCAGGTAGGATGGATTAGATGACGTAGCCCCTGAGTGGATCATGCAGAGTGTCAGCCCCAATGTTTGTAGATTAAAAGAATTCTCAGAGTCACTACTATCAGAATCCCTGGTATCAACTATGGTCTCTTCAGTGAGTGGTTGTATACAGTACTGAGAACTCACGGCCCATGGGTAGCTGTCTTGAAAGAAGATCTCCATTTTTGCTTTCATTATCTTATCTACATGGTCATACTAAGGTTCAGGGAAGCCTTAGAAGGGGAAATCTTCACCCTCTCTGATGAACCTTCCATTCAAGGAATCTCCCGAGACAGTTTTGGTGCATTCGATCCTCCTTTTCAGTCGAGGCTGATGGATCATTTTGAGTTCTTCTTATGTCGGCTGATAGCCTATGCATAGGGAGGAGAGGCCTCCTTTAACACAATAGGTTCAGTTATCCCTTGATGTCTTTTCCCTAGCCCTAGTTAGGGCATGGAGTGCATGTTCTTGAACATTTAGATTACATTGACATTTTTATGGGGGTTATATTCCGAACAAACCGTGTCTTTGAAGTCAGGCCATACTGGGAGTAGAAGCGGTTCAACTTGGAATCCTGATAGCAGCATATCGTTCACCCTGTGTTGTATCTCAGGTACCGGATTACAAGTTCCTGCATTCTCGATATTTTCACTGTCTCCCAAGATGGTAATAACTTATCCGTTGGCGAAGAACATTAATTTCTAATGGAGGGAAGAAGACACCCCTTTGATGTTGTGGATCCACGGTCGTCCAAGCAGTAGATTAAAATAGACTGGAATGTGAATAACTTAGAATTCCACAACTGGGTTTATAGGTCATCCGTTATTGCAAGCTTGATAGATCACATTACTTCTCGACGGGTATTATCGTAGGCACGTACGACAGCAATGGTTGGAGCTAAGTCACTCACTTTCAATCCTAAATAATTCAAAGTTCTCAATGGGAACACATTCAGAGATGATCCATTGTCAATGAGAGAGAGGGGGACGGTTTTCCCCTGACTTCAAAGGAGATATTAAGATCATGATTGTGGTTAGGACTAGTTTTACGGATTTTTTCCTTTGAAAAAGAGAGCATTCGAGTAGAAGTCAGAGATCCAAAAGACATGAAAAATCCCCATAGAGTGATGTTGGCTTGGGTTTTTAGTTGATCGAGGACCTTGCTTTCTTCAAGAGTCATTTCTATCATAGGGAGGTTCTCAACACCCTTTCCTCTATCTCTTGCTGATGGTTGTAGGCTTAGGATTTGGTAATGCCTTCCTGACTTGGTCATGTGGTTCACAGAAGAGGGGAAAAATAGATATCATGCTTCTTCATCGATATCGGGTTGTTCATCCACCTGATTGATTTCTCCTAGCAACTCCTTGAATGATATCATCCCACATATGATGGCTACCAGACTAGTATTTTTTAAATCTTGCTCTATATCTGAATCTTTGGAATCGTCTACCCATCTGGTGGCAATGATATTATCTTTCCATGCAAAGTCAATGCATTCCATAACTTCTACGTACTCTTCGTATAATTCTTCTCATTCGATAGGGAGATGCATAACTAAAGGGACCAGGCACCCTTGTAATTTTAAAGCATCGACAGCTCGGATACACTACAAACAACACTAGTATGTTGAAACAAATTTGTCATGATCTGGACCATATCATTTACACTAACTTCATCAGTTGGCACTACCTAGTTGTTTGACTCTCAGGCCCATTTTTGAGATTTTAAGAATAACCCACTGAATCTCTGATAGTCGATGGTCATTCGGAAGGGAAATTTCATCCCGAACTCTAGGAGTTGGTTCAACACTTCTTACAATTCCATATCTTTACCTCCATAACGGGTGCGAACAGTGATGCATGCTCTGGTGAGGAGGGATAAGGCTTGATCGGTAAAGCTGGTAGGGTGCAAGAGGAAACATAGGCATATTTGGAGAGGTTTAGGAGAGTATATGGGTATGACTGGTGATTTACTTGGCGTGATATGGGTGGATGGGTCAAATTCTTAGTCTTCTTCAAAGAAGATGGAATTTGCATGATTTGGGAGTGGATTATGGGTAGTGTTTGGTTTGGGATTGGTTGGTGGGGTGGTGACACCTCTGTCAATCAGGTATTGGATCGTGTTTCGAAGATGGAAACATTGGTCGGTGGTATGGCCAGCAGTTTGATGAAAGTCATAATGGGAATCAGGTTTGAAGTTTTTCGAAAGTGGGTTTGGTAATGGACGAGGGTCCAAAGGTTTGATCAGGTTTCTACTCAAGAGGGTCTGGTAGACTTTGGAGAAAGTAGAGTGAAGCTCGATATATTTTTTTCGAATTGGGTTTGGGTGACTTTTTGGCGCCCATGAAGCGGCAAGCTGAGAGATGTTGTTGATGGTGGAAACCGTGGTACTAACAGGTTTTTCAAACTTTTTAAGATCAAACTATCTAGAGATTTTCTTTGGTTCAACTTTTGTCTTAGCAAGACCTTCCTCAATCTCCACTCCTACTTCTCGGAGCGCTCAAAAGTGAGGGTAATACTGTCCTCCCATTATTGCTCGAACATGGGAAAGGAACTTCTTCTTCATAATACTAACTTGTTCTTCTTCGGAAGGCTGATTGGTCATGGTAGCTACTTTTTCTCTCCATCTCGCTATAAAGTTGTTGACTGATTCTCTAGGGTTCTGTTTAAGTAGCTCTAAGTCACGGAGAGTAACCTCTAGATCTTTGTTGTACTTGTATTGTGACATGAACTCATGGGCAGCATCTTCCCAACTACTGATTCTGGACTCCTCGAGGGATAGGAACCAATGGAGAGCGCTATCTTTAAAAGTTTATTGGAACATTTGGGCCATTAGTTCTTCAGAAGCCCCTAGGAGGGTCATGGCTCGGTGATAGCTATGAAGATGAACAATTGGGGGTCCATTGCCTCTGAACTTCTCGATATTGAGCATTTTGAATTTTTCGGCAACTGGGCTTTAGGATAGAGAGACATATGGGTATAGTCCATATAGTTCCCAGAGAGTTTGCCTTGATCAAACTTTTCGATCAAGATCTTGAGGTCTTCCTTGACCTTATTAAATCCTTCCTCTTTCGATTCAACATGCACGGGTAAGTTAGCTCTTGGATGGGCAAGGTTTGGCATAGGAAGCTCGGCTGGCAGCGACCCATTAAGAGGGGGAGCACGTGGAGAATTCCTATATTCTTTGCAAACCTAAATAGTCTCAGGTGTAGGCGATCCCATGGTGCGGGGGAAAATGAACTCAGGATCTTCGGGGACAGGGACCCAATTTTGTTGCATCTCATGGACCTCAGTTTGAAGGTTGTCAATTTTTATAGTGAGCTGAGCGAGAACCATCAATAAATCTGGATGTATATTCAGCACTTAATCCGTGTTCTCCATGGAAAGCGGGTGAATCTCGAACTCAGAAGAAGTAAGGGGACTGACAGAACTTTGGAGCAATTCGACTGAAGACCAAAGCCAATAGGGAGCCAGGCCAAGGGTATACGATCGACCTGAGAAGGAGAAAATTTGGGATTTTATTTTTGAAAAAGGAAAAGGGAAATTTGTTATTTTTATAAACGAAGGAAAATGTTTTTGACATTTTTGGAAAACATGAGGAAAAAAATTTTTTTTTTAGGAAAAGAAAATATTTTTGGTATTTCTGATGAAAGAGGAAAAATGTTATTTTTGGATATTTTTTGAAAAAAAAGAAGGAAGAGAAAGACGAGAGACGGGTCTCATCATGATTATTATGTTTATTAGGTTCTTACTTGTATTAAGTTTGCCTATATGAAAAAAATAAATGTCAGATGGGACCTGAGCTTGGAAAAAATGGGTTTGTAACATATGCGAAAAATATGTTTGGAAATGTTATCAGGCTCACGGGCAGGGTCCCATTTTAAAAATTATGAGAAAATTCGAGCAGCATGCCAACACGTTATTTCAGCAGAGTTTTGGGTAGAAATCGACAATCTAATATGTGTGTCCTAGGCTTGATACCTATATGCGGGTATGCAGTTGTTGGGTTAATTGGAAGGTGTACCCCCCTTTGGCGTAACTTCCACGATATATGTCTTGCTTTTTAGGTCAATCGGTACGTATAGACAAGCCATTTGATATACCTAAGTGTACGTGAATTGCCTCATTATATACCTCGTGGGGATGGTACGTGTGGGAGCAAATTCGATATAATCTATGTACGTGAATGAGTTAGCTGCGATATACCTCCCGTCATGACTTCGATCAAGCGGTACGATGTGGGGGAATCATTCGATATACGTCGAAGGTACTTGACCAATGGAAGGCGAGAGTCATATCGCTTAGGCTAACTACGACCTGCCGGAGCAGCGCCATCATGAAGTGACTACCCAGTTACGGGAAAACATTTGGTCAATAACAATGCTCTTTGGTGATGTTGTGTGTATCATGCATGACTCTTTGATTAACATCTTATGGAGAGAGTATCTTTATTGATCATGCTCAGTAGGGAAAAAAGTACAAGTATAAATAGTAAAGCTATACTAAGCACGGATAAGTGATGTGTGAGTGTTGTGTAGTTATCTACAAGTGAGTGATGAGTGAAAATGAGCATGGATATATACAAGTTAAGGTTTGTGTTAGTGACACCTAAGCATGTATTTCTAAGTGGTGTGTGCAATATGTGGATATTCATGATCCTAGGTGCACGTGGTGTGAAGTGTACATAAAAAATTTCTACAAGTGTGTGAGTAAGTATACGTACAGGGACTAATAAGGGAATATATAAGAAAATGAAATACCCATGCAAACAGAGTCTAGCCCTCAAAAATATTCCCCAGCGGAGTAGTTACTATGGCCATCCCAGGGAGGCATTTTTCAGGGGAGGAAAGGTCCCTTGAAAAAAAGAAAAACTTGTTGTCGCGGTCTCGCACCCCTCTTCGAAAGGTGCTTCGTCCGTCGTCGGTGTGTGTGTGGGGTGGCGGGTAAATATAAACAGATGGAGTCGCCAGCCTATTTTGCACTAAATAGGCAAAAAAAAAAATTTCCACTTCGAGAGAGAGGCATTAAGGACGAACTCATTCATACGAAACCAATAGACTGGAGGTTCGGGGGCTATGTTACGGAATGGGAAGGTGTTAGGAATCCATCCCTCCCCTTCGGTCTCTCATGGGACAGTGTTATTATTTTCCTTCATATCCCCATGAAGTGCGTGTGCGTGTTTATATAGTGGAGATCGGAATCATTCAACTCGTACTATGGAAAAGGTAGAGTGAGGTCATCCATAGGAATACTCTTAAAAATCTATATAGAAAATATAATTTGGGCGTTTATAACGATATTGACCGTTATTAGGATTGTAATGACACAAATTTCCAATTGAGTCTTATGTACTATCGGCTCAATTGGGGACAAAACAATTTGAGTCATAGGATAGATTGTCAAGTTGTATCCTTCGAAGCCTATGACAAGTTTATGTTGAAGACGTAGCAACCAGAATATGAAGTTTCATCCTTGCCAATTTTCGTTCCTGATTTCACGTCATCAACATGAGGATTCCAATGTCTCCAAAAGGTAAGGATGCATTTACTATATATAGGGAGACTTGGAATATTTTGTGGGTGTTATTTTAGTCCAAACGACTTTTTATTTTCAGAAAAATATTTTTAGAACTTTGTATAAAACTTTTGGGCTTAAATATGAAAAATAAAAGTTTCTGAATTTTCGTTCGAAGTGTCATTCAAACGAGTTTTCTAACAACATTTCAGTGTATAACTCGTTGGAAAAGTTGTTCGAACGACCTGGGCGATTTTTTGATAGTTCTTTTTAGCAGTTTTTAATTTTAACCCCCCACTTGTCCACTACTTTTTACCAGCTCTAAAAAGGATGAGAAAGCTTTTTTTCAAAACAACTTTTGAGAAGTTTCTAACATAGTTTGAGAGCAAAATCTTTTCTCCAAAAGTTCCCTTTTTGGGTGTTTTAATAGTCAAGAGAAAAATCTTCATTAAACACATGTTTACACATCCATAGTTCTTGTTTAATCCAAGTTTCTTTTATATATATCTTTTCTTGGATTTTTGTTTGGCACCGGGTTCTACTCTACCCTTTGAAGAGTTCGTTTGGATTTGCTTCTATATCCCATATATAAGAAGTTTTTTTTCTATGGTGTTCCCACTAGAAAAAAGGCTTCGCGTGCGGGTGACGGTGACAATAGCCACATCGGTGGACTCCGAGACTGTGGTGGAGTCTGTAGTTATCGACTAGGCGAAGGTGTTTGCAAGGAGGAGCGTCAAGGCTTGGACGAAGTCAAGTCGTTGGAGTAAGTCTGTTGTATTGTAATTGTAATTCCATACCTAGTGGACTTGTTAGGCCAGGGCCATCCGCAATTTTTTCCATTTGGGTTTTCCTCGTACATCGGCGCGTAGTGTGATTGTGTTTATTTATATCTTGCAAAAATCACCGTAGATGCATGCTAGGATAAACAAGATAAAAATTGGGTAAATTATCACACTTGTTTAATTTGGTTCTAGTTTAAAGATTGGGTTGTGTTAGGATAATTTAATTCAAGTCGTCATATTTAATTTGTTAAAATTGGTGTTTAGATTGTTTGTCCCATATTGAAAATTGAATTAATTATTGTTAGGCAAATTTTTAGGACTTGGGTTGAGTTAATTTTGTTTAAAAAATTAAATTAACATATTAGACTTAGTTTAATTTTAATTTGGAGAAATTAAAATTTGATATATTTAATTGTGAATTTGGAAAGGAATTTTTGTTCATAAGTTTGTGTGTGTTGAACCATCCTATTACGTATCAGGAAATTAACGAATTAAAATTTTTGGGGCCTTTCAGGTGGTATCAATGCTAGAAGCGCTAAGTTATTGCATTTAGGTCCTTTTTGTGTTTAGCTTAAAATGGAAAATTCACCGTTTAATAAATTTCCTATTTTTGATGGTTCCAACTACGCGTATTAGAAAGCGCATATGAGATTGACAGTTAAGTCCCTAGATGAGAGGGTTTGGCAATCCGTACTTAATGGGTGGTCCTCGCCTACATGTTTAATAGAAAATGAGCGTGTACCAAAACCCGTAGAGAGATGGGGTGAGACCGGACATAAAGTAGTCAATTTTAATTCCCGAGGCTTGAATGTTTTGTTTAGTGTGGTCACACCGGATGAACTCTGACGTATCATGACGTGGGAAATCGCTAAAGAAGTTTGGGATGTTTTACAACTCACCCACGAGGAAACTACTGTCGTAAAATCTTCGAAAATCCAAAACCGTAGCACTGAACTCGAGACCATTAAAATGCTTTAAAATGAAACTTTTGATGAATTTTATGCTAGACTTTCAGATATTATTAATTCATCATTTAATTTGGGAGAAAAAAAACCGACGACCGGGTAGTAAAGAAAATTTTAAGGTCCGTACCTGATAGGTTTATTCCTAAAGTGACCGTTTTAAATTCTTTACCCACTTTAGCCTCTACAAAACTAGAAGAGCTCGTAGGTGATTTACAAACCTATGAACTTGACATGTTTTCCTCTAAGACTGAAAAGAAGAAAGATAAGGGCATCGCTTTGAAAGACCGAAAGGAAGATAAACAAGTTTTGAACGATGAGAGTGATAGCGACTCCGAGGATATGGCTACATTTGCTAGGAAGTTTAGAAAATTTCTTAAGTTAAACAAAGAAAATCATAAGAAATATTACAAGAAAATTGATAAGCCTAAATATAACAAAGCCAAGAAAATCCCAAACAAAATTAATGAAGATCTTGTGACACCCCGCCTAATAAAATACCGGGTGATCAATTCTATACCAAATTAAAACAAAAGTCTCATATGGTTCATTTTCAGCATCACTGTCGAAAACATAATTAATTACTAATACCCTATTAGGCTGGCGCAAAATTTTATTTAACTAATCTTTTTAACCAAAACATTCAAATAAATCAATCACAACAGTTATATGCATGAAACTGAAATGAAATAAAATAACCGAACACTTGGTAACATAATACAACCAAATTGAATGCCGCACAAAAAGAGGGTAAAAGAATAAATTAATACATTTGGGCTATCAGGTTGAGTGTTTATACAATACCTCCTATCTAGATTATAAGGATAGAGGTGTCTAGAGTAAACCTGCATGCATCGACAGCTGCTGCAGCAAACGTCTTACTCGAAGGAATCGTCATCTAGGTGTCCCTGTGTATGGTCACCTATATATATATATACACACATATATAGAAAGAGAGAGAGAGAAAATAGAGAAACGGGTCAGAGCCCGAGTTTTGAAAATATTTTAGCAAGCGCTTAAAAGTCATATTTTTAAAAAATATGAAATCTCTCATATTTAAATTGGTATCGCACTCTCATGAGATACACCTCACACCTCTTTTAATAGTGCACACCTAATGCATATCTTTTAAACAACCTAGTTAAGCTACCCTGCCTAACTAATCTATTTCACCCATCCTCTAAAAATCCTCATAAACCTGATTACTAAGTACTAAACTTCTCCCCATTCCCAACATTTCATTACGTTTGTGTGTGGGGTGTCTCGCGAAGCGAAATCCAAACAAGGAACCCTCCTGATACACTACTACATAACAATGTTGATCGTAGAGATCCATTAGGCCTTCAATACATAACGCATTTATGAAAGCTCTTATATATATATATATATATATATATATATATATATATATATATATATATATATATATATATATATATATATATAGTTCTCATTAGAACATATGATCCATATTCATATAAGTCCGGATATAAATCTACCGGAAGGGGAACAACTCTTATTCCTTCCTTTCACTTTCACTTTCACAAGTTTACTCTATATGATATCTCATTTTCATATACAAGAAATATACTATACACAACAAGTGTAATAATACCTATTATAATCATAAGTATAATAACCATCACACTGAGCTATAACTCGAGGATGCAGTCTCATAGTGCCAATCTGAATTCGGGTTTACTCACTCAACTAGTAAACCAAGCCAGAGTCGCTCATGGTCATGATAAAAATACACAACCGTGGAGGCAGTCATGTTCCCTACTACAAGTGGAATACACATATCGCACTCGTACATGGGACGATATGACCTAGGGATATACTCTCCCCGCTCCTCAATCCATGGGATTCACCCACATCGCGCAACCTCCCTGGATCTCACTAGAGAAAATATATAATCTGGCTGTCCAACCCTACGCCCGGGGAAGCCTGTGGAACCAGCCTCTAAAGTATAAATACACCAATCACACACGGATATATTTATTCATATCATATTATATATATTGTAACCATATCGTATATATAATCTACGTCACTTCTCAATATATATGGCTATAATTTCCAACTCTTATAGTGATAGCCGAACCCAAATGCTCCCATTCGTAATAGCATATAAGTATTTACACACTTAAAATACTAAACCCATAAGTATTCTCTTACTTAAATATAACCCGCACCTTAATCACTTTTAAGGATTTATATATAATCCCGAATATACCAATTCATAAAAATTCCATCCTACTCACATCCTAGGATTTACTCGAACATATAGGCGGTGTATAAATATATTTTTGACATGCATAATAGATATAGGATCATCCGCTGAAAAACTTTCCCCGAGGGTTACTCATCCCAAACACCCCTAAATTAGTAAGCCTGGATTTTACCTACAACTAACCGAAGGAATACATCTCACTCAAATAATAATTTAGATGTCCCCACACTATATTTAGGAACCCCTAATATTTATCTCCACGGCCTATTTCAATCTCAAACACCCTCCAGTAATAAAATCATATCAAATCAAAAAAGTAAAAAAAATACCGGACCGGGGCCCACTCGACCATATCGAAAATATCTACAACTTTTATTTTCTTAAAATTAACAGAAATTAGACTGATTCGGTCCTGGTAAATCAGAACGATCCGGTCATGGGAAGGGTGGACCAATCCGGTCCTGGGAGGGCGGATCGATACGATTCTATGAAAATTCAGCACGAGATAGCTATGGCTGTTTTGGCTTTTTTCCTAATTTCTTCACCAAAACCACTCCTAAAAATCATCCCAACGTCATCCACCATCAATATAATCATCTACCAACTATGATATACTAAACACATCAATTTTTATTTGTGGCATTAAACCATTTCTCTTAGATTTAAACCCTAAAACTATTAAATCCCTAGTTTTATCATTTCTCCCATTTCTAACCATTTATACACTCCATTATCATTAATTCAACACTATAAATCATTAAGAGTTTACAATACATCAATTTTTAAACTTAAACTCAAATTTTCCAAATTTATTTTAAGGGTTCTAACCCAAAATCATATGGTTTACCAACTATAATATGAGATACACACAATCAATTGAATAAAGCAAGTAAATAGTTGCCTCGTGGATGAAACCCGACGACCTCGAGTCGAATCCCGCGGAGTTTGGTCGAAATCTTATTTTCTTCTTCCTCTCTTCCTCTCTTCCTTCCTTTCTTCTCCTCTTTCTTTTCTCTCTTTTCTTTATTTCTCCCACTCTCTCGTTCCTTATACAGAGAGAAATAAGAGTTTATCCCTTATAAACCCAAAAATGACTCGTTTACTCAATTGCGAGTCCCTACTAGTTCAAAAATCCCCAGAACCTAAACGCTACCCTCGAATCCTCTATTCTAACTATCTCGGCCATTTTCGAAACCAACCGCGCACTCGAAATCTCCATTCGAGTCACTTAACTGCAATTCACTAATTAAATCCAACACATCTTAATATGGGGTTTCCAAATAAAATATTATCCTTTGTCGCTTTACCCAATTGCGACATATAATTAAAATAATCCAACTCATTTACTTAGTCGCAAAATTAAATGTAACACATATCAGAAACCATCTAGCACTCATAGACTCCAGAAATTATTATTCACAATAATTCCTCAAGTTTTCAAATTACGCCCACTCATGTAATTTAAATATCTATAAATGTACGGGGTATTACATACTTCCCCTCTCACAACGGAATTTTGTCCTCGAAATTCAGATATAATCTGCACCACCAACCTAGGATCGCTAACTACACTACGTCCTAGTACACCAAAGTCAAAAGGTACTAACACAATGGTCCCCTACCATATTCCACCTATCTCAAGGCTTATGATCTAATGCACTAGCTTAACCACAAGATTATCTAAATCTTCATATCCTACAATACTACCTTGGTCGTAAGGTTGACTCTAACGTCACATCACACCTAGTGCTTCTATAACTGCATATAAGGAAAACGAGCCTATAACCACCGCCCTAACTTATTGATTCCATCGGAGATCCGCTACTCTAGGCTTCCACTAAACTACAAAAGGAAATCAATTTTCCCTCAAAAAGGAAACTATACTAGCGCTTGACTATTCCCGTTAGTTTTCTCACTTATCTTAGGTGTGCTAACTCTTATTGCAAAAATATAATTGGATCATTGCGTACCTCCTACGACGTTCCATCCAACCGATTCCAAAATCTATTTATAACTACCTCGCAACATAATCTCCAGCTTTATATACTATTTCCTTTCTATTTCAAGCGGTATATAAAATCAACTTACCAAGGTGCCCATACACCTTTTAACCCATGCCTATCTGCACAACCATTTCAAATGTCACACACGTCACACTCTCTCTAAATAATGGGCCTCATTTTCTCGGCCTGGTACTAACACCTGGGAATTCCTAACCTAAACAATTCAAAATTCAATTCTTCCTATACTTGGAAATCCAATCCTTCTCAAGGTTAACCCACCAAACTTCTTATGGTTAACTCACAACAATCTTCATATATAAGCGCCACTAGCCCTACTGGCATTACCTCCTGATAGCCCAATGATCGGAGTGTTTCCAACACACATAAAATGAGTATTATATTAACTATGTCCCTAGTGCCCAAGACTTCTTTCAACTTTCGACATTTGCTCAATTTCATAAGTGGGACGTCTCGCAAAGAGAAATCCAAACAAGGAACCCTCCTGTTACACTACTCCCTCGCATCGTCGGTCATCGAGATATAATGGCCTAAGGCACACAATCGAGACGTTCTAAATCCTACCTCACTAACCTACTAATGTATTTCTACCACTATGTCCTTCCATCTTGGCAAAATGGAAAGACTAACTAATCGGGGAACCTACTCTCTGCAAAAGTGTTACGAACATCATACCCAAAACGTATTTCCTCTGAATTTTCCTTCTATTCAAGGCCTGGATACAACACTTAAATCAATTTCCTTAACTTTACCTCACCCTCTTACTTTCTGTGTGAGAAACATTTGAGTGCTTTTACATAGCTCTTCTATCTCCCTAAACATGCAATCATCTCATGACTCTCAGTTTATAGTGTTTTCTCCACACTATGTAACTTATCATCAAAACTAACATCCTTGAATCCTGTAACATCTCTCCACTCTCGGCTTCCTTAAGGTTCATGCGTGGAGTGTATCGCAAGTGAAATCTAAATAAGGAACCCCTCCTATACACTACTACTTAACTTTGTCGGTCATGGAGGTTCGTTAGCTTCAAATGTGGAACCGGGAAAATCCCATCCCGTCTACCAATAAAATGTGGTCAAAACTCCTTC
Organism: Sambucus nigra; assembly: GCA_949130495.1. Lineage (NCBI taxonomy): Eukaryota > Viridiplantae > Streptophyta > Magnoliopsida > Dipsacales > Adoxaceae > Sambucus > Sambucus nigra. Next base: position 757,217,318 of record OX422209.1, read on the forward strand.
TTCTTTCCAGGAGCCGTACCATAAGGCACTTGTACTAACACTAAGTCTTTTGCACAAACAACAACGAGCTTAAACTCACAGCTTGACACTAAATTTTCCCTACCTTAAATCACACCAATAAGGTCTCCACGCACTAAAGTAATACTAGTGAAACATCTGCTCACCGAAGTTCCATCTAAACATATAATAAAGGCGAGCTCAACCCATATCTAGGTGAGATATCACAAAAACAACTAGTTCCACCCTAGAACTGCAAATTCGATCGTCTTGTAATCATTAACCTGCTATCACTCTGATCATTCACAAATGCATTACACTTACAATAGTACCATACTTGTATAACAGACACAAAATGAGCAGTACAAACTAGATATAAATTCAAAATAGAACCCAAAACATATAGATATACATTCTATAATATTACCGATATCCCATAAATTTCAAATTACAGACACGAATCTAAGGCTAATAAAATATTGTGACTCTATCAAGCCCCACAAAATATACCTCCTTCATCCGAGGTGAAACTCATAACAATAACTTCACTAATTTCCCTGACTGCTCCAATTAGTTCCCAGACATAATACACTTACCCTAACAGAACAAAAAAAATACTTTAATCAATGTTTCTTGTCCTTTAACTCCTACCGCACAAGGACTAACCGTGTGGTTCTACGCTCCACCTCACCAAATTTCCCCCTCGTCGGCCACCCTGACCATGTTAAATTATCAGTATATTGAACACTAATAGCCTCGATCCTGACAATCATTTTCATAGCTCCCTTAGATCCTCCGACTAAAAGGAAACATACTACCGACCTCAACTGCCCCGTTTAGATGAATTCCCCAGGTGGATGTCCACTTGTGGGGTTCCATGAACACAAATTCTTCATAAGTGTTGGCAACACTTACTAGTGAGCCTATTATTATATTGAAGGACTCTCTCTTCATTGTACCTACCTTACTTCGGTACCAAATCCAATTAACCATGTAACTCTTTATTCAAAGTTGGCCTCTAACCGATCCTAATGTGAATAATTGAGAAACTGCTTTCTCTTCAATCCTGATAAGCCAATGGAACTCGTGGTTAAAACCATACGTAAGACCCCTCTATGAGAAAAACATCCTTCTGCCCCAAATATGGAGACCAGCGTTCCCACCATTTAAACATTTCTCCAACGAGTGGAAAAAATTTCCTCAAATTTTCACATCTCGGTATTTGTAAGGACATATTTTCATAGGTCCGTTATTAATTTGTTATGTCATATACCGCTACACCGTCGAAGAGCATTCAAGAGACATCTATATCAAAGAAGGATCCGAATTACTCAAGTTATTCATCATTCAAGACTCCGCGAAGTTTACTTTGGTAAGGTTATGTTTTAAATACCTTTACTTTTCACTTAGAGCTTTTGGGAGATTTTTACAAAATATTTTCTAAGTGTTGGAGCGGACTTTTTCGTCAAATATTGAGAATGAGTATTTTTTCTAAGTTTTGAAGCGGACCTCAATTTTGACGCCCAGGTCGTTCGCGCGAGATAAGCATCTCGCTCGAACGAAATTGGAAGTCGCGCGATGTCGTTTGAACGACACGAGTCCTTCGTTCGAGCGACATATGCTTCTCGTTCAAATGAGCTCGAATTTTGAGGCTGTGCATTTTTGTATAAATAATCATTAAATGGTAACGTTTTCATTAAGAAGTCCATACGTTTTCCAGAACAGAAACACTGCCAAAGCAGTATTCTTTAGACTTCTTCTTTTAGGGGTTTAATCCTCTTTTGTTTACAATTCACAAAACTCCCATCTTACTTTAGTGAATTGTGTTTGGTGTTTAAGAACAACTTTGCTTTTATTAAACCTTGGTGGAGAAGGCATCTCAATATTTTGATCGGTAGATACCGAGCCTATAGTCATTCTGCGTGTGGACGAGACGAAGATGACGAACTGACACCTGGACGGTATTTCGATGGCTCTCGTATCTTTAAAGAGTTGCCGAAGGCACCGTGCATTACACACTTGTGGGCGATTATCAGGTTGTATGTAAGTCAAAGGTCTTGTGAATTCTTCAAAGTGTTATAAAAGGTTTTTGCCCGAAAGGGGTTTTTTCCTATATCGGTCGTCTTTATCTTTCATGCATGGTTTGAATGATTTATCATATTTAGATGCATGTTTAGGGGCTGAATTAGTTTGATTCAAAAATAGACTCTAATTAAATAAGTGTACCAAATTAGATTTTTGCGAATTTAATCAATTATCACACCGTCACGTTTTCTCAAATTAGTATCAGAGCAGGTTGCGCTAATTTATTGCGTATTCCTATTTTTTGCAAAATTTGTGTGATATTGATTTTTTTAACATCACTTTTGTGAAAAATCGCAATTTTTCAATGGAACGCCCATTTAATGAGGAGCCTATTTTAAAAAAAATTCACGACCGTGCTAATAAATTAAAAAGTTTGAATTTGAAACTTTGCAAAAGAATTAAAGTTTTGGAAAAAGAAAATTCTCTCTTTAAAAGTAAGATTGAATATTTGCAAGTGTTTCAAACTCAAAGTGATATTTGTTGTGAGCACTTTGGTAATTTGTGTATTGATTTTGATTCTTTGAAAATTGCCAATAATAAGAGTGATGAGCAAGTCCTAGTTTTAGATAAGGAATTAAAGGACTTAAAAAATTATAGGGTTCCCGTTTCTGCCGTCGAGGATAAAAAATTAATCGGTGATTTTACGGCACGTGAAAAGACTCTTAGGAATAAGTTTTTTTTAATTGAGGGGGAGCGTGATAAACTGTTAAGTTTAATTAAAAATTTGAAAACGAAATCCCTGTCTTTGGAAGAGTATAATTCTTTGCTTGAGTAAAAAATTTGAAGTTAAAAAATGATTTGACAGACTCAAGTCGGTTTGATAGTGATGGTAATGGCTCATCGTGTTCTCATGCTTCTAATGCAAAAACCAAAACCATTATTTGTTTTAGAGGGTCAACTAATTACAAGGATATTAGAACCTGATGCTCTGATACCATCTGTGACACCCCGCCTAATAAAATATCGAGTGATCAATCCTATACCAAATTAAGACAGGAGTCTCATATAGTTCATTCTCATCATCACTTTTGAAAACCAAATTAATTACTAATACCCTATTAGGCTGGCGTCAAATTTTATTTAACTAATCTTTTTAACCAAACTATTCAAATAAATTAATCACAACAGTTATATGCACAAAACTAAAATGAAATAAAATAATCGAACACTCGGTAACATAATACAATCAAATCGAATGCCGCAAAAAAAGGAGGTAAAAGAATAAATGAATATAGTTGGGATATCGGCCTGAGTGTTTATACAGTACCTCCTATCTAGATTACAAGGACAGAGGCTTCTAGAGTAAACCTGCATGCATCCACAGCTGCTGCAGCAAACATCTGACCTAAAGGAATCATCATCCAGGCGTCCCTGTGTCTGGACACCTATATATATATATATATATATATATATATATATATATATATATATATATAGCAAGAGAGGAAAAAATAGGGAAACGGGTCAGAGCCCGAGTTTTGAAAATATTTTAGCAAGTGCTTAAAAGTCATATTTTTTTAGAATATGAAATCTCTCATATTTAAATTGGTATCGCACTCTCATGAGATACACATCACCCATCTTCTAATATTGCACACCTAACGCATATCTTTTAAACAACCTAGTTAAGATACCCTGCCTAACTAATCTATTTCACCTATCCTCTAAAAATCCTCGTAAACCCGCGTACTAAGGACTAAACTTTTCCCCATTTTCAACATTGCATTACGTTCATGCGTGGGGTGTCTCGCCAAGCAAAATCCAAACAAGGATCCCCCCGATACACTAATACATGACAATATTGACCGTCGAGATCCATTAGGCCCTCAATACATAACGCATGTATGAAAGCTCTTATATATATATATATATATATATATATATATATATATATATATATAGTTCTCATTAGAACCTATGATCCACATTTATATAAATCTACCGGATGGGAAATAACTCTTACTCCTTCTTTTCACTTTACACAAGTTTACTCTATACTATATCTCATTTTCATATACAAGCAGTATACTATACATAAAAAGTATAATTATACCTATTACAATTATAAGTATAATAACCATCCCGTCGAGCTATAACTCTAAGATGCAGTCTCATAGTGCCTATTCGAATTCGGTTTTGCTCACTCAACCACGGTACCAAGCCAGACTCACTCATGGTCACGGTAAAAATACACAACGGTGGAGGCGGTCATGTTACCTATTGCAAGTGGAATACACATATCGCACTTGTACACGGGACGATATGATCTGGGGATATACTCTCCCTGTTCCTCAAGATAGGGGATTCACCCACATCGTGCAACCTCCCTGGATCGCACTAGAGAAAATATATAATTTGGCTGTCCAACCCTACGCCCGGGGAAGCCTGTGGAACCAGCCTCTAAAGTATAAATACACCAATCACACACGGATATATTTATTCATATCATATTATATATATTGTAACCATATCGTATATATAATCTACGTCACTTCACAATATATATGGCTATAATTGCCAACTCTTATAGCGATAGCCAAACCCAACTGCTCCCATTCGTAATAGTATATAAGTATTTAGACACTTAAAATACTAAACCCATAAGTGTTCTCTTACTTAAATATAACTCGCACCTTAATCACTTTTAAGGATTTATATATAATCCCGAATATACCAATTCGTAAAAATTCCATCCTACTCACATCCCAGGATTTACTCGAACATATAGGTGGTGTATAAATATATTTTCAACACGCATAATATATATACGATCGCCCGCCGAAAAAATTTCCCCGAGTGTTACTCATCCCAAACACCCCTAAATTAGTAAGCCCATGATTTTACCTTCAACTAACCGAAGGTAAACATCTCACTCAAATAATAATTTAGAAGTCGCCACACTATATTTAGGAACCCCTAATATTTATCTCCACAATCTATTTCGGTCTCAAACACCCTCCAGTAATAAAATCATATCAAATACAAAAAGTAAAAAAAATATGCGATCGGCGCCCACGCGGTCGTATCGAAAATATCTACAACTTTTCATTTTTTTAAAATCAGTAAAAATCGAACTTATTCGGTCCTGGGAAATTGGACCGATCCGGTCCTGGGAAGGGCGGACCAATCCAGTCATGTGAAAATTTTGTACGAGACAGTTACGGCTGTTTCGGCTTTTCATCCAATTTCTTCTCCAAAACCACTCCTAAAAATCATCCCAACGTCATCCACCATAAATATAATCATCTACCAACTATGATATATTAAAAACATCAATTTTTATTTGTGGTATTAAACCATTTCTCTTAGATTTAAATCATAAAACAATTAAAGCCCTTGTTTGATCATTTCTCCCAATTCTAACCATTTCTACACTCCATTATCATGGATTCAATACTAGAAATCATTAAGAGTTTACAATACATCAATTTGAAAACTTAAACTCAAATTTCCCAAATTTATTTTAAGGGTTCTAACCCAAAATCATATGGTTTACAAACTATAATATGAGATACACAAACTCAATTGAATAAAACAAGTAAACACTTGCCTCGTGGATGAAATCCGACGACCTCGAGTCGAATCCTGCGGAGTTTAGCTGGAATCTTTTTTTCTTCTTCGTCTCTTCCTTACTTTCTTCTCCTCTTTCTTTTCTCTCTTTTATTTCTTTCTCCCACTCTCTCGTGCCTTATATAGAGAGAAAATGGTTTATCCCTTATAAATCAAAAAATTACTCATTTACTCAATTGCGAGTCCCTACTACTCCAAAAATCCCCGAAACCTAAACGCTACCCCCGGATACTCTATTATGATATCTCGACCATTCTGAAACCAACCGCACACTCGAAATCTCCATCTGAGTCACTTAACTACAATTCACTAATTAAACCCAGCACATCTTAATACGGGTTTTCCAAATAAAATATTATCCTTTGTCGCTTTACCCAGCTGCCACATATAATTAAAATAATCCAACTCATTTACTTATTCCCAAAAGTAAATGTAACACACATCAAAAATCATCTAACACTCATAAACTCCAAAAAGTATTAGTTATAGGAATTCCTCAAATTTCCAAATTATGCCCACTCATGTAATATAAATATCTATAAAAGTACGAGGTATTACAGATCTTAATTGGAACGAGTCAAATAGATGTTATGGTTGCGAGGGTTATGGACATAGGGCGAGAGAGTGTTCCACTAAACTAAGGAAGGAAGACAAACACCTAATTTCATATAATGCCACCCTTAGTGATGATAGTGATAAGGAAGAGGGACCCGATTCCCCCATTGAGCGCAATTTTATTGCGTTCATGGCAAGTCATGTGAGCACCGATAATGAATCTTCCCATGAAGATATACATTTACATGACCCTTCTGAGTCCTTTCTTTGTGAATCCCAAAAAGTTGATGGTAATGAAAGTGAGTTGGAAGTGAGAATGAGACTGACGAAGAGGTTGATGAGAGTGAACTTCAATTAGCCTTTCAATAATTGTATGCCAGATCAATTAAATTAAAAAGGGGAAATTTAAAGTTAGAAGCTTGTTTGAGAGAGTGTGTCGAGGTCATTGATGAGATTGAGTTAGTGGAAGACCTTTGGACACGTGAGAGAACTCTTCGAGAGAAGCTTGATTATGTTTAAGGTGAGAGAGATAGCCTTAGAGGTTTGATGGAGATGTTGAAGAAAGAGATTCTCATGTTTGAAGAGAGGAAGGTTTTGCTATAGTCTAGGATCTTAGAATTAGAAGAAAATTTGAGAGACTCTAGTGCGGTCAAATTTGATTTGGAATATAGGTCCGATAAATTAGATAAGATGTTAGGAATTATCCAAATAAAAAATGACATTTTTGGTTTAGGCTTTGATTCTTATAATGCTACCGCTAATAAAGCCAACACCACCATTTTGAAAGAATCATTTAGGAACACTTCTAAAGGTCAATCCTCAGGTACTACTTTTCCCCGAGTCTTTACTTGCTCACATTGTGGTCGAAAAGGTCATCTTAGGAAATTTTGTTTTGATCTCAAAAAGGATCCTAGAAAATCCAAGAGTAAGGTAAGTGAGGTAGCCAAGATCACCAAATCCCGAGATTGTCACTCTTCACAAGTTTGGGTTAGGAGATCTGACTTGGTAACTTTACAAAATAGGATTTATGATTCTCATTTTCTATCACATGATACCTCACATGCTAAATCTAAATGTTAAATGTGTTAGCTTTGTTTACATACTCTAGCATTTTTGTGCTTCATGATATATTTATGCTAGTTGTATGTATATTTGTCATTTTCTAGTCTATGCTCTATGATTACTCACATGCTAGAATTATGATTTGTGTATATCTTTTGTATTTTATTCTTTTCATTTTATTTGGTATTAAATGAAAAAAAAAGGATTTTTGTTTGTCTTTTGAGTTATATTTTTGTTCATAAAAATTGAAAAACTCAAAAAGATTTTTTTTTTGTATTTTAGTTTTACACACCTTTTGTGGCATGTACTTGTGTTGAATCCTTCATTTACATTCTCATGTGGCTAGAAATTTTGGTTAAGATTTTCAATCGTTAAAATGTTCTTTATCATGCTTGCATGGAGTAGTTGGATTATTTGTTGCTTAATGGATTCTATTTTTATATGCCTTTATTCACACATTCACGAGCTCTTTTGAAATCAAACTTCACATGAATATTTTAGCTAAGTGAGATGTTCTCCTACCAATTTAGTCATCTACATGCTTTGTGACTATGGAGGACTTGTGCATGTTATTCCATTGCACATGAGATTTATGTGTGAAAAGAAAAATAGTATATAAGAAAGGGCACGGGGAAGGGCTACGAAAGGTACTCTTATGTCCTTTACGATTAAGCCACCATTTGCAATGGACCTCAAAATTTTGGCATTGAAAAGAAAAATTATCCACGGTCCAATTAGGCCTTAAAATTGAATGGCATGAAAAAGAAATTTTTTCCAAGGCCAATATTATTTAGTTTGATATGTTCATTCATATTAATATAAAATAACATAATTATCTTTGAGGGAGTTTGGATGGATATGTCAATGGTTTTGCATAATGTCTTTGTATCCTAGTTGTTCTATTTTGTCATGACTCTATTGGTTTGTAGAATCATCAAAATTCTAGGCTTGTATGCATTGTGTATGTTTGTTCATTGAGTTCACTCTATATTGTCACATGAGGTTATATTTAAGTGTGTTGCATTTTTGCAATCAAATGAGAACTCCGTGGACATGTTTAAGTGATTGGGTCTAAATTTAATTGTCTCTAGTTCACACCCCTACACTTCCATTTCCCACATATTTAGACACATTTTTTCCATATGAGTGTGAAAGGCTTAATGTATTTTGCGCCGTGTGTGGTGTTTATACCTATGTATATGTGTTTGTGTTTCCTTAATACCTTATGTGTATATATATGGTATTTTGTTTGTTTTGAGTCTTTGCCTTGATTGCTAGTCCATATATACTTTTAATTTAAAATTGGTATCTATCTTGTTGCGAATGTTAGTTGATATCCCATGCTTATGTTCAATACATTTGTGTTGGTGTCATTTATTTTCGCATCATAATTGGTATTCTTTGTTGCTGTTATGGATTAGTTGTATTTTATTATTGCCCATATGCTTTAATTATCCGGTCACTTTATGTTCCATCGCATAATTGACTTGTTTTCCCATATTTTATATCCCTTGTGTCCACGTTAGGGGGAGAAATGTATTTGCCTCAATTGGGGGAGAAATAAGTTCATTTTATTCTTAACCTTTGTCTATTATTGAACAAAAGGGGGGAGAAATGGTATCTAATCCTTTGAAATTTGGGGAAATTTAACTTAGGAGGAGACGTCTTTCTAGGTAGATCATTGTTAGATAAAGGAGGGAATTAATTAATTAAAGGGGCGAATTTATTTTATTTTTTGCACTCTATATTTTTATATTTACTATGCGTTTAATGGTTTGTTTAAGTGTGCCGGAAATCATCCTTAGTGGCATTTTATAATGGCAAAGAAGTTTTTCCCCAAGTGTCGAGTCAAGCAATGCATTTTTTATTTTTGGGTGGGATTGAGTCAGTTTATATGAGCTTGACAGCCCTTAGGATTTTTGGTTGTGTTTTGTCCTGGAATAGCCAAAGGGGGATATTTGTAAGGACACAAATTTCCAATTGAGTCTTATGAAGTGCTGGCTCAATTACGGACAAAACAATTTGAGTCGTAGGATAGATTGACAAGTTTTATCCTTCGAAGCCTATAACAAGTTTATGTTGAAGACGTAGCAACCAAAATTTGAAGTTTCATCCTTGCCGATTTTCGTTCCTCATTTCACATCATCAACATGAGGATTCCAATGTCTTCAAAAGGTATGAATTCATTTACTATATATAGGGAGACTTGGAATATTTTTGTGGGTGTTATTTTAGTCCAGAAGAATTTTTATTTTCAGAAAAAAAATTTAGAACATTGTATAAAAGTTTTGGGCTTAAATATGAAAAATGAAAGTTTCTGAATTTTTGTTTGAATTATCGTTCGAATGAGAATATGAACGAGTTTTATAACTACATTTCAGTGTATAACTCATTGGAAAAGTCGGTCGAACCTGGGGCAATTTTCTAACAGTTTTTTAGTAGCTTTTAATTTTAACCTCCCACTTGTCCACTACTTTTTACCAGCTCTAAAAGGACGGGAAAGCTTTTCTCAAAACAAATTTTGAGAGGTTTCTAACATAGTTTGAGAGAAAAATCTTTTTCTCCAAAAGTTCCCTTTTTGTGTGTTTTAATAGTCAAGAGAAAAATATTCATTAAACACATGTTTACACACCCATAGTTCTTGTTTAATCCAAGTTTATTTTATATATATCTTTGCTTGGAGTTCTGTTTGGCAGCGGGTTCTACTCTAACCTTTTAACAGTTCGTTTGGGCTTGATTCTATATATCATAAAGAAGAAGTTTGGTTTGCTGCGGTGTTCCCACTTAAAGAAAGACATCGCGTTCGGGTGACGGTGACCATACCCCCATCGATGGATTTCGAGATTGCGGTGGAGTCTGTAGTTATCGACTAGGTGGAGGTGTTTGTAAGAAGAAACGTCAAGGCTTGGATGGAATCAAGTCGGTGAAGTAAGTCTGTTGTCTAGTGGATTTGTTAGTCCAGGGCCATCCGCGATTTTTTCCATTTGGGTTTTCCTCGTACATCGGCGCGTAGTGAGATTGTTTTTATTTTTATCTTGCAAAAATTACCATAGATGCATGATAGGATAAATAAGATGAAGATTGGGTAAATTATCACACTTGTTTAATTTGGTGCTAGTTTAAAGATTGGGTTGTGTTAGGATAATTTAATTCAAGTCATCATATATAATTTGTTAAAATTGGTGTTTAGTTCGTTTGGCCTATATTGAAAATTGAATTAAGTATTGTTAGGAAATTTTTTAGGACTTGGGTTGAGTTAATTTTGTTTAAAAAATAAAATTGACATATTGGACTTATTTTAATTTTAATTTGGAGAAATTAAATTTGATATATTTAATTATGAATTTGAAAAAGAATTTTTGTTTATAAGTTTGTGTGTGTTGAACCATCATATTCCGCATTAGGAAATTAACGAATTTAAAATTTTGGGGCCTTTAAAGGAAACGACAATATGTGTTGGATGAAGAACAAACAAGCATAGTATATGTATATGTAAAAAGTATGATAAATGTAAAAATGGGAAAATTGAGAAATCGGAAAATTGGACTCGAGTCTTGAATTTTAATCCGAGACGCCTACGTTGCCTATAAAGGCATCAAAGTCCACGTAGTTCGAACGTAGCATGGGGGTGGAGTTTATCCCATAGATTCGAACGGCATTTTATATGTGTATGTGTAAAAATGTGTTTTGATTTTGGAAAAAAGTGTGGTGGACAATTTCATTCAGAATTTACAGGTATAACTCTTTTTTATTTGGTTTTTTTATATAAAATAAAGTATGTGCGATATACTAATAAATGTCTAGATAGTAAAGTGTATGAACTAAAGTAAGAACTAGATTATGAAACTAGTGTAATTTGGAACTAGGATTTTAAAGAGAGGGATAAAGAATTGAACCTTTTTTGAAGTTTGATCTTTGATCTTGGATGAACTTCCTTGAGTATGGATGAAGGTTGAGGAGAGAGAAGGACATTTTGCTAAATTGGGTATGAAAAGGTTGGGAGTTTAGGCTTGAATGGAACTTCACATGTGGAACTTCGCTGATGTTGCTGAGATCACTGATGCTGATGGATTTCTGTGTGTTATTGTTGATGATCTAGGAGTGAGGTCATGGCCTCTATTTATAGGTCCAAGGGGGTACTGATCGGATTACCCCAGGGAGTGCCTATCAACAGGTGCCCTTGGTACTATGCCAATAAGTAGGGTTCAGGACCAGCCAATTGATAGTCTTGTACAAACTTTTTTAGAAAAATGACCGTAGAACAGAAACCGTTGATCCAAATCATGCACGGGTCATACCGTTGGAAAGGTACTTGAGGTACCTTCAAAAGTACTTTGGACAACTCCTAGGTCCGGGAGCTAACTTTGGGTCCAACGTGGCTCGTAAGCACATGTCGGTCTATTGGACGGGAGATCATCGGATGAAAATAGATCGTTCATCTGCATGTTAAGTCTGAATCGCGCACGAGGTGGACCCTTGGAAAGGTTAGGAGATGTACTTCGACATTCCAAAGAGTTTCCCTAGGTTCAGAGAGTTGACTTAGGTCAACCGGGGCCCGGAAGTGCCTGGTGACCTCTCGGAGTAAAACGAATTGTTTGTCCATACCGTAGGTCAAATCACGCACGGGGCGGATCGTTAGAAAGGGTATTTAATGCCCTTCATAGATTCATTCAGTCTCATTCGAGTTGAAGAGTTAACCTTGGTCAAACAGAGCCCGAGAGCGCCCGGTGGCCTCTGGATCAATTTTCGAGGGAAAACTGACCATTCATCCGAACGGTTATGCCGTTTCACGCACGGGTTGGATCGTTGGAAAGGGTATTTAGTTCCCTTCAAATATTCAAATGGATTTCTCTCTGACAGTAGAGTTGACTAAAGTCAAATGGGCCCGGGAGTACCCGATGGCCTTTAGATCGGTATCAGAGTGCGACCTAGGGTTTACAGTAAAATGGGGAGGTGCTAGGGATCTAAAGGGAGACTTAGAGGGTCCTAGAATGTGGTGTATACATCATCGGTATGTTTACCATAGATTATTAGGTTTGATTTTCTATGTTTATGCCGAAAATATTCAGTTATTTCGGTATAAACCTACTGAATCCTCACTCCACAATCGTTATAAGCATAGCGAATCCTCACTCCACAATCGCTATGTATATGTCGAATGAACATTGATATGACTTATGGTTTATTTATTAAGCACTCACTATTATGGCTTTGTTATATAGATAAAATTGGCAAGGGTCATATGTTCAATAGTCTCAAATGTTTTATTTATTTAAAATAATACATGACTTATGTTTATGAATTATGTTTACTACAATACATTAGTTGTGTTTATGACTTAAGTTTTAAACAAGACATGACTTATGTTTATAATGAATACATAAATTGAGTGTAAACATACCAAATACTGACACCACAATCGTTGTAAACATAGAAAATATGCACTGCCCACTCGCTATGTATATGCTGACTTGTTAGGTTTATAACTTATGTTTATAATGAATACATGTGAATTGATACTTGATTACTTACTAAATGACTTATGTTTATAATGAATACATGATTACCCACGAATTGATACATGATTACCTATGAAATAATACATGATTACCTATGAATTGACTTATGTTTATAATGAATACATGATTACTTATGCTTAAACAATACACGATTTAATTCAGGTCTACCATGGATAACCTCGTATCCTACTCTCGTAAGAACTAAAAGTCGTTGACTGCCTTAGAGAGGAAGCATCGAAAAGAGATCTATGCTCTGTCTACTACGACTGCTACTCCCTAGAGGGCATTATCCCGAATGTGATGGATGCGGATGCCCTAGTGGTGTAGATGCATGAGGAGGTGGCGGTTCATGACCAGAAGGTTGAGGAAGAGGATGAGATTAAGGAGGCGATTGAGGGTGTGGTTGAGGTTAAGAAAGAGGAGGAGATTGAGGAGGAGGAGGAGGAGGAGGAAGTTGAGGAGGGTGTATTACCCTGACGCGATCCCAAATGTGTATCTAGTGTGCATTATTATGTAGGCTTAAGTGCGTCCTATCGCTCAAGTAATAATTCGATAAGTCGGATCGTCTCCATAGGTAATTAGGACAAAAGATCGTAACGACATCGGGGTAGACGACTGACCCTAAATATATTCTTGAAAAGAAATGAAAAAGATTATTAATGGTGAACTGAATGACTACTAACTAAATGCAAAGGAAATTTAAACTAAGGCTAAACTAAGTGCACAGAAATAACCTATTGAGTGAACTTAATATGAATAAGGGAAACATAAGTTAGGATACAATCCTCCAAACCCTAGTAGATTCATTAGGGAGAATGCTAGAATTTGAATAAGAAATTTAATTGAACCCAGTCTTTATTAATCCTAAGCATTTCATGTATGAGGGTACCAGTTCCTATCATAAGTAATCAAAGGTAAAAATAATGCGGTGTCGAATAGTTAACACGCGCATTGCATCCTTAACCACCCTGGTTACCTAGGGCGAACGAGGTTAAAAGGTCTACGATGGTTGTGTGTACTACATAACACGGTTCTTTCAAATTTCAATTCAAACCCTATTTTCTACATAGGTAAATTACATCGGGTTGGGTTCATGCATCCCAACCCTTAAAAATTAGCCGGACATGATTAAATTAAATGAAAATACAATTTTAGAAGTGCAACTTCGTGAAAAAATGAGAAGATATTTTTAATTAAGAATTGCAAAGTAAAATTTAAGGACTAATTAAATTAAACTATAAAAGTAATTAAAAGTAGAAATTAAGTAATACTTGCAATGAAAGAATCTGGAATTAAATCTTCTATCTTCAATTGATTGAGCAAAACTTACAAAACTAGGGTTCTTGAATGCAAGATCCCTTTAAAATTAATCAAAATCGAACTCCCTAATGTCTGGTGTCTAATTAGAATATGTATCCTCCGTAAATTACAAGAGTTTGAGCAAGATAAAAATCTCAATTGGAAAAAGAAAATTTTAAAAAATCTCATCTGAACCGGTCCGGCGAATTATTTCGATTCGATCTAGTATCATACGAATCGGTTCATTTTCCCTTCATAACATATCGGTTCAACCCTCAATTTTATACAGAGATCTTTAAGGCATCGAACCGGTTCATTTTTAGCTGTATGCAGACCGGTTCGATGGAGAATTTTATGCAGAGACTGGTTTCCTTTCGGATCGATTTGTTTTCAGCATTAACTAGTCCAGTCCGGTTTTGAAATTGTTTCTTTTTTTCTTTTCTCTTGATTTTCTCTCATCTTTGAAAATCCGTAACTTTGGATTCGGGAATCGGATTGGGATACCACTTCTTTCTAAATGCTTTTAGACACGAGATCTTAAATTTTCGTGTTGGTCCTTCGTCCGAACTCCAGATGTAAAGTGACTATTTTTCCCTCTGACTTTTCTTCCTTTCTTTCTTCCTTGATTTCTCGGTCTTGAATTCCTCCTCTCTTCACTTGTATAAAATTCCTTTAAAAAGTAAGGAAAATACACAATACTCGAGGCACCATGTAAGAATTATTAGTAGCACATATATAAGATAAATCAGTACAATTTACATCGTCGGAGGTGCTAAAAGCTACTAAATTAAGGGGATAAATTCGAAAGCATATATGCCTAATCAAACCCCCCCTAACTTAGAACTTTGCGCATCTCGAGCAATGTAAAAGAATCTAACCAAAGCTCAACTCTTGAAAAATGTTTTATTAAGATAGAATAGTTCTTTCGCGGGCAAGCGATTGCATTTAGCGTATGCAACAAGCCTTTAAACCCCTAGGTTATCCTAGTAGGACGAGTGGTGTCTTAGTGAGGGTTTGTAGTGAATTTACCCACAAAATTCGATTTTTACTCAAAAAATTTCAAAATATCTAAAAATTGTATAATTAAAACTTTCCGAAAAATAGTCACCATAGATTTATATTCATAAGTGTGACACCCCGCCTAATTAAACCTTGGGTGATCAAGCGTTATTTTAATATAAACAGGTTTCTTTAATGGTTCATTCTTAGCATCACTGTCGAACGCCTTTTAAAAATTTACTAATCACCTAAGTAAAATTAAAACGGATGCCAAATTTTAACTTTCTTAAAACACCAATAATCCAAACCATACATTACCAAAACTAGATATGAATACGCAGTATGCAAAAGAAATCTGAAAGCAATTAAAGTCTTGCTATAAACCACGGCCCAAAAAGACAACTACAAATCCATAACTAGAATAAACTGTAATAGAAAAGGTGGAACGACATGTTCCAACAAGGAATAATAAAACTGAGATCCTGCACTAGAACTGAAAAGAAAGAAGCGTCTAAACAATCCCTGCAACCTCCACACTGGCTGCAGCTCCCAAATCTCTGACATGAAATCAAGCTGGGTGTCCTCGTGGCTGGGCACCTAACATAGCAAGAGTTAGTACTCAAAACATTTGAAAATATTTTACAAGCGGTTATCACAATTAAGTTATTGATTACACATATTAAGGTTTCGCACACTCCCTTGAACCTCCTCACCTCTCTTACATAGCGTGTAACTATCGAGGAAACTTAGTCTACCTAGTTATACGGCCCATAACTGTAGTTAACTCATTTACCGTTCATTAACTTTTTCTTGTAATAATTACAACATACTATAAATTATTACCAGGGCATTTACTTATCATAATATTGTCTACTATTCTCAATTGGTAGATTAAGCACGTATAACATTTTATCCCACAACAATGTATATAATATAAGTTACCACTAATATATCCTTTTATTACACACAAAGGACCCTTGGCTCGGAATAATTCATCGACTCCAAGTGAAAGTTGGTTCGAAATGGTTCATCGACCCCAACTATATACAGATATAAATATATACACATATTCTGGTTCGGGACTCTTTCATCGCGACACCAGTTCAAAGTTTGGTTCGGCATTTATCATCGACCCCAAATTTAATATAACTTTATGTTAGTTCGGAATGTCACATCGACCCTAACATAATTCATTTAGGTAGTGTTCTCTTTACCCAATATCATTTATATAAATTCAGTAGGTACGCACCCGACCTAATAAATCATACCCGTACGTAATATATTTATCTTATATTCTCCGTACTTATTAATTACAATATAACTCACTATTGTATTTATTCGAGTATTCGCGTAACTCTAAGGGCCCTAGTTACCCCTCCCTTAATTCAGTAGTTAAATAAATTTTAACCTACTGGTATTTTCTTTCCGGAATTAAGTCTCACTCTAACCGGAATTAAATTAGCCATCTCAACTCACGGCGAAGTCAATCGTTCTTTAGAAATTCCATTTCTCCAACATTTCTACTCAATCATAAGTGGAGGAACCCTATGGTACACCTACTGGTACAAGTCTCCTCATAGGAAAAATATCATTTCTAAGGTTCTCATTAAGTAACGGCAATTAAAGAAGTTTATACACAAATTCTCTATAATTCAGACAGGGTCGATCGATCGAAGGAAGATGATCGATCGATCGATCGACTGCTTCGATCGATCGACATTCAAGGGTCGATCGATCGATCGAGCAGTGACAGACCCAGTTCATCTTCTTCCTACGGGTTTCACCATTTTTACATCTCTAGCTTTCATGATAGGCCATCAAATTCACAACCAACAATTTCTAATCATACCTACATGTTCTGGGATGATTACTAACGATTTAAAACATCAAAATCAATATAATTCTTGGCTAAATTCACTGAAAATCTCTGTAATATTCAAGAACCCTAAAAACTGCATTCTTTATATTTTTCATCAAAGTTCCAGATTTTCATACGAATTTCTCATCAAGTTTTTCTATGATATCAACATACTTGGTAATTCAAAAACGTCCTACATGTAAATCCTAATCAATCATGGATTTTTATCAATAGTTTATTCCCAAGAATATCATAAAAATCATGTTCTTCCTCAATCTTAAACATGGGTATTATAACTCAATTATTTTTGCAATAAACCACTTGCCTTAAGGTTTGTAGGGTCTGAATTCGTGGTTGTTGATGATGATTGATGATGTTGGTGCCTCAATCCTTCTTCCCAACAATCTTGTGGTGAAATCTTCCTAAGATGATCCCTCCTTCCTTCTTGCCTAAGGGAATTGCCTCTCTCTCTCTCTCTCTAATGGCTATGGTGTAACTCTAAGTGTCTAATCCTAGCCACCACTCTTATAATCAGATTTAGGGTTACAAAAATTCGTAGGTCTTCTTTCCCCTAATTGTAAAGAGACCAAAATGCCCCCGAATGGTCCCGGTTTAGCCCGAAAATGACCCGGCACTCAACTAGTACCCCCGGGTACACTATTTTGACTAATTCAACCCTTTCGGAATCAACCGTGGACTCTAAATTATCATTTCAGTCTCGCAAATATTTTTCTACTCTCAACCTTAAATTTTGTCAAGCTACATCCGGTACGTTCGTATAGTCACTAGACCGTACATATTAACATTGAAAATTTATATTCACCTTAATAAATTTTCTATAACACATATTCATTTTATTAACATAATATCTATTTAAATTACTCTACTCACGTAATTTAAATCAATCATATTAAATCACATTAAATTACTCTACTCACGTAATTTAATTAAAGCGTAATTAATCCCATTAAATTACTCTACTTACGTAATTTAAAATTAAAGCAGAATTACGGGGTGTTACAATAAGTCTCAATTTACTCCGTGTGTGTGCGAAGCCAAAAATTTAACGCAAATTTCCACCGATTGATCATTACGTTACTTTCCCAAAATTCATTTGATTCAATTTCTCACGGGATACTCTCACAAATGAATCACTCGGAATGTGGCTATTTCTCTCGGTATGCATGATATATAAGAGTAAATGCATTGGAACGCAAGTTCACGCACATGAATTTTGAAAGACAGAATTTTGATGGTGAAAAGATTCGATCATCGGGTTACGGTCAATAGGAAAGTGGTAACATCATCTCTTATACACACTAATTAATCTCTTTTATTAAATTTTCATCTTTTATTTCTCCACACGATAATTAATTTTGCAATTCAGACTCGATTATGACTTTTTCGGGTTATAAGGTATATTGGGTAAAAAATGGGAATGGTTGGAAAGTTCATAATTGGGAAATGACCTTATGCTGTCCATAGTGCTTTTTCGGGTTGTGTTTCCTAGGAAATACATAAACAGGGTCGGGAACATTCAGGTTATATGGGTCATAGAAATAATCCGACGAAAGTGCACCCATAGTCATTCGATACATTTCAGCTTGGAGACGAAGCAACATGCTTGTGTCTCTCTAGTATGCCCTTTGGTCTTCATCGTATTAATTTATGAACCCCGTTTAATCGTAATTCGAGCGCGGTAATGCGGCGATCCACGTCGGCTCCCGGTGGCTCAAAATCTGAATCATCATCCTCATTGTATTCCTCCTCGTCACCCTCATCCATAACCACGTCGACGTCCCCATCTTCTTCCTCCTCGAAATCATCCTCATCCTCATCTTCTGCCTAGGTATCATCATCATCGTCCTCCTCATTCGCCCTTCGTGCGGGGATAATCTCCTATTGCCTATCACTTTAGGTATGGGTTCCCTGCCCAAGAGGATTGGGAAGGCGAGGGAATCCGATGGGAGGAGCAATGTCCGCATCGGCTAGAATGGACGTGATGAGACGGGCATAAGGGAGAGGGGTGGTACCCTTTTTGTCCAAGGCTGAAAAAAATATGTTTTTGTAAATGATATGGGCCAACTTGATAGGGGTGGTGGGGTTAAAAAGATGATACACGAGGGTCACCTGACAGGGGTGCATTACGAAATCATTATAAGTTTGGAGGATATTTGCATAGACGATTTAAAATGTGTTGCACGCCTTCTCAGTCATCCGTCCCACCGGAAAGGTTTTGGTACCCCAATACTCATCGGGTACGATGCGGGCTATGCATACGACTTTGTCAATGGGGGAAAAAGCGTTGGGGTATGTGAATTCGGCTGGGCTCAGGACATCTTTTTCCACTAGTTTCCGGGTTAAGATATCTAAGGAGAATGGAACGTGTGTGCCATCAACACACGCCTTAAAAATGAAATCAGTGGTGCGGACAAGGGATCTATAGAAATCTTGCACCTCAGCTTCCCACACCTCATCGTAGGGCTCGTTAAGGAAATTACACCAACTCCTCGGAAGGAAGAGGCTGGTGACGGAATTGGGCAGCTCATTCTAGCACACTTGGTGCTCAATTTGTAGCTTTCGAGAATGGCTGAAAAATTGTTCACACCAGATTTGTTCTTGATTTAAGCGGTATGAGTCATTTTCGTGGTCAATAATCTCAAAGGAGTTATATTTTTAAGGGAGGGCGCAGTTGACCATGTGGGACAGTAGTGATTTGACAGTATAAATCTGTAAGAGAGAGAGTAAGAGAGTTGGGAGGAGTGGTGGTGGAAGGAGGGAGGATAAGGGTGTATTTATAGGTGGGGGTGGAGGGAAGGGTTGGTTTTTTTAGGGTAGGGGGAGTGAATTTGGGAGATAAACGGTGGATAGGGAAGAGGGAAAATGGATTGGGAGGGAAGAATGGGTATTGGGGAATGGGGGAGGCATCTCGGGAAGGAGCAAAAATACCCAGACGAAGAACTGATTCGGGTGCCCAGGATCGGACCGGTCCAGTCCTCTTTTAGTTTTTAATTTTCCTCAAAAAATAACCTATTCGGACCCCAGGGGCGGATCGGTCCGGATCCAATAAATTTACAGCTTCCCTTTTTCGCAGAATTCACTCTTCTCTCTCAACATCTGGATGTTCCCACAACTAAACCTACACATGATCGACCTAAAACCTCACAATGTTTTCTCCAAAAACCTAGACTCTCTCTCGACGTGTGTTCTTCCCCATCTATCCTATGTGACCTATACCTATCAACTCTAACTAACTAATCGACTCTCGTCTAGTATACACAAGAGTCACCCCATACACGTCAAGGGTGCGACGACCTTCTCATACTTCTCAATCAGTCCCCATAGATGAGTTCCGACAACCAAATGGTGTCAGCTTCTTCGACGCATGACTCAAAGTAAGGTTTGAGGCGTTGGCCATTCACCTTGAAAGTAGTTCCCCCTTTTGAATCTTACAACTCTATAGCACCATGGGGGAATACCTCTCTAACCACAAATGGACCCGTCACCTTTAACGCAACATACGGGGAAACGAGTGTAATCAAGAGTTATAGAGAAGAACTTTTTATCCCGGGTGAAACTCCTTGTGTAGAATTATCTTGTCATGCGCGAGTTTTATCCGTTCCTTTAAAATTTAACATTCGCATATGGGTCATTACGCAACTCTTCCAACTCATTCAATTGAAGCTTGTGAGCTTCATCGGCTTTATCAAGATTGTAGTTCAACCTGTTGATAGCCTAATAAGCTTTGTGATCTAGCTCCGCCGGGAGATGGCAAGGCTTGCTATAGACAAAACAAAATGGGGACATCCCAAGGGCGTTCTTATAAGCGGTACATTAAGCCCATAGCGCATCATTTAATCGAAGGGAACAATCTTTTCGGGTAGGATCGACGGTCTTTTCCAAGATGGTTTTGATCTCAAGATTTCTAGCTCGGCTTGCCCACTTATTTGAGGATGATAAGTCATCCCAACCTTATGGACGACCCCATACTTTCTCATTAACTTTTCAAATGGCATATTGTGAAAGTGCGTGACGTTATCACGTATGATCATCTTCAGAGCATCGAAGCGAGAAAGTATGTGTTCTTGTAAGAACTTTATCACCAATTTGTTGTCATTCGTCTTGGTAGCTATTGCCTCCACCCATTTGGAGATGTAGTCTACCGCAACGAGGATGTATAAAAAACCTAAGGAGGGAGGAATTGGTCCCATGAAGTTAACACCCTAGTAATCAAATAACTCGATGACGAGTATAGGGGTTAGTGGCATCATGTCGCAGTGGGTAATAGCTCCCATTCTTTGGCATCTATCCCAAGATTTGCAATAGGCGTTCACATCCCGGAACATTGTGGGCCAATAGAGACCGCTTTGCAGGATTTTAGTGACCATCTTATTCTTGAAGAAGTGGCCTCTACAAGCTTTCGAATGACAAAACTGGATCACACCTTGAATTTCTTCATCCGGTACGCATATTAGGATGAGCTCGTCTGCATAATATTTAAATAGGAATAGGTCTTCATAGAAGAACATGCGGGACCAAGTGATGAATTTCTTCTTCTCTTGCGGTGTCCACCCAGGAGGAATGGCTCCCGTGACAATTCAATTAACAATGTTCGCAAACCAAGGTAAAGAATAAGTGGCAAAGAGCATCTCATCCGGAATATACTTGTCTATGGGTAATGGATCACTAGGCACATCGGTCGAGAGCCATGATAAATGGTCGGCGATGACCTTTTTTTACCCCTTTCTTATCTTTTATAGAGAGATTGAACTCTTGTAGGAGTAAGAACCACCTTATGAGGCGCGACTTGGAGTCCTTCTTCGTAAGGATATATTTTAGGGCCGCGTGGTTGGTAAAGCATGTGATGGGCGACCCAATAAGGTATGAGCGGAATTTATCCAAAGAAAAAACAACAGCTAGCAACTCTTTCTCCATGGTAGAGTAGTTTAGTTGTGGCTCGGTCAATGTCCTACTAACGTAATAGATGACATGATCTTTCTTGTTATTTCTCTACCCCAAAACATCCCCAATCGCGTAATCACTTGCATCACACATAAGCTCGAATGGTAGGGACCAATCCGAAGCTTGTATACTGGGAGCAAAAATCATCATGCTTTTAAATTTATCAAAAGCCTCTTGGCATGCGTCATTCCACTCAAAGGGGGCATCCTTCATAAGGAGGTTACTCAAGGGTCTAGCGATGGTGCTAAAATCCTTGATAAACCTTCTATAAAAACTTACATGGCCCAAGAAGAAACGCACATCGTTTAGTGATTTAGGCGGGGAAATCTTGGCTATGACATCTACTTTTCCTCGATCAACTTTTATTCCTTTAGATGAAACTATGTGGCCCAGAACTATGCCCTCAGTAACTATGAAGTGTCATTTCTCCCAATTGAGGACTATGTTCTTCTCCACACACCGGGATAATACTTTTTCAAGATTCGCTAAACATTGGTCAAAAGAGGGGCCAAAAATGCTAAAATCATCCATTAAAACCTCAAGTCCTCCCTCTACCATGTCGCTAAATAAACTTAACATACAATGTTAAAAGGTCGCGAGTGCATTGTACAATCCAGAAGGCATACGTTTGTAGGAAAATGTGCCAAAATGACATGTAAAAGTTATCTTTTCTTAATCATCAGGGAAATAATAATATGAGTATCCATCTACGTGTTCGAGCATTTGGTTAATTAAAGGCAAGGGAAAGTGATCCTTTCTCATTTCGGCATTGAGTTTTTGATAATCAATGCAAACACGCCACCCGGTGGTGGTACATTGAGGAATTAATTCTCCCTTAGCATTTTCGACCACCGTCATTCCCGAATTCTTCGGGATGACTTTAATTGGGCTCACCCATTTTCTATTAGAGATTAGGTAGATAATCTCGGCATCTAATAACTTTATAATCTTCGTTCTAACAACTTCTTTCATGGTTGGGTTTAGTCTCCTTTGTATTTACCTCGAGGGTTTCACGTCCTTCTCGAGGTGGATTTTGTCGGTACAAATCAGGGGACTTATACCCTTCAAATCCTCTATTGACCAACCAAAAGCACCTATGTGCTTCCTTAAAATTTTCAGCAGCTTACCCTCTTGCTCTTTATTTAGGCTAGAGGAGACAACAACAGGAAGTGTCTCATCCTTTCCTAGAAAAGCATATTTCACATTAAAGGGTAGTTTCTTCAACTCGAGGGGAATTTTTTTTCCGAAGGGGATCAAGCATGACTCCCTCGGGAGTAGTTCCGCGAATCTCGAAACCCAATGAGCATATCTCAACTCTTTTACCGATGCTCCCTCGTCTAATACGGCTTTTAACTCCTCAACCTATCGCTCAAATTCAGTGTATGGACTCTCACTCTCGTCACCTCTCACTAAATAAGCTTCTAACACGTACCCACCCATGGTTCTCTCGATGTGCTCGTCTACTACCTCCTTTATGAGGTCGATCGTATGGATTTTATCTCCGTTTCCCACTTGGTTAACAACTTTGAAGATGTTTATCTCAAGGGTCATGTTGCCAAAAGTGAGCTGCATTTGCGCATTTCGTGTATTGATCAAAGCATTGATCGTGGCTAAGAATGGGTGGCCTAGAATGATAGGAACATGGTTGCTAGAATGGGTGGAGGTCTCCGTGTCCCAAATGATAAAGTCTAATGGGAAGTAGAAAGTTTCCACTTAGACTATCACGTCCTCCACAATCCCTCGAGGTACCTTCACTGTGTGATCCGCTAAATGGAGAGTGATTCGTGTGGTCTTAAGGTCACCCAAATCAAGCTGCCTATAAATGAAGTATGGAAGGATATTCACACTCGCACCTAAATCCAGTAAGGATTTCTCAATTCTACGCTCCCTAATAACACATGAAATCGTGGGTACGCCCGAATCTTTAAAATTGGGTGGAAGGTTGTTCAGTAAGATGGGGCTCACATTATCTGCTAAAAAGACATTATTCTTCACCTTTAGCCGTCTTTTCATAGTTAAAGATCTTTAATGACCTTGGCATAGGCGAGAATTTGCTGGATGGCATCCAGTGTAATACCCCGTATTTTTATGCTATATTAATTTGGGGATTTATTAAATTTAATGTGAGTGAATTATTTAATAAAAATCCAGAAATTAATTATGTTATAATTATTAACGTGATGAGAGTTAGTAATTATGGGAAATTTATTGAATATTACTAATGATCAAAGTAATATATTATATTGGTTATATTGAATGTCATGAGTGAGTTAAATGACAACTTCGGAAACTTAACTCGGGACGTACTCGTGTCGCGTCGGGACTAAATTTTGATAAATAAAAAAAGTGAATATTTTATAAGTTGCCCGTATGGTCGTTTTGAGTACGCCAACGCATCCGGAAGGGTCGAGATAGTCAGAAAAGTGTACCTGGGGGTGTAGTTTGGGTCTCGGGGCATTTTTAGGCCTAATTAGTAACCCGGGAGGGCATTTTGGTCATTTTACATTTTTGGGTAATTAAACCCCCGAAAATTAGAGGGGGTATATCTGATATTGAGGTTGTCACCTAGGATTAGAATACCGAAAACCTATAACGGCCATTGGAGAAGAGAGGAGAGAGCTCTCAAGCAATTCCGAGGCTCAAAACTCAACGGTTTGCACCGCCGCCACCACCAACGCGTTGATCGCGAGACGGGGAACGCAACCACACCAAAATCAGCCGCAATCCAGACTTCCAAAAATCCCAGGCAAGTGTTTATCTTGCTTATTTCGTTGGTGCAATTTCCATATTAGTTTAGGAATGATTAGGGATGAAATATATGGAAGAAAACCCAAATTGTGATAGGAATTTGCATGTAGTAAAGACTTAAACCTTATTCTGGAAATCTATTGTGATGTAGAAGAATAATCCACGAAATTTTGGTGTAATTAAGAAAGAAATTCTGGGGTAAAATAGATTAGAACCGTGATTTAGAGATTTTTAGGGTTCTTGAGTTTTAAATGAGTTTCGGTATGATTAATCCATGTTTAGTGACGTAAATTGACATGCTTTACGTAGGATGTGTATCATATCATGTTAGGATGTTAGTAGTACAAGATTTTGGACGTTTGAGGATGTAAAACTTGAAATTGGATGAGAATAGGTGTTAGAACCCGTAACTGCAATTCTGCAGAAATCGCAATACCTGCTTGATCGATCGATCGAGCCTAAAGCTTCGATCGATCGAAGGCTCGATCGATCGAGCCCCAAACCTCGATCGATCGACCCCTCCTGGCAGACTCCTATTTCCCTTGTTAAATGAGTTAAACTTAATTTATCATGAAATAATTCTTGGACATCCTTAATAGAATGTTTTGGGAGATAGGGAAGACCAGTATGTTATATGAATAAATATTGGGGACTTTTAATGTGAGACGAGGATTTGCATTTTAGGATAATTACTTAAGGATCGATGAATTTATGTATTAAAAGGAGAGGTGCGTAAGAGAGTTACGTTGGAACCTTAATAGAATACTTACTTAATTTTATACTTGGGAAGTTAGAGCCCACGAGTGTCACGTAATAAATGGGAAAAACCCTTCGAGTTAAGGTTAGAGACGAACCCTTATACGAAATACTTAATTTGAAAATTAAGGAGAAATATTGTAATTATGGGTGATGAGAGAAACGTATACTGATACGATAACAAGGGGTATAGTTATATGATTGTGTATGCATATATTATATACGTGTGAAAACCATGCCCGCGCTACTTGCTATCCCTGAGGTTACCGCGTTGGGGCGATCTTATCCTGTGTTACCTTATGGGGGATATTGAGTCGTACCCTAGGAGATAGATATCCTTGGTACAGGCTATCGAAATGATAGTTCAGACGGTCCTAAGAGACGTGAGGGTATGTACTGACCTCTTAGAGACTTGGAATCTATGCTTCGCCTCAATCTTAATTGTGTATATATGTTGATACAGTTCGAGAGTAATTCCGAACTTGTATATCCCTTAGTGTGAGCGATACGGGGATTGGATAGCAGAGTATGCCTGCACCATAGTTTGTATGTTGGTGCTGTTAGAATGTATATATTATACGAGTGCTTAATATATATATATATCTGAAATTTGGGAAATTTAAACTGTTGCTGTGATATGGTAAGTGAGAAATAATTCTGGACTATAAATCGGAAATACTTGTTTGAAAAGTATAATATGACACTGGGAAACTTTATATATTAATGAAGCTAAACGAGAGTTGTGTTAAAAATTGGAAGTATCCTTTTTAAACAATTATATAGTCCGGCTTTGAAATCTTACGAGTAATTTAAGATAAGCAAAATTGTTGGGAAGGTTAGTGATAAAATGATAGGATAAACCGTTGGGAAGGTTAGTGCGATAGGTGTGCACATTAGAAGAGAGGTGAGGATTTATTAAGAGAGTGTCTCACTAATATGTTGTTGCATTGGCCTGTATCAATTTAAATACTTGCTAAACGAATTTTTAAATCATACACACTATCAGGCTCTGACCCGTTTCTTCTTCTCTCTCTCTCTCTCTTGTATATATATGTATGTATTACAGGTGCCCAGCTACAGGGGCGTCTTGCTTAGGATCCCTTAGAAGGAACGCGCTGCAGCTTAGGTGGGAGTTGCGGGTCTCTTGATTAGACGACTTCGTTCATTCAGATCCACTCTTAGTACTTTCATTTAGTTGGGCATGTGTAGCTCTTTCCATTATTCCGTTGTTATTGGACATTTGTATTTCAGTTATTTCCAGTACTGTTACTATGGGATTTATTCAGTTCGGATGTGTGACTTTAGATTTCGTATGTTGACATTCGATTGACGAATGTTTTAAATTATTTGGATTATGTTGCAGAATTAATGTGGTGTGATTATTACTTATTGAATGTTGTCAATAAAATAAATAATTTTTTTTCTTTAAATAAAATTTGGAAAGTTATGTATGAAAATGGTTTTGACACTTAGCTTAATTAATTAGGGTGTTAAATTGGATTTTTTTTTTCGACAGTGATGCTAAGAATGAACCAACTGTTCACCTTGATTTAATTTAATAAAGGAGTGATAGCCCAGTATTTAATTAGGCGGGGTGTCACAGGTGGTATCAGAGCATCAGGTTCTAGTGTCCATAGGATCTGTACGGCTTATTTTCTCTTTCATCTTAACGTTATTGCTATAGAGCCCTATTTTTAGGATTGTTGTACTCTTGTTTTACGTTCAAGTCTTAAGTCATTTGAGATTTGATAATAACAGTAGACTAATAAACTTTTTCACGTTTCAGATGCCTTCGAGACGTGCTCCGAGGTATAGGCGCGCCCAGGCCGAGCATCCAGCAGCTCCCGCACCAGGCATAATGAATGCAAATGAAGTAGCCGCCATTGTTGCTTAGGCGGTGAATGCCGCACTAGTGGTAGTTCAGCAGGCTCCACCCCAGGTTCAGGCAGTGGCGCCATTACCATCACAGCTCCCATATGCATGGGAGAGGGTTAGGGATGCTTTTCAGAAAGCGCAACCCCCTGAGTTCTCTGGTAGCTCTGATATTGTCACAGTCAGCCAATGGAAGAAAGTCATCCAGCGGCATATCCGTATGTATGAGTGCACTGACGTGCAAAAGCAGTTATTGGCTTACTTTAAGCTGGTGGTGGCCGCTTTTCAGTGGTGGGAGTCCACTACCACTTTAGAGGAGAGGGACACGATCCCTATTCAGTCATTTTGGGAGCGGTTTGACCGCAAGTATTTTCCACCCGCCGTGCAGACTGAGATGAGGCGGAGATTGCTGAATCTGAAGCAAGAGAATTCCACCATAGCAGAGTATGAGGAGGAGTTCATGAGACTTCTCACCATCGTTCCAGATGAGGCACCCACAAAGAGAAGAAGATTATGTTGTTTATCGACGGGTTAGCTTGGAGGATCCATCAGCACCTAATTGGGAATTTATCCCTGAGTACTTTCACTGATGTACTCAATGCCGCGTTACTACATTTCCAGGATCATCGCTTCCATCTTCAGGTAAGCAAGAGAGCAAGAGAGTTCAGCCAGCAGGGTAGGACCGGGGGTAATAGTGCCAGTGGGGCACCATCTCATGGACAGACTCGTCAGCACGAGCAGAGTTCCCATCAGGGGGACCATGCTAAGCGATTCCGTTCAGGTGAATCTAGGCAGGGATATGGGGGCTATTGGCAGGGCCAGCAGGGCTAGCCTAATCAGCAGGGCCAACAAGGCCAACACCGACAGCAGGGTCAGCAACAGGGCCAGCAAACGGCCAGCAGGGCCAGTGCCGGGGAGGTAACGGCCAGAAGGGCCGTGGTCAGCAGGGACAGAGGGGAGGAAACTTCAGAGGCTGATGTTTTGGGTGCGGTAAACATGTCCACAGATGTCAGGACTATCCGGAGGGTGATAGTTCCCCATAGCAGCAGGGTGCCCGTAATGAGCCACAGAGACCACTTTTTCCACCTGCCCTCCCAGCTCCAGCCCAGGTGCCAGCTCTTCCAGCCATTCCAGCAGTTCCTGTGCAGCAGGCACAGTTACAGTATGGACGTGTCTATAACGTCCACCAGGCAGCAGCTCCGCAGGCACCACCCGCGATTGAGGGCATGTTTCCTATCCATGGTACTATGGGTCGGGTTTTGTTTGAAACGGGGGCAACACATTGCTTTATAGCTACACATTTTGCGAAAGCCTTAGGATTGTTAGCTACAGCAGAGAGCACAGTTACGTGTGTAGACTCACCATTGGGGAGTGGGTCACTTATTTTCTTTATATGCCGGGGAGTGGGGGTAGAGATTGGGGGTTTGGTATTATCTGCAGACATGCTGGTATTAGATATGCAGGTGCACGATGTGATTATCGGTATGGATTGGCTCGCGGACTATAGAGCCATGATTGATTGCTTCGGTGGGAGCATTGTTTTTGCCATTTCGGGGCAAGAGATGTTTGTAGTGGCGATGCCTCGCCCAGAGGGAGGTTC
This sequence comes from Sambucus nigra, assembly GCA_949130495.1. NCBI lineage: Eukaryota > Viridiplantae > Streptophyta > Magnoliopsida > Dipsacales > Adoxaceae > Sambucus > Sambucus nigra. Next base: position 757,246,200 of record OX422209.1, read on the forward strand.
GATCGCTCATTTGTATTACATAGAGGAGGATACCTCTAAGGTGGTCGTGATTCCCTTAGAGTCGATCCCAGTTGTCAGGGACTATTCCGATGTGTTTCAGGAGATACCAGGCCTACCCCCTAGTCGAGAGATAGACTTTATCATAGATTTATTGCCAGATACGAGACCTATAGCATGCGCACCGTACCGTATGGCACCGGCAGAGATGCGAGCGTTACAAGATCAGATAGAGAATCTGTTAGGTCAGGGCTTCATTCGTAGGAGTACCTCACCTTGGGGCGCTCCAGTCTTGGAGGAGTACTTCAGCAGGAGGAGAAGGCTATAGCTTTTGCCTCCCGCAAGCTTAAGCCGCATGAGAAGAATTACCCCACCGACGACCTGGAGTTAGCAGCGGTCGTCTTTGCATTGAGGATATGGAGGCACTATTTATTGGGGGAGAAATTTCGTTTATTCACAGACCACAAGTCATTGCAGTACCTATTCACTCAGCGAGAGCTGAATATGCGTCAGCGCATATGGCTAGAGTTTGTGAAGGACTACCAGTTCGATATACAGTGTCATCCGACAAAGGCCAACGTAGTTGCTGATGCATTGAGTCGTAGACCGGTAGACGAGGTAGCGGATGTCTGGAAAGCAAAGTGGAAGGAGTTGGGTCACCAGGACGCAGTAGCCTGTTCTTTTATATCCGTTATGTCAGTCGCACCCGAGATTGTTACGAGGGTGATACAGGCACACACCACAGACCCATTTTTCCAGGAGAAGATTGTACGACTTTTAGCAGAGGGTGTTGAGTCCTATTCTATTAGTTCTGATGGAGGTTTGCGATTTAATGGGAGATTAGTTGTTCCAGAAGGGTCAGAATTACGTCATGCAGTGATGACCCAATCTCATGGGTCCCGATTTGCGGTGCATCCTGGAGGGGATAAGATGTACCAGGATATGAGGAGACAATACTGGTGGAGTGGGATGAAGAAGGACATTGTTGAGTTTGTGTCCAAGTGTTCTACCTGTCAGCTGGTGAAGGTGGACCATCAGAAACCTTCAGGGTTGCTTCAGCCATTGGAAGTACCCGCATGGAAGTGGGAGAGTATTTCCATGGATTTTATTACAGGGTTGCCTATATCACAGCGGGGCCATGACTCTATTTGGATGATTGTAGACCGTCTCACCAAAGTGGCTCATTTTCTATCGGTGCAGACAGATTATGCAACGGGTCAGTATGCTCGGTTGTTTATTGCTGAGATCGTCAGATTACTCGGGGTGCCCCTGAATATTGTGTCAGATAGAGACAAGATTTTCATGTCACATTTTAAGGAGAGCTTTCAGGAGGCTATGGGTACTGAGTTGAGGTTGAGTTCAGCTTATCACCCACAGACAGATGGACAGACATAGCGTACTAATCAGATGTTGGAGGACATGCTACGCATGTGTGTTCTTGATTTTGGAGGAGGTTGGGAGCCACATCTTCCAGTGGTAGAGTTTGCTTATAATAACTCTTATCAGTTCACGATTGGCATGGCTCCATTTGAGGCTTTGTATGGCAGGCCTTGTCATTCCCCAACTTGTTTGCTCGAAGTGGGGGATAACAAGTTGCTAGGACCAGAGGTGATTCAAGAGACCTCGGTGAGGATTGAGATGATCAGGAGTCGCATTCGGGTAGCCCAGGACAAGCAGAAGAGCTATGCCGATGCGAAATAGTTCTTCCGGGAGTTTAGTGTGGGGGACCAAGTGTTATTGCATGTATCTCCTATGAAGGGAGTGATGAGGTTCCGAAAGAAGGGGAAGTTGGCTCCGAGGTCCGTGGGACCATTTCCCATAATCGAAAGGATTGGGCCAGTTGCATACAGGTTGGGACTACCAGAGCATTTACATCGCATCCACGATGTATTCCACATCTCGTCGTTGAGACGATATCATTGGGATGATATGGCCCATACTCACATTGCGATAGATGAGATCGACTTACAGCCAGATAGCTCTTACGAGGAGAGACCGGTGGCTATCCTAGACTATAGTGAGAGGAGATTGAGGTCGAAGATAGTTCCACTTGTGCGGGTGCAGTGGGAGCATCATAATGTGGAGGAATCCACTTGGGAGCGCGACGCAGATATGCGCGAGAGATATCCAGAGTTGTTTTTACAAGGTATGCCTTATTTTCTGAATTTCGGGACGAAATTCCGTTATTAGGGGGGAAGTATGTAATACCCCGTATTTTTATGCTATATTAATTTGGGGATTTATTAAATTTAATATGAGTGAATTATTTAATAAAAATTCGGAAATTAATTATGTTATAATTATTAACGTGATGAGAGTTAGTAATTATGGGAAATTTGTTGAATATTACTAATGAGCAAAGTAATATATTATATTGGTTATATTGAATGTCATGAGTGAGTTAAATGACAACTTCGAAAACTTAAGTCGGGACGTGCTCGTGTCGTGTCGGGACTAAATTTTGATAAATGAAAAAGTGAATATTTTATAAGTTGCCCGTATGGTCGTTTTGAGTGCGCCAACGCGTCCGAAAGGGTCGAGATAGTCAGAAAAGTGTACCCGGGGGTGTAGTTTGGGTCTCGGGGCATTTTTAGGCCTAATTAGTAACCCGGGAGGGCATTTTGGTCATTTTACATTTTTGGGTAATTAAACACACGAAAATTAGAGGGGCTATATCTGATATTGAGGTTGTCACCAAGGATTAGAATACCCAAAACCTAGAACGGCCATTGGAGAAGAGAGGAGAGAGCTCTCAAGCAATTCCAAGGCTCAAAACTCAACGGTTTGCACCGCCGCCACCACCAACGCGTAGATCGCGAGACGGGGAACGCAACCACACCAAAATCAGCCGCAATCCTGACTTCCAAAAATCCCAGGCAAGTGTTTATATTTCTCATTTCGTTGGTGCAATTTCCATATTAGTTTAGGAATGATTAGGGATGAAATATATGGAAGAAAACCCAAATTTTGATAGGAATTTGCATGTAGTAAAGACTTAAACCTTATTCTGGAAATCTTTTGTGCTGTAGAAGAATAATCCACGAAATTTTGGTGTAATTAAGAAAGAAATTCTGGGGTAAAATAGATTAGAACCATGATTTAGAGATTTTTAGGGTTCTTGAGTTTTAAATGAGTTTCGGTATGATTAATCCATGTTTAGTGATGTAAATTGACATGCTTTACGTAGGATGTGTATCATATCATGTTAGGATGTTAGTAGCTCAAGATTTTGGACGTTTGAGGGTGTAAAACTTGAAATAGGATGAGAATAGGTGTTAGAACCCGTAACTGCAATTCTGCAGAAATCGCAATACCTGCTTGATCGATCGATCGAAGGCTCGATCGATCGAGCCCCAAACCTCGATCGATCGACCCCTCCTGGCAACTCCTATTTCGCTTGTTAAATGAGTTAAACTTAATTTATCATGAAATAATTCTTGGACATCCTTAATAGAATGTTTTGGGAGATAGGGAAGAACAGTATGTTATATGAATAAATATTGGGGACTTTTAATGTGAGACGAGGATTTGCATTTTGGGATAATTACTTAAGGGTCGATGAATTTATGTATTAAAAGGATAGGTGCGTAAGAGAGTTACGTTGGAACCTTAAGAGAATACTTACTGAATTTTATACTTGGGAAGTTAGAGCCCACGAGTGTCACGTAGAGCCCACGAGTGTCACGTAATAAACGGAAAAAACCCTTCGAGTTAAGGTTAGAGATGAACCCTTATACGAAATACTTAATTTGAAAATTAAGGATAAATATTATAATTATGGGTGATGAGAGAAACCTATACTGATACGATAATAAGGGGTATAGTTATATGATTGTGTATACATATATTATGTACGTGTGAAAACCATGCCCGCGCTACTTGCTATCCCTGAGGTTACCGCGCTGGGACGATCTTATCCTATGTTGCCTTATGGGGGATATTGAGTCGTACCCTAAGAGATAGATATCCTTGGTACAGGCTATCGGAATGATAGTTCAGACGGTCCTAAGAGACGTGAGGGTATGTACTGACCTCTTAGAGACTTGGAATCTATGCTTCGCCTCAATCTTGATTGTGTATATATGTTGATACAGTTCGAGAGTAATTCCGAACTTGTATATCCCTTAGTGTGAGCGATACGGGGATTGGATAGCAGAGTATGCCTGCACCATAGTTTGTATGTTGGTGATGTTAGAATGTATATATTATACGAGTGCTTAATATATATATATATATCTGAAATTTGGGAAATTTAAACTGTTGCTGTGATATGGTAAGTGAGAAATAATTCTGGACTATAAATCGGAAATACTTGTTTAAAAAGTATAATATGACACTGGGAAACTTTATATATTAATGAAGCTAAACGAGAGTTGTGTTACAAATTGGAAGTATCCTTTTTAAACAATTATATAGTTCGGCTTTGAAATCTTACGAGTAATTTAAGATAAGCTAAATTGTTGGGAAGGTTAGTGATAAAATGATAGGATAAACAGTTGGGAAGGTTAGTGCGATAGGTGTGCACATTAGAAGAGAGGTGAGGATTTCTCAAGAGAGTGTCGCACTAATATGTTGTTGAATTGGCCTGTATCAATTTAAATACTTGTTAAACAAATTTTTAAATCATACACACTATCGGCCTCTGAACCGTTTCTTCTTCTCTCTCTCTCTTGTATATATATGTATGTATTACAGGTGCCCAGCCACAGGGGCGTCTTACTTAGGATCCCTTGGAAGGAACACGCTGCAGCTTAGGTGGGAGTTGCAGGTCTCTTGATTAGAAGACTTCGTTCATTCGGATCCACTCTTAGTACTTTCATTTAGTTCGGCATGTGTAGCTCTTTCCATTATTCCCTTGTTATTGGACATTTGTATTTCAGTTATTTCCAGTACTGTTACTATGGGATTTATTCAGTTCGGATGTGTGATTTTAGATTTCGTACGTTTACATTCGATTGACGAATGTTTTAAATTATTTGGATTATGTTGCAGAATTAATGTGGTGTGATTATTACTTATTGAATGTTGTGAATAAAATAAATAATATTTTTTCTTTAAATAAAATTCGGAAAGTTATGTATGAAAATGGTTTTGACACTTAGCTTAATTAATTAGGGTGTTAAATTGGAATTTTTTTTTTCGACAGTGATGCTAAGAATGAACCAACTGTTCACCTTGATTTAATTTAATGAAGGAGTGATCGCCCAGTATTTAATTAGGCGGGGTGTCACAGGTGGTATCAGAGCATCAGGTTCTAGTGTCCATAGGATCTGTACGGCTTATTTTCTCTTTCAGCTTAACGTCATTGCTATAGAGCCCTATTTTTAGGATTGTTGTACTCTTGTTTTACGTTCAAGTCTTCAGCTATTTGAGATTTGATAATAACAGTAGACTAATAAACTTTTTCACGTTTCAGATGCATTCGAGACGTGCTCCAAGGGATAGGCGCGCCCAGGCCGAGCAGCCAGCAGCTCCGGCACCAGGCATAATGAATGCAAATGAAGTAGCCGCCATTGTTGCTCAGGCGGTGAATGCCGCACTAGCGGTAGTTCAGCAGGCTCCACCCCAGGTTCAGGCAGTGGCGCCATTACCAGCACAGCTCCCATCTGCATGGGAGAGGGTTAGGGATGCTTTTCATAAAGCGCATCCCCCTGAGTTCTCTGGTATCTCCGATATTGTCACAGTCAGCCAATGGAAGAAAGACATCCAGCGACATCTCCGCATGTATGAGTGCACTGACGTGCAAAAGCAGTTATTGGCTTCCTTTAAGCTGGTGGGGGCCGCTTTGCAGTGGTGGGAGTCCACTACCACTTTGGAGGAGAGGGACACAATCCCTATTCAGTCATTTTGGGAGCGGTTTGACCGCAAGTATTTTCCACCCGCCGTGCTGACTGAGATGAGGCGGAGATTGCTGAATCTGAAGCAAGAGAATTCCACTGTAGCAGAGTATGAGGAGGAGTTCACGAGACTTCTCACCATCGTGCCAGATGAGGCACCCACAGAGAGCAAGAAGATTATGTTGTTAGTCGACGGGTTAGCTTGGAGGATCCCTCAGCACCTTATTGGGAATTTATCCCTGAGTACTTTCACTGATGTACTCAATGCCGCGTTACTACACTGCTAGGATCACCGCTTCCATCTTCAGGGAAGCAAGAGAGCAGGAGAGTCCAGCTAGCAGGGCCGGACTGGGGGTAATAGTGCCAGTGGGGCACCATCTCATGGAGAGACTCGTCAGCACGAGCAGAGTTCCCATCAGGGGGACCCTGCTAAGCGATTTTGTTCAGGTGATTCTAGGCAGGGATATGGGGGCTATAGGCAGGGCCAGCAGGGCTAGCCTAATCAGCAGGGCCAATAAGGCCAACACCGACAGCAGGGTCAGCAACAGGGCCAACAGCATGCTAATCAGGGCCAACAAGGCCAGTACCGGGGAGGTAACGGCCAGCAGGGCCGTGGTCAGCGGGGACAAAGGGGAGGAAACTTCAGAGGCCAATGTTTTGGATGCGGTAAACATGACCACAGACGTCAGGATTGTCCGGAGGGTGATAGGGACCCATAGCAGCAGGGTGCCCGTAATGAGCCACAGAGACCACTTTTTCCACCTGCCCTCCCAGCTCCAGCCCAGGTGCCAGCCATTCCAGCAGCTCCAGTGCAACAGGGGCAGTTACAGTATGGACGTGTATATAACGTCCACCAGGCAGCAGCTCCACAGGCACCACCCGCGATTGAGGGTATGTTTCCTATCCATGGTACTATGGGTCGAGTTTTGTTTGATACGGGGGCAACACATTATTTTATAGCTACGCATTTTGCGAAGGCCTTAGGGTTGTTAGCCACAACAAAGAGCACAATGACATGTGTATACTCACCACTGGGGAGTGGGTCCCTTATTTTCTTTATATGCCGAGGAGTGGGGGTAGATATCGGTAGTTTGGTATTACCTGCAGACATGTTAGTCTAAGACATGCACGAGCACGATGTGATTATCGGTATGGATTGTCTCGCAGCTTATAGATCCATGATTGATTGCTTCGGTGGGAGCATTATTTTTGCCATTCCGGGGCAAGAGATGTTTGTAGTGGTGATGCCTTGCCCAGAGGGAGGTTCGAACGCTCATTTGTATTACATAGAGGAGGATACCTCTAAGGAGGTCGTGATTCCCTTAGAGTCGATCCCAGTTGTCAGGGAGTATTCCGATGTGTTTCAGGAGATACCAGGCCTACCCCCCAGTCGATAGATAGACTTTGTCATAGGTTTATTGCCAGATACGAGACCTATAGCACGCGCACTGTACCGTATGGCACCGGAAGAAATGCAAGAGTTACGAGATCAGATAGAGCAGTTGTTAGGTCAGGGCTTCATTCGTAGGAGTACCTCACCTTGGGGCGCTCCAGTCTTATTTGTGAAGAAGAGAGATGGTTCACTGAGATTGTGTGTGGACTACCGGGAGCTGAACAAGGTCACGATATGGAATAAGTATCTGTTGCCTCGAATCGATGATCTGTTCGACCAGTTGAGGGGAGCAACTTTCTTTTCGAAGATAGATTTGAGGTCGGGGTACCATCAGTTGCGTATTAGAGAGCAGGATGTTTCAAAGACTGCCTTATTGACGAGATATGGGTCCTATGAGTTTAGGGTTATGCCGTTCGGACTCACAAATGCTCCCGCCGTTTTCATGGACTTGATGAACCGAGTATTCAGAGAGTTCTTGGATCATTTTGTCATCGTCTTCATAGATGACATCTTGATATATTCTCACTCCGAGGAGGAGCATGCCGAGCACTTGAGGCAGGTTCTTCAGACTCTACGAGAGCATCAGTTGTATGCTAAGTACGAGAAGTGCGGATTCTGGTTGCGAGAGGTACAGTTCTTGGGGCATGTTGTTTCTGAGCAGGGGATAACAGTTGACCCGAGTAAAGTGTCAGCGGTGAGGGAGTGGGGACAGCCCACGACACTGACGGAAGTGCGTAGTTTCTTGGGGTTAGCTGGTTACTACAGGAGATTTATTCGAGGATTCTCCAAAATAGCGGGTCCACTGACAAATCTGACTCGCAAGGGGGTACCATATGTTTGGGATGATGCTTGTCAGTTGGCTTTCGACGAGTTGAAAGACAAGCTTACTTCAGCACCAGTCCTTGCGTTACCGAAGCCGGGTGTGGAGTACCTGGTTTACACCGATGCGTCCTTACGGGGACTTGGGGGAGTACTTCAGCAGGAGGAGAAGGCTATAGTTTTGCCTCCCGCAAGCTTAAGCCGCATGAGAAGAATTACCCCACCCACGACCTGGAGTTAGCAGCGGTCGTCTTTGCATTGTGGATATGGAGGCACTATTTATTGGGGAGAAATTCTGTTTGTTCACAGACCACAAGTCATTTCAGTACCTATTCACTCAACGAGAGCTGAATATGCGTCAGCGCAGATGGCTAGAGTTTGTGAAGGACTACCAGTTCGATATACAGTATCATCCGGCAAAGGCCAACGTAGTTGCTGATGCCTTGAGTCCTAGACCGGTAGACGAGGTAGCGGATGTCTGGAAAGAAAAGTGGAAGGAGTTGGGTCACCAGGACGCAGTAGCCCGTTCTTTTATATCCGTTATGTCAGTCGCACCCGAGATTATTACGAGGGTGATACAGGCACAGACCACAGACCCATTTTGCCAGGAGCAGATTGTACAACTTTTAGCAGAGGGTGTTGAGTCTTATTCTATTAATTCTGATGGAGGTTTGCGGTTTAATGGGAGATTAGTTGTTCCAGAAGGGGCGGAATTATGTCATGCAGTGATGACCCAATCTCATGGGTCCCGATTTGCGGTGCATCCTGGAGGGGATAAGATGTACCAGGATATGAGGAGACAATACTGGTGGAGTGGGATGAAGAAGGACATTGTTGAGTTCGTGTCCAAGTGTTCTACCTGTCAGCTGGTGAAGGTGGACCATCAGAAACCTTCAGGGTTGCTTCAGCCATTGGAAGTGCCCGCGTGGAAGTGGTAGAGTATTTCCATGGATTTTATTACAGGGTTGCCTACATCAAAGCGGGGCCATTACTCTATCTGGGTGATTGTAGACCATCTGACCAAAGTGGCTCATTTTCTACCGGTGCAAACAGATTATGCCACGGGTCAGTATGCTCAGTTGTTTATTGCTGAGATTGTTAGATTACACGGGGTGCCCCTGAATATTGTGTCAGATAGAGACAAGATTTCATGTCACATTTTTAGGAGAGCTTTCAGGAGGCTATGGGTACTGAGTTGAGGTTGAGTTCAACTTATCACCCACAGACAGATGGACAGACAGAGCGTACTAATCAGATGTTGGAGGACATGCTACGCATGTGTGTTCTTGATTTTGTAGGAGGTTGGGAGCCACATCTTCCACTGGTAGAGTTTGCTTATAATAACTCTTATCAGTTCACGTTTGGCATGGCTCCATTTGAGGCTTTGTATGGCAGGCCTTGTCATTCCCCAGCTTATTGGCTCGAAGTGGGGGATAACAAGTTGCTAGGACCAGATGTGATTCAGGAGACCTCCGCGAGGATTAAGATGATCAAGAGTCGCATTCGGGTAGCCCAGGACAGGCAGAAGAGCTATGCCGATGCGAAACTGTTCTTCCGGGAGTTTAGTGTGGGGGACCAAGTGTTATTGCGTGTATCTCCTATGAAGGGAGTGATGAGGTTCGGGAAGAAGGGGAAGTTGGCTCCGAGGTACGTGGGACCATTTCCCATAATCGAAAGGATTGGGCCGGTTGCATACAGGTTGGGACTGCCAGAGCATTTACATCGCATCCACGATGTATTCCACATCTCGTCATTGAGATGAGATCTTCGGGATGATATGGCCCATACTCACATTGCGATAGATGAGATCGACTTACAGCCTGATAGCTCTTACGAGGAGAGACCGGTGGCTATCCTAGACTATAGTGAGAGGAGATTGAGGTCGAAGATAGTTCCACTTGTGCGGGTCCAGTGGGAGCATCATAATGTGGAGGAATCCAATTGGGAGCGCGAGGCAGATATGCGCGGGAGATATCCAGAGTTGTTTTTACTAGGTATGCCTTATTTTCCGAATTTCAGGACGAAATTCCGTTATTAGGGGGGAAGTATGTAATATCCCGTATTTTTATGCTATATTAATTTGGGGATTTATTAAATTTAATGTGAGTGAATTATTTAATAAAAATCCGGAAATTAATTATGTTATAATTATTAACGTGACGAGTGTTAGTAATTATGGGAAATTTTTTGAATATTACTAATGAACAAAGTAATATATTATATTGGTTATATTGAATGTCATGAGTGAGTTAAATGACAACTTCGGAAACTTAAGTCGGGACGTGCTCGTGTCGCGTCGGGACTAAATTTTGATAATTAAAAAAAGTGAATATTTTATAAGTTGCCCGTATGGTCGTTTTGAGTGCGCCAACGCATCCAGAAGGGTCGAGATAGTCAGAAAAGTGTACCCGGGGGTGTAGTTTGGGTCTCGGGGCATTTTTAGGCCTAATTAGTAACCCGGGAGGGCATTTTGGTCATTTTACATTTTTGGGTAATTAAACCCACGAAAATTAGAGGGGCTATATCTGATATTGAGGTTGTCACCTAGGGTTAGAATACCCAAAATCTAGAATGGCCATTGGAGAAGAGAGGAGAGAGCTCTCAAGCAATTCCAAGGCTCAAAACTCAACGGTTTGCACCGCCGCCACCACCAACGCGTAGATCGCGAGACGGGGAACGAAACCACACCAAAATCAGCCGCAATCCAGACTTCCAAAAATCCCAGGCAAGTTTTTATCTTGCTTATTTCGTTAGTGCAATTTCCATATTAGTTTAGGAATGATTAGGGATGAAATATATGGAAGAAAACCCAAATTGTGATAGGAATTTGCATGTAGTAAAGACTTAAACCTTATTCTGGAAATCTTTTGTGATGTAGAAGAAAAATCCACGAAATTTTGGTGTAATTAAGAAAGAAATTCTGGGGTAAAATAGATTAGAACCGTGATTTAGAGATTTTTAGGGTTCTTGAGTTTTAAATGAGTTTCGGTATGATTAATCCATGTTTAGTGACGTAAATTGACATGCTTTACGTAGGATGTGTATCATATCATGTTAGGATGTTAGTAGTCCAAGATTTTGGACGTTTGAGGATGTAAAACTTGAAATTGGATGAGAATAGGTGTTAGAACCCGTAACTGCAAATCTGCAGAAATCGCAATACCTGCTTGATCGATCGATCGAGCCTAGAGCTTCGATCGATCGAGCCTAGAGCTTCGATCGATCGAGCCCCAAACCTCGATCGATCGACCCCTCCTGGTAGACTCCTATTTTCCTTGTTAAATAAGTTAAACTTAATTTATCATGAAATAATTCTTGGACATCCTCAATAGAATATTTTAAGAGATAGGGAAGACCAGTATGTTATATGAATAAATATTGGGGACTTTTAATGTGAGATGAGGATTTGCATTTTGGGATAATTACTTAAGGGTCGATGAATTTATGTATTAAAAGGAGAGGTGCGTAAGAGAGTTACGTTGGAACCTTAAGAGAATACTTATTGAATTTTATACTTGGGAAGTTAGAGCCCACGAGTGTCACGTAATAAATGGGAAAAACCCTTCGAGTTAAGGTTAGAGACGAACCCTTGTACGAAATACTTGATTTGAAAATTAAGGTTAAATATTGTAATTATGGGTGCTGAGAGAAACCTATACTGATACGATAACATGGGGTATAGTTATATGATTGTGTATGCATATATTATGTACGTGTGAAAACCATGCCCGCTCTACTTGCTATCCCTGAGGTTACCACGCTGGGACAATCTTATCCTGTGTTGCCTTATGGGGGATATTGAGTCATACCCTAGGAGATAGATATCCTTGGTACAGGCTATCGGAATGATAGTTCAGACGGTCCTAAGAGACGTGAGGGTATGTACTGACCTCTTAGAGACTTGGAATCTATGCTTCGCCTCAATCTTGATTGTGTATATATGTTGATACAGTTCGAGAGTAATTCCGAACTTGTATATCCCTTAGTGTGAGCGATACGGGGATTGGATAGCAGAGTATGCCTGCACCATAGTTTGTATGTTGGTGCTGTTAGAATGTATATATTATACGAGTGCTTAATATATATATATATCTGAAATTTGGGAAATTTAAACTGTTGATGTGATATGGTAAGTGAGAAATAATTCTGGACTATAAATCGGAAATACTTGTTTGAAAAGTATAATATGACACTGGGAAACTTTATATATTAATGAAGCTAAACGAGATTTGTGTTACAAATTGGAAGTATCCTTTTTAAACAATTATATAGTTCGGCTTTGAAATCTTACGAGTAATTTAAGATAAGCTAAATTGTTGGGAAGGTTAGTGATAAAATGATAGGATAAACAGTTGGGAAGGTTAGTGCGATAGGTCTGCACATTAGAAGAGAGGTGAGGATTTCTCAAGAGAGTGTCGCACTAATATGTTGTTGAATTGGCCTGTATCAATTTAAATACTTGATAAACAAATTTTTAAATCATACACACTATCGGGCTCTGACCCGTTTCTTCTTCTCTCTCTCTCTTGTATATATATGTATGTATTACATGTGCCCAGCCACAGGGGCGTCTTGATTAGGATCCCTTGGAAGGAACACAATGCAGCTTAGGTGGGAGTTGCAGGTCTCTTGATTAGATGACTTCGTTCATTCGGATCCACTCTTAGTACTTTCATTTAGTTGGGCATGTGTAGCTCTTTCCATTATTCCGTTGTTAGTGGACATTTGTATTTCAGTTATTTCCAGTACTGTTACTATGGGATTTATTCAGTTCGGATGTGTGACTTTAGATTTCCTATGTTGACATTCGATTGACGAATGTTTTAATTTATTTGGATTATGTTGCAGAATTAATGTGGCGTGATTATTACTTATTGAATGTTGTCAATAAAATAAATAATTTTTTTTCTTTAAATAAAATTTGGAAAGTTATGTATGAAAATGGTTTTGACACTTAGCTTAATTAATTAGGGTGTTAAATTGGAATTTTTTTTTTCGACAGTGATGCTAAGAATGAACCAACTGTTCACCTTGATTTAATTTAATAAAGGTGTGATCGCCCGGTATTTAATTAGGCGGGGTGTCACATCAAGGAATGGGAAATTCATCTTCACTTGCTTAAGAATGTATAACACTTTCGCACGAGAGGCTCCCTTTTGTGATGGTGCCAACCATTGAGGGAACGGGGCCGCGTTGGGCAACTTCACTTTAATTTTAGGCTCGCAGGGGCATCTTCAGCCTCTTTCGTATTGAGCGAAACCTCCTTGTCTTTTATCTCCTCCTGTGAGGGAGGTGATAAATTAACAACTCAAACACTACTTAGAGTGGTGATGGATTGACATTGCTCTTGTTGGTTGGAAGATGTAGAGCTAACATTGGCTTGGCCTTGAGTAGGTCTTTGCCCTTGAGCCAGAAATTTGCCCTTCTCTTAGACATTTAACGGGGATTGCAACCTAGATATGCTAGTATACATGTCAGTGAACATACGCTCGTATTTAGCGTTGATTACATTTTGAGATAGAATAAATTGGTTTAAATTATCCTCAAAAGATCTCTACGGTGGGGTAATGTATGGACCTAGAGGTGGTGCTTACATATGGGGCTGCATAGGTGGCGCTTGCTGAAATTGAGGACGGAGTGGAGGTAGGGAAACATGTGAAGTAGGATTAATCACAGCGTGTTGTTGCCCATAGTTGAAACTAGGATGGTTCCTCCATTAAGGGTTATATGTGTTCCCGTGAGGGTCGTTAAAGTTTCCTTTAAACCCTCCTACCACTTCCACTTTCTCGGTAAACATGGAATTGTAGGCTGGTATTGTTGGGCATTCCTTTGTCGAATGGCTCGCCTCACAAATGGTGCACACCTTTTCTTTCATAGCACGGGTGGATCCGGTAGCTTCTCTTAATCGGACCTCGAGTATGTCTATCATGCTCTTCTCAAACTGACAAATTAATGGTCCAATAAGGTATCTTTATCTAATTAGTATAGGCCAAATGCAGTAGGATTGGTGGACACTTGTCAAGATAAATTTTGAGCATTAGGATCAGATATGTCCCATGCTTGAGTAGTCTCGGCGATGTTCTTAAGATGGGCCTTAGCATCGGTCGCATCTAATTCCCAAAATGGTCTTTCACACATTATTTGCAAAAGTTGTTTAGACATTATAGTTAACCCTTGATGGAAGAAAAAGATAAGGTGATATTTTTCAAATCCATGATGAGGGCAAGAGTTAACCAACTCTTGGAAGTTCTCCCAACACTTATCAAATGACTCATTATCTTGTTGGCGAAAAGCTTGAATTTGAGCCTTAACAAAGTTGGTCTTGTGTTGTGGAAAGATCTTGGAGAGAAAATTAGATTTCATATCTCTTTATGATATAATTGAGTTCGGGGGTAAAGACCAAAGACAGGTCTTACCTTTATCCTTTAAGGAAAAAGGGAAAAGCTTCAGGCGAACGACATCTTACGTGAAGGCTTGATCACTAAATGTTTCGCACGCCTCTTAAAACTCTCGAATATAGAGGTATGGTTTCTTCGAATCCATGTCGTGGAATGTTGTAAGAATTTATATCATCCCATTATGGAAGTGGAATTGTCCTACATTGTACGGGAGTAGAATGCATCCAGGAGTCACAGTTCACTCGGGAAATAAAAGTTCTTTCATGGGACGATAAGGCAAATCTCCCTCCCCAATACCGAAACTAGCGTGGTCAGACATCGCTCTCTCTCCAATAGACCCAAAGTCCTCACTCGGTGCCCTAGAGGTGTGACTCGTAGTGTGACTAGAAGTGTGACTCATGATGGAATTAGGTTGTGTAGGAGGTGGAACCTAGAATTGTGGAACGCGAGGGGGTATAGGGGCTATTAGTATTATACTCAACGATTTGATTTTCGTGGATTATTCTTGGAGTATTTTGAGGACTTTTGTCTGTATTTTGCATGAAATGACATTTGAGAGATGATGTCTTTTTGGATTTTTAATTTTTCTGAATATTGTTTTTTGTTTTTGGCGGGATTTTTGATTTTTTTTTATTTTTTTGGATTTTTAAATTTAGGAATCAGATTTGGTATTTAATCAACTATCCTAAAGTGTACCAAAATTCCCCGGCAATGGCACCAAAAATTTGATGCGATCATAAATGTGTATCTAGTGTGCGTGTTTATATAGGCTCAACTGCAAGCCTGTCGCTCAAGTAATAATCCGATAAGTCAGGATCGTATCCACAGGGAACTAGGACGAAAGATAGTAACGACGTAAGGGTAGACGACTAACCCTAAATTGATTCTCGAAAAGAAATGAAAAAGATAATTAATGGTGAACTGAATGACTACTAACTAAATGAAAAGGAAATTTAAACCAAGACTAAACTAAGTGCACATAAATAACCTATTAAGTGAAGTGAATATGAAAAAGGGAAAGATAAGTTAGGATACAATCCTCCAAACCCTTTACGGGGTAAAATTCTAGCATTTGAATTAGGAATTTAATTGAACCCGATGTTTATAAATCCTAAGCATTACATATATGAGGGTACCAACCCGCATCATACGTAATCAAAGGCAAAAATAATGAGGTGCCAAAGAGTTAGCACGCGCATTGCATCCTTAAACACCCTAGTTACCTAGGGCAAACGAGGTTAAAAGGTCTACGATGGTTGTGTGTACAACAAAACACGATTCATTTAAATTTCAATTCAAACCCTATTTTCTGCATAGGTAAATTACATCGAGTTGGGTTCATGCATCCAAACCCTTAAAAACTTATCTGGACATGATTAAATTAAATGAAAACACAATTTCAGAAGTGCGGGAAATCATAGCTTTATGAAAAATTGAGAAGAAATTTTGAATTAAGAATTGCAAACTAAAATTTAAGGACTAATTAAACTAAATTTTGAATGAAATTAAATGCATAAATTAAATAATACTTGCAATGAAAGAATCTAGAATTAAAGCTTAAATCTTCAGTTAATTGAGTAAAACTTAAAAAAACTAGGGTTCTTGAATTCAAGAGCCCTTTAAAATTAATCAAAATCGAACTCTCTAATGTCTGGTGTCTAGTTAGAATAAGTATCCTCTGTAAATCACATGAGTTTGAGCAAGATAAAACTATCAATTGGAAAAAGAAAATAAAAAAAAAAAATCTCATCTGAACCGATCCAACGGGTTATTTCGGTTCGATTCGTTTTCCCTTCCTAATAGATCTGTTTGACCCTCAATTTTACACAGAGATCTTCAAGGCATCAAACCGGTTCATTTTCTTCTGTATCTGGATCGATTTGATGATGAATTTTATGTAGAGATTGGATCCCTTTCGAATCGATTTGTTTTCATTATTGACCAGTCTAGTCCGATTTTGAAATTCTTTATTTTCATTTTTTCTCTTGATTTTCTCTCATCTTTGAAACTCCATAACTTCTAATCCGAGACTCAGATTGGGACACCGTTTCTTTTTAAATTCTTGTAGACACGATGTATTCAATTTTTGTGTTGGTCCTTCGTCCAAACTCAGGATGTAAAGTGGCTATTTTACCCTCCAACATTTTTTTTCTTCTTTCTTCCTTGATTTCTCAGTCTTGAATTCCTCCTCTCTCCACTTGAATAAAATACCTATAAAAAGTACGAAAAATACATAAAACTCGAGGCACTATGTAGGAATTGTCAGTAGCACATATATGAGATAAATAAATATAATTTACATCGTCCGAGGTGCTAAAAGCTGCAAATTTAAGGGGATAAGTTCGAAAGAATTCCGGACCAATTGGGGTTTTTCTGGTTGTCAAACGAAAAGGAAAAAACTTATTCGTCTCAACTTTGGGTTTACAAAAGGGATAATTTTCTGGTACTTTTTCTGGCCAATATTTTTGGGTGACAAACGAGGGCCTACTTCATTGTCCGAAATACTAATTGCGTTACCATATGCGTCTCGCGATTAATTTTGTTTGGAGATCTCTTTTGCAAGTTTTTCAAGGCAATATCACACACATTTTCCAAAACCGGTCAAGTGAAAGAATTGAGATCGTCGACGACTTATTAGAGCGCTGAAAAGAACGTTGAGTTAACAATAAACTCGGATTGATTTATAGTTTAACAATAATGAAAGGTTCGAATCTCACCGGGTTTGTTAATCTCCACATTTATTCGTTAAGTCGTCTACATTTGCTCAATTTCCATCCTTGGTCAATTTTGTCTTTGTGTATTATGTTTTTACAATTTGAGAATTTAAACCAACTTTTAATGATACTTTTGAAAATTTTGAATTCCATTTTTTATTAATTTTGAAGAAAAATATTTTTGGATTTTTCAAAATTTTATGATTTTTTTTTTAAAATTTCTGGGCATTTTTGAAAATTTGTGAAGTTTCAGAAAGACGCACTTGTGACCCCCCCCCCCCCTAACTTAGACTTTTGCATTGTCCTCAAGCAAAAAGGACTAAAATCTAACTCAAGAATTAAAAGAAGAAGTGCGACAAATAAAACAGAAATGCCGAATTTTTATAGATACATAACACCTGTGTTACAAAGGAAAGGGTAGAACACACAACATAACATTTTTAAACATCTACCAACACTACACAAACATCAAACAACATGGGCTTCACTGGGGAGGGAGATCATTTGGATCATAGAAGAAAGTTGGAGGGGGTCCACCGAAGTTGAGCTCGTATAAATGAGTTTGGAGACGATGCATCATGCTCGTATTCCTTCGATAGGCCTCTTGATCCCTAGTGTATTGGGAGAGGAAACCATCAAGTCGGGATTCCACCGCCGAAAGACTCCTATCAAAATCTGCACCTGGGAGCTCAAAATCTGAGTCATCATCCTCATCGTACTCTTCTTCATCGGCCCCACCCATCACGACATCCTCAGCCTCGAGCTTTGCAACATTGACCTCCTCATCTGTATCTACATCAACCACCTCCCGGGTTGCTCGAAGGGCAGCCCTTTTATGGGCGCTCCTATTGCGTTACACTTTCCCAATGGGCTCCGGGAGGCGTGGAAAGGCTCGAGGTGGATGGATACCGGCGTCGGCAAGGATGGAGGTAATGAGACATGCATATGGGAGGGGTACCGCACCTTCTTGCTCTAAGGCCGCGTAAATAATATCTGTGTAAAGCATGCAGGCCAGATTGAGAGTGAAGTGTGGATAAAAAAGGTGGTACATGAGGATATCTTGGCGAGGGCGCATCGCCGAGTCGTTTGTGGTTTACAGTAAGTTGGCGCACACAATATGGAAGGTAATGCGCACTTTATTATTTAGGCATCCCCCGGGGAAGGTGCCCCTTTCCCAAATCTCGTTGGGTGCGAGACGATCGATGCATTACTATTTTGGGATGGTAGGGGCATTGGTTGGGTAGTCATAGATGTTCGGGTGGGGGACTCCCTTGGTAGAAAGTTTTCGAGCTAGATTGGCCAAGGAAAACGGTATGGGACGACCGTAGACAAACGGTTGGCTCTCAAAATCGCCCGTGCAGAAGAGAGTGTCATAGAAAGATCGGACTTCATCCACCCACACTACATTATGGGGGTCTTGGAGGTATTGCAACCACCCCCTCCGGCTGAAAAGGTTGGTGACTAAGCGGGACAACTCGTCCCAGTTGACAGCGCACTCAATGTGCAGTTGGCGGGAGAGGCTGAAAAAAAAAATTTGCACCATATGCGCTCCATGTGGGAGTGGTATTCCCAATTGCCGTTGGGCAGAATCTCGATGGACATATATTTCGGGGGAAGGGCAGGATTTTCCATGGAAATATCTGGGAATTTGGGAATGAAAAAGATAGGATTTAATTCATAGGTGGTGGAGAGGGTTGGGGGGAAGGAATTTAGAGGGAAAAGGGGAATGGATGTTCGGGGGGGGGGGGGGGGGGGGGGAAGGGAAGGAATGGAGGGAAAAGAGGGGATAGAGGAAAGGGGGGTCACCTCGGGAAGAACCAAACTGCAGAACCCAAACTGATTCGATTCAGGGGCGAACCGATCCAGTTCTGGAATTTTTTTTATTTTGCGATTTATCAAAATCGAACCGATCCGGTTAAGGGATTCGGGTCGGTTCCATATCAGACAGAACTCACTTACTTAGCATGCTGCACTAGAATTCCACACCCTCGAATTTCTGGACACTTTCTCACTTATTCTCCCACTAGGATTTCTCGATGCCCTCATGAAGTGCGTGTTGGTGTGCGTGATCCTAACCCTCACCTTACGTAACTACCTACGGACTCAAGCTAATCTACCGACACACGACTACTATACATAATAATTCACCCCATACGCATCGAGGGTGTGACAATCTCTCAACTCAAGCTCATTCGACCCCGTAAACGGGGTCCGACAACCAGATGGTGTCGATCTTTTCTACCCATGCCACGACATATATCTTTAGGCGTTGTCCATTAACTTCGAACGCGATCCCTCCTTTTGGATCTTCTAACTCTACAGCTCCGTGGGGGAATACATTTTTCACAACGAATGGACCAGTTCATCGGGACCGCAATTTACCCAGAAATAGATGAAGCCGGGAGTTATAGAGGATTACCTTTTTTTATGGTTGAAACTCTTTGCATCAGATAAGTTTATCATGTGCTAGTTTCATTCGGGATTTGGAAATCTTGGCATTCTCGTACGCATCATTGTGTATCTCCTCTAACTCATTCAGTTGAAGCTCGCGAGCTTCACCATCTTTATCCATATTGTAATTTAATCTCTTAATGGCCCAATACACTTTGTGCTCCAACTCAAAGAGAAGATGACAAGGTTTCCCATACACAAAGAAAAATGGGGACATTTCGAGTGGGCAGTACAGTAGGCCCATAGCAATTCATTCAATCGAAGGGACTAATCTTTTCGGTCGGGATTGACGGTCTTCTCTAGTATGTGCTTGATTTCACGATTTTCCAATTCAACTTGTCCATTCATTTGTGGGTGATAAGTCATTCCAACCTTGTGAACGACGCCATACTTTCTCATGAGCTTCTGCAATGGCCTGTTGCAAAAGTGCGTGCCATTATCACTAATTATGGCTTTCGGAGCACCGAAGCGAGAAAGTATGTAGTCCTGTAGGAATTTTATCACCACATTTTTGTCATTATTTTTGGTAGCTATAGCTTCCACCCATTTAGAAATGTAGTTTAACACGACAAGGATGTATAGGAAACCAAAAGATGGGGGAAAGGGGCCCATGAAGTCAATACCCTAGCAGTCAAAGATCTCGATAATGAGTATCGGGGTTAATGGCATCATGTCTCGTCGGGTAATCGCTCCCATCCTTTGACATTTATCGCAAGATTTTCAATAATTGCTCACATCCCGAAATATTGTGGGCCAATAAAAACTGCATTGAAGGATTTTTGCGATTGTCTTTTTCACGAAAAAGTGGCCTCCACATGCTTTCGAATGACAAAATTTGATGACTTTTGGGATTTTGTCATCCGGTACGCATCGTCGGATGATCTGATCGGCGCAATATTTAAAAAGAAATGGATCATCATAGAAAAACATGTGTGACTAAGTAATGAAGATCTTCTTATCTTGCGGTGTCCAATCGGGAAGGACGACTCTTGTGACAAGATAGTTCACTATATCCGCAAACCAGGGTAAAGAAGAGGTGGCAAAGAGTTGCTCGTCCGAAAAATATTCGTCTATGGTTTTAGGATCACTTGGTACGTCGGACGAAAGCCGTGATAAGTGATCGACAACGACATTTTCTAGTCCTTTTTTGTCTTTAATGGAGAGATTAAACTCTTGTAGGAGTAAGATCCACCTTATGAGGCATGACTTTTCATCCTTCTTCGCAAGTAGATATTTTAACGTCGCGTGGTCGGTGAAGCAAGTGATGGGAGAACCGATAAGATAGGACCGAAATTTATCGAGCATGAATACTACCGCTAGCAACTCCTTTTCCGTGGTAGAGTAATTTAGTTGAGGTTCGGTAAGGGTCCGGCTAGCGTAGTAGATGACATGAGACTTATTGTCTTTTCTTTGGCCCAAAATATCCCCTATCGCATAATCGTTAGCATCACACATAAGCTCGAAAGGCAAGAACCAATCCGGAGCTTTCCTAATGGGAGCAGACACAAGCATGTTTTTCAGTTTTTCAAAAGTGCTTTGGCATGCTTTCGTCCACTCAAATGGGGTTTCCTTCATAAGATGATTGTTTAAGGGTCTAGCGATGGTGCTAAAATCCTTAATAAGCCGTCTATAAAACCCCATGTGGCCCAAAAAAGGAGCGCACATCTTTCAGTAGTTTAGGTGGGGGTAGGTCAACTATGACATCTATTTTTGCTCGATCGACTTCGATCCCTTTGGATGACACACTGTGGCCAAGAACTATGCCTTCGATTATCATGAAATGGCATTTTTCCTAATTTAACACTAAGTTCTTTTCCACACATCGAGCTAGTACTTTCTCAAGATTAGCTAAACATAGGTCGAAGGAGGTGCCAAAAACACTAAAGTCGTCCATAAACACCTTTAGCCCTCTTTCAACCATGTCATTGAATAAGCTCAACATGCACCTTTGAAAGGTCACCAGTTCATTACACAAGACAAATGGCATACGTTTGTAGGAAAACGTTCCAAACGGGTAAGTGAATGTTGTTTTCTATTGATCAAGTATATTTACCTCCATGTGGTTATATCCGGAATAACCATCTAGGAAGCAATAATAAGGATGGCGCACTACTCTTTTAAGCATTTGATCGATAAATCGCAAAGGGAAATGATCTTTCCTAGTTCTCGCATTGAGTTTTCGGTAATCAATGCAAATGTGCCATCTAATGGTGGTACGCTGGGGAACTAACTCTCCCCTGGCATTTTCAATCACAGTCATGCCCGACTTCTTCGGGACGACTTGAATGGGGCTCACCCACTTTCTATCCAAGATTGGGTCGATAATCTCGGCATCCAACAGCTTTATAATTTCAGTCCTCACCACATCTTTTATCTTGTGGTTTAGCCGTCTTTGTATTTCTCTCGAGGGCTAAACATCCTCTTCAAGATGAATCTTATGGGTGCAAATTAGGGGGCTTATCCCCTTTAGATCAGCTATACGCCAACCAAAATCATCTTGGTGCGTCCTCAAAATCTTTAATAATTTGCCATCCTGCTCTTCATCTAAGCTAGAGGAGACAACAACAGAAAATGTCTCACTATCACCTATGAAAGAATATTTGATATTGGAGGGTAGTTTCTTCAACTCGAGAGTCGGGAATGTGTCGCTAGAAAGAACCATGCATGCTTCCCTTGACTGTAACTCTTTGAATCGAGAAACCCAATTAGCATCTCTCTCGTCCTCGTCCGATGCTCTTTCATCGAGTAAGCCTCTCAACTCCTCTATCTCCCTCTCAAACTCGGTGTAGGATCCCTCACTCTCATGATTATAATCTAGGCAAACTTTTGAGGCGTCTCCACAGTAATTTTCCTCAAAGTGTTCTTCTACGATATCCTCAATTAAACTTACTGCGTGAAAATCGTCTTATTCCCTTTGTTGTTGGGCTATGTTGAAGATGTTTGTTTCCAAAGTCGTATTCCCAAAAGTGATTTGCATCTGCCCATTTATAGTGTTGATGATTGCGGTAGCCTTGGCTAAGAATGGGCATCCAAGGATGATGGGAACATGATTTTCAGAGGCGAATGAGGGATCCATGTCCCATATGACAAAATCTACCGGGGAAGTATAAAGTGTCCACTTGGACTATCACGTCCTCAACTATACCCCTTGTTATCTTCACGGTTCGATCCGTTAACTGGAGAGTGATCCTTGTGGGATTGAGATCACCCAGATCAAGTTCCCTATAAATCGAACAAGGGAGAATGTTGACACTTTCTCCCAAATCGAGTAAGGCTTTTTAAAATTTGTTTTCTCCAATGGTGCAGGAAATAGTGGGGGCACCGGGATCTTTATATTTTGGGGGGAGATCGTTAAGAAGGACTGAACTAACATTTTGTGCTAGAAACACGTTCTTCTTTACCTCCATCATCCTCTTGACTGACAATAAGTCTTTTATGACTTTTGCATAGGATGGAATTTGCCTTATTGCATCGAGGAAAGGTAAGCTCAACTTTACGTTCTTAATCACTTCTGGGGAAATGGTGTCGCGGAGGGTGTTATAGGCAGGAACTAATCTTTGACGAAATGGTGCCGCGGAGGGTGGTTTCACTACTACCTCGGGCTCACTAGTGTCTTCTTTCTCACTCTCTTTCAAGGGGACATCTTCGGCCTCTTTTATACCGGGCAAAATCTCCTTATCTTTGGTTGCGTCATGTGGAGGAGGTGATAACTCAATGACTCTCCCACTACGAAGAGTGGTCATAACTTGACATTGCTCCTGATGTTCTGTAAAGGTGGAGCTAACACTAGTTTAACCCTGGGGAGGTCTTTGGCTCTAGGCAGGAAACTTGCCCTTCTCTTGGATACTCAACGATGATTGCAACTTTGAAATATTCGCATTTATGTCGTTGATCATGCGCTCATGTCTAGCAGTGGTTGCATTCTGGGAAGTGATGAATTGGTTTATCGTGTCCTCGATATTTCTTCACGGTGGAGTGATATATGGCCCTGGAGGTAGTGGTGCCTGCACATGTCCTTCCATGTGTGGTGCTTGTTAAAAGTGCGATGGTGGGGGAGGGGTAAGATGTGAATTAGGATTCATCGCAGCATTTTGTTGCCCATAGCTAAAACCAGGATCATTTTTCCATGAAGGGTTGTAATAATTCCCGTGCGGTGCACCAAAATTACCCTTAAATCCTCCTATACCACTCACTTGCTCTTGAAGCATAACTTTATAGGTGGGTATTATCGGGCATTCCTCTGTTGAATGTCTCACCTCATAAATAGCACACACCTTTTCAATGGGGTTTGGAATGGAGTCGGTTGGTCCTCTTGCATATATTTCATGCATTTCTCGCATTCCTTTCTCAAGTATATCGAGTCGAATGTCCGTCACAGTATTATTTTCTATGTGAAATAGGTCGGACGCCAATGGAGTGGTGGTCATTTGGCGTGTTCGATTATGAGCACTAGGGTCAGATGTATCCCAAGTTTGGGTAGTCTCGGCGAGATACCTCAGGTGAAGCTCAGCATCGTTGGCATCTAGGTCGATAAAGGGACCATCACACATGGTTTTAACGAGTTGTTTGGAGTTTATATTCAGCCCATTATGGAAAAAGGAAATGATTTACAGTTTATCAAGTCCATGATGAGGGCACGAAGTAATTAACTTATTAAAATGCTCATAACATCGATCGAATGACTCATTTTCTAATTGTCAGAAGGTTTGAATTTGAGCCTTGATGGAGTTCGTTCGATGTGTAGGAAATAATTTCTTGAGAAATTTAGATTGCAATTCGTTCCATGATGCAATCGAGTTTGCAGGTAAAGACCATAGCCATGTCTTAACCTTGTCCTTTAGCAAGAATGGGAAGAGTTTGATGTGGATCACATATTTTGTGCAAGTTTGATTGCTGAGGGTCTCGCACGCCTCCTCAAATTCCCGAATGTGGAGATATGATTTTTTTTATTCCATTCCATGGTAGTTAGGAAGAATTTGGATCATCCCATTCCTAAAGAGAAATTGCCCTTCATTATACGGGAGTAAAATGCATCCCAGAGTGACCGTTCACTCGGGATATAAGATGTCTCTCAAAGGGCAATACGGGGCCTCTTCCTCATCGATGGCTACACTATTGTGTTGTGGCATGTCTCTCTTATGTGATGACTTTGTATCCTCACTTGGTATGCTCGGAGCGTGCTCTGAAGAGTGTCCTAAGAGGGAGGTCGGAGTGTTACTTGTAATTGAGTGTGGACGTGTGGGAGATGGAACCCAGAATTATGGAGCATTTGGAGTGTGAGGGCTATCGGGGTCGTACTCAACTATCGAGTTTTCGTGAATGCGGGTTGGAGTATTATGGGGAGTTAGAGTGAGTTCATGATTTTGCATGAGCAGGCTTATGAGAGATGATGATGATTTTTTTTGTGTGTGTATTTTCAATTTTTTTTTATTTTTTTGGATTTTTTTGAAATTTTGGTTAAAGTTTTAGATTGACTTGATATAATCCTAAGTCTACCTACATCCCCGGCAACGGCGCCAAAAACTTGACGCGACCACAAATGTGTCTAGTGTGCGTGCTATTTAGGCTCAAGTGCAAGCCTGTCGCTCAAGTAATAATCCGATAAGTCGGGTATCGATCCTCAGGGAAATAGGACGAATGGAGTCATAACGACGTTGGACAGACGAAAAAAATCTAACTATGACTCTAACAAGAACAAAAGGGGTGAATTAATTTGGGAAATAACTACAACTAAATGCAATTTTGAAAATGATTAATTAATGAAATTATAAAAAAAAACATGTAATTACTCTACTACAGAACTAAGAACGAATTAACTAAAACTTTAAATATGAAATGAGAAAATAGGTCGGGTTACAATCCCCCACACCCTAGTAATTCACTTCGTAAGATACTACATTTAGAATTATAACTTTAAATGAATTCGACTTTTTAATACTACTAAGTATTACATATATGAGGGATCGTAGCCCCCACAGTATGTAAGCAAAGGTCGAATCAAAATTCGGTCTTTATTTCTCCTAAGTATTATACATATGAGGGATCGTATCCCGCATAGTATGTAAGCAAAGGTTGAAATAAAGTAGTATCGTATCAACTAAGATACAATTTATCTAAGGTTTTAATTTCAACTTCTATTTCCACTATCGTGAATTACATCAGGTGGGGTTCAGACACCCCAACCCTTGAAAACTTAGCCAGACATATTAAAACTAGAAGAAAACGCGTTTTGAATGAAAGAACACATTTTTGCTAATGAATGAAGAAGAAGAAGAATAAGGATGAAAATATTATTAGAGAAGTAACTACTGCAGATATGAAAGCGAGAATTGGAATGATATTACTTGGATTGCAAAACTGGAATCAAAACTAGGATTTCTTTGTTGTTGTCTTCTCTAATCTAATTACAAAGCTTCCCTAATGAATCAGAAACCTCCCCCCATGTCTGGGAGGAGTTTATAATTTATAATCTACGAATTCTAAGAGTTTAAACCATGTAGGATTCTAATTTTACAAGTGGATAAGTTCAAATTTCCGAAACCAGAATCGATCCTATTAAGGGGGTCGGTTCGGTTCCATCTGTGACAGCCTTTATAGGAAGTTCTTCGAGCATAGGATCGGTTCGTTTTCTCTTCCCTCGGCTCGGTTCCATCTTAACAACCTTTATAAGGTGTTTTCCAGGTGTAGGATCGGTTCTTTTTCTCTTTCCTTCGGTTCGGTTTCATCTTTACAGCCTTTATAGGAAGTTTTCCAGGTATAGGATCGATTCATTTTCTCTTACCTTCGGTTCGGTTCTATCTTTCCAGTGCTTTACAGGAGCTTTCCCAGGATGGGATCGGTTCTTTTTTTTCTTCCCTTAGGTTCGGTTCCATCTTTTTAGGAAATTTTCCTCCTTGTACTTCTTTGATGCTTTTGGTACGAAACTCGGATTGGGATGCCGATCCTTCCTAACACTGAACACCTACGAAATAGATGGAAAATACACCAAACTCCGCGTACTCATTAGAAACTTGTCGATAGCAATGATATGATATAAATCCACTCGATTTACACTTTGCGAAGCGATAAAAAGCCTATAAATTAAGGGGATAAATGGGAAGAATTTATGCCTAATCAGAAGATCAAGGAGTGGGAATTCAATGATCTTTCTCTGAGTGTACAAATGAGGGTCCAAAGTACTAAGTTGGGGGGGGCTTATAGCATGTAGCCACCGTTATATAGACTACGCCCTTATATCTGCATTTATCGAGAGGTGGGATCCGGAGACTAACAAATTCCATATGCCATTTGGGGAGATGACAATCACCCTGAATGACGTATCAATGATCGTGGGAGTTCCTCTCATCGGATTACTTTTATATAAACCGCAAACCATAATTGAGGAGGAGGAGGAGGATGTAGTGGTCTCGTCAGTTGTGGACCTTCTGGTGGAGTTGTTGGGAGTGAGCAGGGATGTTGCCTTGGAAGAATGTGGCGAGCATGCGGTCGTCCGATTGAACTGGATCACTATGAATTTCAAGGAATGGTCTCAGAATGTCATTGCCTCGAGTGAAGACAAAGACTATTGCACCAGGGCCAATTTTCTCTACATTATCGGGTACACAATTTTCCTCGACAAGACAAAGAACAAGATTTTTGTTCTCTACCTTCATGTTCTTAGAGATGTGAAGAAGGTTGGGAAACTAAAATGGGGGATGGGTATCCTGGCGCATGTGTATCGGTAGCTAGGCCTTGCCTCTCACTCAGGTGTGAGGCAAATGAATGGTTGCCTATCTCTTATACAAGTAACTAATAATCTACATTCATATTTCTTATGTTTGTTTGTCAATTATCCCCCCCCCCCCTTTTTTAAATAAATTCATAATATGTGTATTTTGCAGTCATGGATATATGAGCACTTTCTAAGGGTTAGAGAATGCGTCGACATGGAGTTCGATGAAACCATACAAAGGATTTCACGTTTGTCATTGAAATTTTCCTCTCAAAAAAATACATTTCAAAACATAATAAATTATCGCGAGCAGTTGGATGATATGAATGTTGGTGATATGAGTAACTTCTTTGGATTATTTGTAATGTTTTCTTTTGACTTTGATACTTTCTGACATTTAATTATGTATTGTTTATAAGTAGGTCATTTGTGAACCCTGTCGAGATTCTAGGGTTGGTTATCCCTTTCGCGAAGCATCATGGTATAATGGGATTATGGTTTGTTTTAAGGTGGGGGAGCCCTATTACCCGAAAAGATTACTTAGACAAGTCGAACGACTGTAAATCATACCTTGCGAGCCCATGACACCCTTGAAGGATGATAAGGGAGATAAGGCGGCTCGATACAAGGTAAAATTCTGTATGCAAAAATGGTATCAAGAAACTGGCAAAACCACCTTATACCCGAGAAGTCTAGGTCTGTGCTCATATTGATCCCGTAGGATTGTATCAGTGATTATGTGGCTTGGTTCCTGGCCAAAACCCATACTTAATTCAAAAACCCCAAGTTTTGCACTGTCAAACAATAGCAGACAACGTTGGCAATTTTATGTGTAAACTACTTTCGGGTGTTCTATTATCCTTACTAATTTCATGTTATTATCTTTTCAATAGGAGGACAAAGTGTGCAAGGCTATGGATTTATTGAAGAGAAATATTGACGATGGAATTTTTGTTGATCCGGGTTCATTAATTGCACATGGTGTCCAAGTCTACGATATCCTAGTTGTGGCCATTGGGGTAGGCATGTCAGTTGTCCTTGAGGAGCGATTGGCAAAGAAAAGCAATTCCATAGACAAAGGAAAAGAGAAAGTAGTTGAGGGGTCCCATAGAAGTAAAAGAAAAAAATAGGAGTTTTGATTAAATGTTTTGAAGTTGTAGTTGAGGGGTCCCAAATGTTTTGAACTTAACTTGAATTACATTGGAGTTGGTATAAATATTTGTATAATTGTTGGTATTAATGTTGATATATATTATTTTATAAATGTTGGTATAAATGTTTGAATAACTATTCGTATTAATGTTGGTATATAAATGTTTCAATAACTATTGGTATTAATGATGGTATATGTTATTTTATAAATGTTAGTATATAATGTGTTTATATTAAACCAGTTCAGTTTGAACTTGGTTTGATATAAACATCCCTAATAGTGGGAATTCTTTTTGGAGGCCTAGTTTGATTCGCCATGATGATAGAAAATGAATTCTAGTATTTCGGCAGATATATATCGAACCAGTTCAGTGTGAACTTGGTCCGGGATCAACATCCCTAATGGTGGGGTTTCTTTTTTGGAGGCCTAGTTTGATTCGACATGATGATAGGGAATGAATTCTTGTATTTCGACAAATATATACCAAACCATTTCAGTGTGAACTTGGTTCGGGATCAACATCCCTAACATCGGGGTTTCTTTTTTAGAGGCCTAGTTTAATTCGACATGATCATAGCGATTGAATTCTAGTATTTCGGCATGATGATGGAGAATAAGTTTAGTGTGAACTTGGTTCGGAATCAACATCCCTAACAATGGGGTTTCTATTTTGGAGGCCTAGTTTAATTCGACATGATCATAGATAATGAATTATAGTATTTCGGCATGATGATAGCAAATGAACCAGTTCAGTTTTTCATTTCATAGTGATATTTCAAAAATGAAATAATACATGTAAATCAAATTTCAAAAGTAAATTTAATTTCATACAACTTCATTTAATTTAATACAACGTGATATTAATTTTCTTCTTGGGCCTTTCGACCGCAGTGTGTTCCTTTTCTGTTGATTTCCCAGCAAGTTCGAAGCCCGAGGGATCCCTTTTAGTTGACTTCTCATGATTTTTCTCTTTCGCAGTTGGTTTTTGACCTCTCAGGCGACCCTTGCAATGCTTAAGCACGGATGGCTCAAATAGTCTAGCAGTGGTGGGACAACCGATATCCTTGAGTTTTCGCAACATGGCCCTTTGTTCATCGATAGTTGACCATTCCCACCTTTGTTTAGAAAGTAACATTTTTAACTTGTAATCAATCATATGGTACTTCTCTAATTCGGCCACCATTGTTAATTTGCGCCAATATGCATCGACATCCCCCATAGTATTGCCCTACCCTCCATCCGGTAGATGACCAATTCATGAGTGCACAGTACATCATAGATGTTGCGTGCCAAGTGTAGGCACGATTTAACATCCAGGCTAACTGTATCACAAATCTTCAGCTCCTTAACAATTAGGTCAATGGCATAATGAGAAAATCGACCTATAAGCTCACGCAAGATAGGAATATTGGGGGAGTGTTTTAATTTTTGCAAAGAATCCTTAAACTCCCTCTTAATCTCGGTCACTTAAAACTCAATGTAGTTGTGCATGCCGGTAAAAACCTTATCAAAAGGAAGTTGAGAACTCTCCAAGTGCCTCTTCAACTTAGCATGCGCTCCTTCATAATGGTTAGTAGTTCGGTTACCCCGGTGTCAAACCATATTTGTCCATGCATGAATGAATCTCTCCCTTAGATTTTACCATGTGAAATCTATGTAGTGAAATGTGTTCGAGTACGCAACCCAATTACAGTGAAAATGCTCCCACTATTTGTTAAAATCATTCTCGGTGGGGGATTCAACCAAATTACTCCAATCCCTCATGAACTTCTTCAATGTATACTCATCGTGGTTCTCTTTCCTAACATAGAGCTCCACATTGTGATGGACGTGGAAGGTGCAAACCATAAATCTCGCCTCGGGGAACACAACCCGCAACGTGTTCATACATGCGTACTTTCGATCGCTGATGAAAACTATGGGACATGCAAACGGATCAAATAAGAATTTCCAATGTCCCAATGCCCATCAATAGTTCTCCACCTTCTCCGTTTCTAAAAAAGTAAAGGCAATATTAAAAGTCCTTCCGCACGAAATTATATCAACCATCTCGAACAAAGGATCTTGTATTGATTGGTCTTGTATGTGCAGTCAACAATGACAATGGATGAAAAACACTTGGCTATATGGATTGAGTTTGGATGAGCCTAAAAAATGTCTTCCACCTCCATGGTAGACTCATTCGTTCTATACGAATAGATCTAATGTTTATCCCCAAGCAACTTCATTAAATGTTGCGTCGTTGTTCTACCCTCTTGTTTGGAAATCCTCAA
This sequence comes from Sambucus nigra, assembly GCA_949130495.1. Classification (NCBI taxonomy): domain Eukaryota; kingdom Viridiplantae; phylum Streptophyta; class Magnoliopsida; order Dipsacales; family Adoxaceae; genus Sambucus; species Sambucus nigra. The sequence goes on from OX422209.1 coordinate 757,276,946, forward strand.
CTTCCCCTTGGCATTGTAAATTTTTTTCATGGTCGAAAAATTATTAACATTACAACTTTTAATCATCGCTAGAATGGCGGTCAACTTTACCCCACTCAAGGACATCTCTTCAACAATGTTTTCTTTCACCGAAGTAAGTCTACCGGCGTATGCATGTCCAAATAACGTTTTCGGCGATTGGTGATTGTGAACGCCGCTAACGACTGACAACATCCACTGTCCGTTGTCAAGAAGAATGCCCTTCAACAAAAACAGACAGTTGCACTTCCGGGTGGTCATGTCCCTCTTTCGACTTTTTTTCCTCTTAACTGCTCCCTACGTTCACATCTTTCTTCTGGTGATGATCACGATACTCACCACCTCTCTCGCAACCCATGTGTAGACGTTCCTTACACGTTAAAAAAGGTGTGTCGGACTTGGTGATGACTACAATTTTAATGGATCGGGCTTGCTCTTGAGTCTAAGCAACCAACTCTTATCGAGTGAAAAATACCTTAGAATTAAGAATATAATGAATCAGTACAATATAATTAAAAATATATAAATATATTACATCAATAATAGACAGTATAATACCTGCTCCGTAAAGAAAGTCGGACTAACATCTACTTACCACCTTCCCCATTATGGGGTATATCGATGTTCGCTAAAGACTAATCAAATAACAATGAAATGAAATCTATGAAGGCATCCTGCATTGGTAAAATTATTATTAGGTGGGAACAAATGGAATTTTAATTACAATGTAACTAGATTTGATAACATGCTTGCAACATTTAGATTTGTTTTAATTCTATTCGGCATGAATATACCGAACTGATTTCATTATTTCGGGGGGAAGATGACAAATTGTTTTAGATTGTTCGGGGTGAACATAACGAATTAACGCATCTGGTTCGGGGTGAACCTGACGAATTGTGGTAGATGGTTTGGGACATATACACCAAATATGTATATCTTTTTCGGCATGATTATAACGAATGGAGATACTTCGAAGAAAAAAATATATAGTTGGTTCGGGATGTTTACCCCGAATTTTATTCCTTGAAATCAGGGGGCCGATCCTGAACCAACTGTACGTTTTCTGTATTTTTTTAGATTTTCAATCCTTATGAAAAAATAAATATATATGTAATGGGACCCAAAGTTTACATCAAAAATTGGATTTGTAGAGTTGTCATTTACTTTTGAGTTGTTGTCATTGTCTAATGGTGGAATATCAATTAGTATTTGAATATTTAAATAACAAACCCTAGATATTTAATAATGTTGTTGAAGATGGTTGGTGGGGGACAAAACTTTAATAATATTATTAAAAATGGTTGGTTGGATTAATGGAGACAAATTTGTTTGCTGAAGTGAAGATGAAAAATGGAGAGTTTGGAGTGTAGTGGATATAGAGAAAAAGGGAGAGTTTGAAGTGTAGTGATATTTTATGTTGTAGTTGGGTTAAAATTATATATATTAAGTGGTGACCCTTAACAAAAATATGATTTACGTTTTTTATGACATTTTAAAGTAATTTTTGTGATGCCCTTAAAAATCCTCAATAAAATTCCTTTAGTGCAGAGGCCATTCACTAACTTTCCCATACATTCCCATTTCAATTCCCACACACATCGCAACACAGTTGCATTTACCAACAAGTAATGTTATATGCACCAAATTTGTATCCCAACTTAGCTCACATACTAGTTGTAGTAGGATATAATATAGTGTTTTGTTCGCAAAAGTCAGTCACTTTTATAAAATGTAAAAACAATATTAATAATGGTCTAATACATGATCTAAGCTCATTTTTAAAATGAAAAATATAGTCCTTGAATATTTCGACAGCTAATAGTGTAAAGCACTTTCAGCCTTATTTGTGCTTTATATAAGAACGGTATAACATGTATTTCAAAATATTAGAATATATGAGACATATAATGTGTACAAATTTAAAGAAAAATTACATTAGAGCACATTTTAATACTCCGTTAAATGTGTAATATATTATAAAATTAAATCAACTATACATCAAATCAATGTCAAAATACATTTCAAATGAATACCAAATATAACTATATGTACTATTATTTACCCCATCAACATATATATTTGGTGTAATTAGTTATTTCACGCCAAAGTCGCTCATTAGCTGACTCACGTTTGCTACTTTGTCAATAAAAACATGAGTGTCTATTAGGTGGAAGAAAAAATAATTGTTTTCATTAAAAAATAGTTTTAATCAGTTAAGGTTAAAATATTGAAAAATTTATCGTCTATTATTAATTTTTTATGAATAATTTTGCTACATATTCATGTACTGCTTGTTTTTACTTTAGCACTTTTTACGAGTTGAGATGAAATTTCATACTTTTTCCATTAGGGGTCCGTTAGAGTTAACAAACACGTAAAAAGACCTAACAATAGAAAAGAAAAAACAAATAGAAACATGGTGATAAGTTTCTAGATTCTTATAAATTAATGATAAGAACAAGTTAAAAACAATTTCGTGAATAAGCGTACATGAAAATATATCTACATACTTTCTTCTATTTTTTCTTTAGAATAAAAATTTCTTTATATAGTGTTACAACATCGTCACTAAATAAAAATTAAGAAGAAAAAAAAGTTACTTCCTGTTTCGTAATGTGATTATATTACAACTAACTAAAATTTTCAAAGTGTATTTGTTTTCGATATGAAAATATATCCACTTAGTTTTACAACGCCTAAAATTAATGAAAATGTAAATTTATATTAATTTAGTATCTTAGAGTAACTATGTGCAGTGGTGGATTCAGGATTTTTGTCCAACCGGGGCGGACATTTGGAGTGGTGACGGGGGTTCGGGGGCGGGAGTCCTTGAGGCAATTTTTTTTAGGACTAATTCAAGTTTAATTTGAATTACATACAAATTTTTAGAGTTATTTTTTTCCAACAATTTTTTACCCCCAATAAGTATATACAAAAATTAACAATAAGTTAATTTTAATATTAATAACAATAAGTTAATAAAAATAAGTTATTTTTTAATATTCTGCCTAAAAACACATTTAACATTTATTCTAACCTAAAGATACATTTAACATTTATTCTAACCTAAATTAACAACAAAATATGAATGTTATCACAAAATATAAATTAACAACAAAATTTTAATTTGACTGTATTTATTTTATATATATATATTCTACTTTATTAAAATCCACAACAGTTAAAAAGTATAAAAGGTGTAGTATATAAAGTAAAATCCACAAACAAACCTTGATTTTTTTCGGTGGTTGATAGCAGGGGCGTTTGGTCCGGTTGACAGCAGCAAAGGGCGATGGGCATTGGCAGCAACAAGGAGCAGTGGACTTCGACGGCCGACAATGGAGAAAGAGAGAGAAGATTTCTTTTATTATAAAAGAAATATGTATGTGTGAGAAAGAGAGAAGATATCGGCTAAGTTAAATAAGTGGAGGTATGTTAGGTAGGGTTTATTTTTTTGAAGTATTTATGATTTTGACCCTAAACTTCATAATATCCTATTAACTTTACCTTTAACTTTCTACTTTTACATATAACACCCCTAAATTTTATTTTATTTTTAAATCTGAACTCGGGCGACCGCCCCAGTTGGTCTCCACATGCGCCCGCCCCTGACTATGTGCACATTTTTTATGTTTTGATGTTATTGATTTATTTTAGTTGTATGACAATAATAATTATATAACAGAGGGGTTTAACATTATAGTACCCTGAAAATTTTCACTGATCTTTTTTCACTCACTTTTTCAATATCTTATAAAAATGAATGTTTTCTATCATTTTCCAATTTAGTAATCAAACCCATTCTAAAAGTAAAAAAAGTAAAAAATAAGAAGAAGAAGAAGAAGAAGAAGAAGAAAACATCATCGTCACCCTCACCCTTAGCCACCATCTTCCCCGAACCTACCCTCTATTTCAACCTCATATACCATATACAAGTAAAACAAAAGCTATCATAACCAACCAACAATCTCCCTTTAATTATGCAATACCTAGGTATTTAGAATTTGGGTGAATATTTCTATTACGGGTCAATTAATGTATAGTTCCTGACATAAATACATATTTTGTAAAAAAATTATATATTTTTAATTTAACTCATTTAGTCTATCGGACACTCATTTATCCAATATTCTCTTATTTTCAAATATTCGCGCTAGCAACACCCGTGGGTAATAGGTTTGTGCGTTCTTGTTTTGAGTATTTTTATGTGGTGAGAGACTTTTCGAAACAAAATAAAAGACGTGAGCTAAGAATTTATTAAAAAATATTCGAGAAATTATTCCTTGATTGACCCTTTTGTTACCCTGTATAGATTAATGATCCAACCTCATATTTAACCATATAGGTAACATTGTATTTTTAGAGAAGATATGGGTGGTTTAAGATTTTTTGTCATTTGGTATGAAAAATTTTAAGAACCACGTTTTTTAAGTTAGCTATAAATTCATCACAAATGCTAACATTTTTGGTAATGAATATACTCCTAACAGGTTGTTTCGATTAAGTAACCTAGAGAGATTTGCACAATGCTTTATCTTGTGCAGTCAGCAAAGAATATATTTGCACAAAGCTTTGCTAAAGAGTTCCTACACAATTAATGGGACATACGTAAAATTCAATATTTTTCACTTTAATAGCCAGAAGCTGTCATTTCACATTTATCATGGTAAATTTTTCCATCCTAACAATTTGCACTCTTTCCTATCAAGTGGACTGTAATATTTCGGGATGAATGAGTATTGGGATAAATAAGAGAAAAGAAAAGAAAAAGGGTACAAATTATATTTTATAAGTATTCCTTAATAATAAATGATGGTATTATTAATACATGGATGGGAACTTTTTGTGGGTATATATTATTATTATGAGAAATTCTACACCGACTCCCAATTTTGACTCTCTCCTCCGATTCTCTCCCATTTGCCCAACTAAAAGACAAAAAAAAAGTAAAACTTAATTTTTTAAATAAGATTTTGTTAAAAAATATTACATTCATAAAAAAAACAGTCTTTTATAAATAAAAACTGCAAAAATTTGTTAACCAATTTTTAAAACACTTAAAAATTGTTGAAACCTTATTTTATTTTCAAAATATTGTTAACCAATTTCAAAAAATTTGTCAACCAATTTTTTTTTTAAAAACTAAAAATTTGTATTTTAAATTAAAACTGTTTTTTTTAAATAATGTTTTTAACTTTTTATAACTGTTAAAAAAAACATTTCAACATTTTTGAATTTGATTTTTATTAAAAATTTGTATTTTCAACAAGTCATTTAAAAACAAAAACTTATTAAATGACGTGGGTCTGCACCAGCGGCACTAACCAATCGCGATGTCGATGTGGGTCCGCGCCAGCGACGCTAACCAATCACGATGATGATATGGGTCCGCGCCAACAGCACTAACCAATCGCGATGATGATGTGGTTCTGCAGTAGAAGCAAATCCATCGCGACGATGATATGGGTTCGGCCTGATGATGCTAGAAACAGCACCACCCTTCAAAGTGTTTGTGAGCTCAATTCTACGTTAACAGTGGCAGCATAAGAGTACATACACATATAGTAGAAGGAGGTGAGGAGAAGAGGATTCACACCGGAATATAAGTGGTTCAGCCAATTAGGCCTACGTCCACTGTGCAAGTGTATGATGTGTATCACTGTATTAGGGCTCTAATGGCCATATATACAATCTCTCAAGATTTCTCTCTCTCTCTACTGTGTATTTGAACAAATTTTCAGCTAGGGTTGCTCATTCTGGATCCTTTGCAAGGTAGATGATGACCTCTTTATATAATACCTAGGGGGTCTAGTCTACCCCCCCCCCCCCCCCATGCATGTAGTATGTATGTATGTGTTAACCTCACCAATGTGGGAGAGCCACATGTCACTGTCACATGTAGAGGATGATGATGAAATATTCTCCCCACGTGTGGGGAATAATCTTGTTACAACTGATTTGAGCTCATGTGTCCTTATCCAAATGTCAACAGATGCTCGGCTGCCATACTGGTGCATGACCTCGGCCTAGGAGAGGCCGAGGTTGACAAGTCTAGTTTGCTTGATATTTGATGAACCATAGGATTCTCGGCTTGATACCAGCCGAGACAGTGAATATGGTCGGCCTCGGCCGAGACTGGACAGGTTTATGATTGGAGCACCGTCTGATGTCATGATGGAGTTGTTACTTGGGCTTCTTCCAAGCTCGGTCCATATCCGGCCGAGGTTATCTGATGTCCTTTGGAGAGCTTGTGGTAGTGTCGGCCCAGGCCGACCTTTCTATGGCCGAGGGCTGGAATCTCAAGCCCAAGGCTTGTCCAGAGTCGGCCATTATCTCGGCCGAGGTTGATGTCTCTGGGCCGAGGTCACACTTGGGGCATATCAATCACCCCCCAGCCTTTAGTCATATGTGAGAGCAGGTGACTAGGGGATAATCACACCACCGAGGCCTGTCTATGACGAGCCAATATTTGTTTGACACTTGTCCAATGCTCAAGTATGCTTGCTTGGTAGGCGTGTGATGTCAGCCGCCCTTTGGGGCTCCCAAGGAAATGATGGGACTTGGGAAACGTGCCTATGTATTTAAGGGTTTTGAACCCTCTTTCCCTCCTTTCTTCTTCATTTCTTCTCTTTTCTGGCGAAATTAGCTCCTGCAACTCCCTCTCTAAAAGGCATTTCGAACAAGATTCTATTGCAGAGGCCTTTGTTGTTTTTTCTCGAATTTTCTTCACTTCCCCTTGTCGTGTCATCTCCAGGTACCTTCTCCCATTTATTTTCTTTGCTTTTTCCTTCTGGTTTGCATTTTTCGGCGAGTTTCTGAGTTTTCCGACGAGCACCATAGTTTCAGGCGAACCGTATTTGCTTTAAACTTCTAAGTTTGATCTTTAGATTCCTTTATTTTATCAGCCAGTCTTGTTTGTAGTTTAGGAAATTCCCCAAGTGTAGTGTCATCCTCTGATGCTCAGACCCTTATACCAGCTTCTTGAGGAGTTCCCCTCCCTTAGAGAGAAGACTTTAGAAAAGATTAGACAAATAGAAAGAGTACAGGAGGAGGCTCATAGGTCACAAGAATTTCCCATTAGACCTATCTTTCCACCACCTCTTAAGGTGATATATCCTGATCCCCCGGAGTTTTTGTATCAGACAGGGGTCCCTGCCGAGCCCATACCGATGTCTGATTCTGAATCTTCTACCTCATACCCCATGTATGTGGATTCCTTTCAGGAGGCCATGGACTGTACACCTCGCCCTGATCAGGCCCCTGATCAGGCCGAGGTCTCCAGCCGAGCCTTATCCCATAATAGCTCAAACACCTCAGCCTCTTCCTTAGAGGTTGAAATTATTGAGCCAAGTGTGGCCGTACCACCCATACTTGACGCCATTCCCCTGCCTGCCATCACCGGGGCAGAGTTCGCTCAGAGGTTTCTGAGTAACCCATCATTATCTGCTCCGGCCGACATTGAGCTAGATGATGATGACGACGTTGAAAGCGATGTCGACGTCTCTGAGGCGGGCGAGATCGAGAGCACAGTTACTGAGGTAGACCTTCTATGCTTCAGATATTTGTACTCCATTAGTCCCTCCATAAAGCTAAGAAGACCTCTGAGGGAAGAGAGGGCTTATCACGGCTGAGATGGCGAGATCTGCTTGTATGAGCAGATATTTAAGTTAGGGTTTCGTCTACCCATCCATCCCATTATCAAGTCCATTCTCTCCTATATCAATTTGGCCCCCTCACAACTATCCCCCAATGCCTGGAGGGTCATAATAGGGGCCATAGTCTTGTGGAGGGCAGTCCACCACTCTGACCTCCCAGTTCAGGTCTTTGTTGGTTGTTATGTCCCTTCCTCGGCCAAAAATCATCTGAACTACTATCACTTTGTAGCTCGGAAGCCTGAGAAGAAGATGCTTCAGATAACTCAGACTTCCAACCATAACTGGAAGCCCCGCTATTTCTTCGCCTCTGGACCATGGGAATTTGGCCCATGTGTTCCCTCGTCCATTCTTGAGCCGAGGATACCCCTCAGATGGGGTAAGGTCACCATGTCTGCCAGAGCCGACCCTGGTCTAAGTCTTCAAAATCTTGAGAAGGTGAAAGCCTTGCAAGACCAAGGGACACATGGTCTATTCGTTAAGTTTGAACATTTGATGACACCCCATTACCTCTCAGGGACAGGTCTAGGTGGAAGTCCCCTTGCCGAGCTTGGTAAGCATTTTTATTTTAAGTTGAACCTCTGAATTCATTCATATCTGATTTTCTAACCCAGATCTTCTAACTTTTGCAGAGCGACCACAAGACATCTCGGACGAGCTGTGGGAAATAGATGCACCTAGTTTAACGAGACTTGCCAAGAAATCTGGTTTGAACGCTCCTCCCCCAGTTCCTCTACATCAAAGTCCCAGGCCACGAAGAAGAGGGCTCCAGAAGGTCATGCCCCTGAGGATCAGGGGCCGAAGAAGAAGGCTGCTGACACTGCCATCCCCATTTCTTTAGCTGACGCCCTGTCGGCTCGTCTGGATCAGTTAAAGATAACTGAGAGTATAGTCGGCCACAGTCTTCAGGCCCTTGATTCCATCGGCTCTGCAATGATCGAGGTTGATAAACGCTTCTTCAGGTCTCTGAACACCCCATTGCTGGTTGAATTCGGCATTCACATAGCCGTTTAGGTATGACTTGATCTATCCTCAGAAATTCTTCAAGTGTAACATCTGATTTTTCTTCAGCTTACTCATGATCACAAAATATGCAGGGCCTGGCAGCTATGCATCATTTATCCAATTGGGCTCTGAGGAAATTGCCCCTCATACAAAAGGGGCAAGAGGCTGAGAAAGTCCAGAGCACTCTGAATGCAGAGATTGACCGTCTCAAGTTTGACCTGAAGGACTCTGAGAAGAAAGTGAAGGGGTTGGAGAAGGACATCTACCATCTTGGCAAGGATCACGCTGCAGCTCTGAAGGCTAAGGATGATGTTTTGCAGCATAAGGTCAGCTCGGCTATCAGGGCTGCTCTTGAGGATGCTTCCGAGAAGATAATTGCTGACTATAAGTCCTCCGATGAATTTATGGGCTTCAGCTTTAAATACCTTGAGAGAGGTATCAAAGCCACTATTAAATGGGCTGACGTCAGGGAGAGAGAGGCCGACACTTTAAAGGCCTCTGATTTCGTGGGTCTCGACTTTGCTGATCCTCAGTTTGCCCAGGATCTTCAGGAGGTTGAGGAAGAGGCTGCCGAGACTGCTACGTTGGAAAGGACCGAGGTTGGAGGGGCAGACCATCATGACGATGCGACCGAGGTGACCAATGTGGATCAAGCCAATCAGGCCGAGGATGTTAACATTCCCCCTTCAAACCCTTAGGATTTTTTCATCATTGTTTATAACTTCTAACATTATGGAGCTTGTCTGTAATCGCTGAACATATATTATCTCTGAATATATCAACCTCTGAGGAGGACTACCTTCACTTTTATTGAATGTCATGTAATATTTTTCATTCTCTATTTTTTTGCAATGATATCTCATTTAAATTTAATCAATGGTCCTGACCTCAGACCTCGTCACCACTAAGTGATGTTATAAAGGTCTGAGGTCGTCACTGAAGATGTTATCCTTAATTAATCTCACCAAATTAATGATGTTAAGGGTCCGAGGTCATCCATTATGGTGTCTAAGCTCAGACCTTGTCACCACTGAGTGATGTTATAAGGGTCTGAGGTCATCACCTGAGATGCTATCTTCACAATTAATCTCACCAAATTAATGATGTTAAGGGTCTGAGGTCATCTCATTATGGTGTCTGAGCTCAGACCTCGTCACCACTGAGTGGTGTTATGAGGGTCTGAGGTCATCACCTAAGATGTTATCTTCATAATTAATCTCACCAAATTAATTATGTTAAGGGTATGAGGTCATCTCATTATGGCGTCTGAGCTCAGACCTCCTCACCACTGAGTGGTGTTATGACGGTCTGAGGTCATCACCTAAGATGTTATCCTCATAATTAATCTCACCAAATTAATGATGTTAAGGGTCTGAGGTCATCCCTTATGGTGTCTGAGCTCAGACCTCGTCACCTCTGAGTGGTGTTATGACGGTCTGAGGTCATCACCTAAGATGTTATCCTCATAATTAATCTCACCAAATGAATGATGTTTAAGGGTCTGAGGTCATCCATTATGGTGTCTAAGCTCAGACCTTGTCACCACTGAGTTATGTTATAAGGGTCTGAGGTCATCACCTAAGATGTTATCCTCATAATTAATCTCACCAAATTAATGATGTTAAGGGTCTGAGGTCATCTCATTATGGTGTATGAGCTCAGACCTCGTTACCACTGAGTGGTGTTATGAGGGTCTGAGGTCATCACCTAAGATGTTATCCTCATAATTAATCTCACCAAATTAATGATGTTAAGGGTCTGAGGTCGTCCATTATGGTGTCTGAACTTAGACCTCGTCACCACTGGGTGATGTTATGAAGGTTTGAGGTCATCACCTAGGATGTTATCCTCATAATTAATCTCACCAAATTAATGATGTTAAGGGTCTGAGGTCATCCATTATGGTGTCTGAACTCAGACCTCGTCACCACTTAATGATGTTATAAGGGTCTGAGGTCATCTCCTAGGATGTTATCCTCATAATTTCTAACATAAGAATGAAGCAAGAGTCGTCATAGGAACTTATCTTTTATTAATAACCTCTTCATAACAAGATGATACATTTACAAACTCTATGCACATCATATGTAATATTTCTTTAGGTGATCAGCATTCCATGGGTTAGCAAATGGTTCTCCTTCTAGGTTTTCTAGCCTGTAGGTGCCAGGCATAACCTCTTCTGTCACTCTGTAGGGGCAATGCCAGTTTGGGTGAAGCTTATTTGCTTTCTGTAAGGTCTTTTTCTGCACTAGGTCTCCTACTACAATGGGTCTTGACTTCACCCTCTGGTTGTAGAATTTCGATGCCCTATGTTGGTAGGCTGCTTATCTGATCTCCGCATCTTCTTTTCTTTCTTTAATCAGATCCAGGTCTAACCTCCTCTCTTCCCCATTTTTATCAGGGTCATAGGTCTGAACCCTATGAGTTGGGAGTCCAACTTCTGTTGGTATGACAGCCTCTGAGCCATGTGCTAGCATGAACGGGGTTTCTCTTGTAGGTGTCCTTGCCATTGTTCTGTAGGCCCATAACACAGCGTAGACCTCTTCATTACATCTTCCCTTTATATCCTCTAACCTCTTCTTGATTCCATCGATAATTGTTCCGTTCGAGACCTCGGTCTGGCCGTTTGCTTGAGGCCGGCCAGGAGATGAGAAGAACTGCTTTATCCCAACTCTTAGGCAGTACTTTTCTAAAGAGGAGTTCTTGAACTAGGTCCCATTGTCCGAGATGAGAGTGTTTGGGAGACCATATCTGCATATGATGTTCCTCCAAATAAACTGGAAGGTCTTCTGCTCTGTGATTATTACCATCGGTTCTGCCTCCACCCATTTTGAGAAGTAGTCGATGGAAACTATCAAGAATCTATAATTGTTTGCAGCTCTTGGCAGAGGTCCTAATAAGTCAATTCCCCATACTGCAAATGGCCATGGAGAGGTGATTGATGTCATTGGCTGATGAGGTTGATGAGGAATAGTGGTGAATCTTTGACATTTATCACACCTTTTCACGTAGGCTGCAGCGTCCTTGGACAAGGTTGGCCACCAGTACTCCTGTGTGATGATTCTCTTGGCCAAGGGTCTTCCCCCTATGTGGCTAGAGCAAGACCCCTCATGAACCTCCTGTAAGACCCGGGGAACTTCCGTGGGATGCACACTTCTGAGGAGAGGCAATAGAAATCCCTTCTTGTACAAGACGTCTCCTATCATCGAGAACTTGGAAGCTCTATATCTCAATTTTCTCCTCTCTAACTTGGACTCGGGTAGCTCTCCCTGTCTAATGTATCTGACGAGGGGGTCAATCCATGAGTCTCCTAGGTTCAAATTGTGACAAGGGTTGTATCTCTCTTCGTCCTCAATGGTTGCCTTTCCCAAGACCTCGATCGGTATGGTCTTTCTAACACCTGTCTTCGTTGCCGAGGCCAGTCTTGCCAATGCATCTGCATGACTGTTGCTTTGTCGAGGCACTCTCTTCAGCTTTGATTCTTCAAAATATTCTAACATCGTTCTCACCTTCTTCAAGTACTTGTCCATCCTTTCATCCTTGGCCTCATAGAATCCCAGTACTTGATTGACAACTAACCTTGAGTCGTTGTGGAGTTGGAGTCGCTTTACGAAAAGAGTATTTGCCAATAAGAGACCTGCTATCATGGCCTCATACTCGGACTCGTTGTTTAAGGCCTGGAAGTTGAATCTCAAAGCATATTCAATGTTGGAACCATCTGGAGCCGAGAGTATCAGCCCCGCACCGCTTCCATTATCGCAGGAAGAGCCATCAACGAAGAGGCTCCAAATGTCTGTATTTGATGAGAAGACTCCTTCTATCATGACTCCTTATTTGAAGAGGTATCGATCCTCCTCGTTCTCCGCAATCCTTCCCATAAATTTTTTGGGTGCGACCTCTTCATGATCTCGGAAGACGTTTGGTGTCGTCTCTTCTGAATTTCGTAAGACACTGCGGTTTGTCTCTTCAACTTCCCCCGGGCCTTTCTCTGTCTCGGCCTCTTCCCAGGTGAAATCTACAACAAAGTCCGTGAGGTCCTGCCCTTTGATGGCTGTCCTAGGCTGGTGGTAAGATCATACTCCCCTAACTCGATGGCCCAGGTCATTAATCTCCCGAACTTCTCAGGTTTATGCAAGACCTGCCTTAGTGGGGAGTCAGTGAGGACTACCAGGGAGTGATCTTGGAAGTAAGGCTTCATTTTCCTTGAAGCGTGTATCATAGCATAGGCCAATTTTTCCATGCGGGGGTAATTTTGCTCAGCCCCTTGAAGAGCCTTACTGTTGAAATATACAGGCCTTTGGATCCCATCGTCTTCCCGTATTATGGCCGCGCTGATGGATGATTCAGAGACTGCCAGATACACATACAACTTTTCTCCTCCGACGGGCCGAGATAGTAATAAGGGGGACCCCAAGTAAGACTTGAGTTGGTTGAAGGCTTTTTCACACTCTTCGTCCCATTGGAAGGATTTTTTTTAGAACTCTAAAGAATGGAAGACACTTTTTCGTTGCCCTAGAGACAAATCTGTTAAGCGCAGCCACTCTCCCCGTGAGTCTTTGGACATCCTTGATACTCCTAGGGGTCTTCATGTCAAGTAATGCCTTGATTTTCTCAGGGTTCGCTTCAATTCCTCTCTGGTTGATGATGAATCCCAGGAACTTCCCAGCTCCTACCCCAAAGACACACTTCGCCGGGTTGAGCTTCATTCTGTATAAGTCCATAACATTGAAGGTCTTCTCAAGGTCTGCTACATGGGTGCAAGCTTTCAAGCTCTTTGTTAGCATATCATCTACGTATACCTCCATGGTCTTACCTATTTTCTCTTAAAACATCTTATTCATAAGACGCTGGTACGTTGACCCTGCATTTTTCAGACCGAAGGGCATTACCTTGTAGCAGTACGTCCCTTTGTCGGTAATGAAGGCTGTCTTCTCCGAGTCTCCAGCATCCATGAAGATTTGGTTGTAGCCTGAATACGCGTCCATGAAGCTCATGAGCTCATGTCCTGCCGTGGCATCCACCATCTGATCTATCCGAGGTAAGGGATAGTTATCTTTTGGACAAGACCTGTTCAGGTCAGTGAAATTAACACACATTCTCCACTTCCCATTAGCCTTGGGTACGATGACTGCATTTGATAGCCACTCCGGATATGTGACTTCTCTTATAAACTCAGCCTCTTCTAACTTTTTGACCTCGTCACGGATAACGTCATACTTCTCCCTGGAGTAGACTCTTCGTCTCTACCTGATAGGCTTGGCATCTTTGGTCACGTTGAGCTTGTGACTCATCACCTCAGGGTCGATGCCGGGCATGTCTACGTGACTCCATGCAAAGACACTCTATCTCTTCCTGAGGAAGTTTATCAGCTCTTCCTTGATTTCTGAATTAAGGGCTTTGCCGACCTGGATGGTTTTTTTCGGTTCGTCCTCATTGAGGACGATGGATTCTACATCTTCCGCAGCCTCTCCCTTCTTTAATTTTGTCTCATCTCTTGGATCAAGAGTATCAATACTGTAAGTGGTGGTGTCCCTCTTATGGGCCTCTCTCTCTTCGTCCGAGTTGAAGTAACATTCACGCGCTATGGTCTGGTCACCTTGCACTTCCCCTACCCCATAGGGGGTCGGGAATTTTAGCATCTGGTGGACCATCGATGGCACCGCCTCGAACTCCTTAAGGTCCACTCTTCCTATAATGAGGTTATAGGCCGAGAAGACACTCTCATCCATTACGAAGCAATTGATCTTCCAGGTCAACCTCTTAGGCCACTCGTCACCCATCCGTACGTCCATCTCATACATGCCCAAGGGGTGAACCTTTTCCCCACTGAAGCCTATCAGGGGGTGGTGATAGGGTACCAGTCTTGCTCTACTAAGGCCTAAGCTCTTGAAGCAAGTCCAGAACATCACTTCTACCCTTAGGAGCCTTACCATCCACGTACTTCCTCAATTTTCTAGATTTTAACATCTTTTCAATCTCATCTTTCAAAGCTAAGCATCTATCCGTGACATAACCATGATCCTGGTGGAATTCGAACCATAGGTTTTTATTCCTCTTATGCGGTGGGGCCTTTAGCTTCTCTGGCCATCTCAGAGTCCTATCATTCTTAATATCGTTGAGGATGTGCTCACAGCTCACAGTCAGAGGAGTGTAGTGGGAAAACTTGTCTTCACCCGACCTCTTCTTCCCATCTCTCTTCTTTTGGGACTTTCCACTACTACTACCGCGGTTTTCATCCTCATACTTGGCAGCCATTGCCTCTTCCGCATTCATTACTTTCCCTGCGGTTGCCAAGAGCTCTACCATAGATCTTGGGGGGTCTTCCGTAAGTTTCCACAGCAGCTTTCCTTTCTGTAGGCCCCCTATGAGAGCGGTCATGGCTATATTCTCTTCATAATCCTCGACCTCCAACTTCTCTTTGTTGAACCTGGCTATGTAGTCCCTTAAGCTCTCATCCTTGCCCTGCTTGACATACAGCAGGTGAGTGGTCTTCTTTTGAGGTCTCACCCCAAATCAGAAGTTATGGATGAATCGTTCAGTTAAGCCTTTGAAGTTCTCAATCGAGTTTTTTGGAAGGGACGTAAACCAGCTGTGTGCTGCCCCTGTCAGGGTCGCAGAGAAGGCCCTGCACTTCATCTCATCGGGTATGGAGTAGATGTCTTCTGCCGACTGGTATATCTCTATGTGGTGTACTGGGTTGGTGCTTTCGTCATACTTGGGAGACACCACAGGAGGTTTGAACTTAGCTGGGGTTGGGAAGCTCACT
Source organism: Sambucus nigra (assembly GCA_949130495.1). Lineage (NCBI taxonomy): Eukaryota > Viridiplantae > Streptophyta > Magnoliopsida > Dipsacales > Adoxaceae > Sambucus > Sambucus nigra. Next base: position 757,292,390 of record OX422209.1, read on the forward strand.
ATCCTAGCCACAAACGGTGAGCCCTCTGAGTAACCCCTCTGCAATGGATCTCTACTTTTAATGAGGTCTCCTATCTTCTCCTCAAGGCGCTGTATAGAGTCATTCCATGGTCTTCCGCCTTCGACCTGGCTGAGGTTGTCCCCAGCCACTTCCATGGGATGGACCGAGGGTTCCCCCGCTGCAGCACAGCGTCGGCTATTGACCTCTTCCTGCTCTCTGCCTCTTCTGTCACAGGGTCGGCCTTGGTCAGGCCGACCTGGTCTGTCCCCTCTTTACGAGCCGACAGCACTCCTTGACCTGGATAACCTGTGTCTTAGGTCATTCACCGGACCCAACCTCTCGAAGGCTGATCCTCTGCTCAACCGATCAAAAGTCGATCCTCTCTTCTGAGCCTCTTCATCTCTTCGGCCGACACATCTTGACTTTATCGGAGAGGTCGTACGGTATTATTCAACACCTCATACGGCTCTCAGTAGTCCTCCGGGGGCTCTTCCGCCTCTAGATCGTCATACCTGTCTTCTGGGCAAGGGTTTCCTTACCTCCCCAGGCGCAAGCGCCGGGGGTCAACAACGTCCCTTCTCCGCTGTGGGGCAGGTTGATCCTTCATCGGTGCCTGGGGTGGTCCCCTGGCATTTGGGTGAGGCTGAACAGCCACCGGGGTGATCATATCCGGTGAGACTCCAGGTGGCCTCATCAGAGTTTGGCTGAGCTGTTCGAATTGCTCCTTCATTACTTGCTGCGTTACAGCCAGGGATTTTAAGGCTGCAGCCACCTCCACCATTTCAGACTGGGGTGGTGCTTGGCTGGAACTTGGCCCGCCTCCACCGGGTGGTGAAAGAGGCGGTGGTAACTCTGGTACCATGTGTTAACAACAAAGAGCTTGAGTAGCAAGTGAGCTTAATACCTTAAGGAACCTCTTTCAATGGTGAAACAGCTCCACGCAAGGGGCGGTGCCTGGTTCACCACCAGAGTCTCCAGTGAGGATAAGTTGAAGAAAAGGAAGATATAACTTCTCGTTCCCACAGACGGCGCCAAAAATGATGATGTTGGAAACAACACCACCCTTCAAGGTCTTTGTGAGCTCAATTCTACGTTAACAATGGCAGCATAAGAGTACATACACATATAGTAGAAGGAGGTGAGGAGAAGAGGATTCACACCGGAATATAAGTGGTTCAGCCAATTAGGCCTACGTCCACTGTGCAAGTGTATGATGTGTATCAATGTATTAGGGCTCTAATGGCCATAGAAACAATCTCTCAAGCTTTCTCTCTCTACTGTGTATTTGAATAGAGTTTCAGTTAGGGTTTCTCATTCTGGATCCTTTGCAAGGTAGAGGATGACCTCTTTATATAATACCTAGGGGGTCTAGTCTACCCCCCCCCCCCCCCCCATGCATGTAGTATGTATGTATGTGTTAACCTCACCAATGTGGGAGAGCCACCTGTCACTGTCACATGTAGAGGATGATGATGAAATATTCTCCCCACGTGTGGGGAATAATCTTGTTACAACTGATTTGTGCTCATGTGTCCTTATCCAAATGTCAACAGATGCTCGGTTGCCATACTGGTGCATGACCTCGGACTAGGAGAGGCCGAGGTTGACAAGTCTAGTTTGCTTGATATTTGATGAACCATAGGAGTCTCGGCTTGATACCAGCCGAGACAGTGAATAGGGTCGGCCTCGATCGAGACTGGACAGGTTTATGATTGGAGCACCGTCTCATGTCATGATGGAGTTGTTAATTGGGCTTCTTGTAAGCTCGGCCCATATCCGGTCGAGGTTATCTGATGTCCTTTGGAGAGCTTGTGGTAGTGTCGGTCCAGGCCGACCTTGCTATGGCCGAGGGCTGGAATCGCAAGCCCAAGGCTTGTCCAGAGTCGGCCATTATCTCGGTCGAGGTTGATGTCTCTAGGCCGAGGTCACACTTGGGGCATATCACGGCCAGCGGCACTAACCAATTGCGATAATGTGGGTTCGCGCCAGCGTTTAACCCAATGATGATGTGGTTGTGCGTCAGCTTTTAAAAAATAGTTTTTCATCTTTTTAATTAAAAAAATTACTGTTTTTTTTAATTATGAAATTGCTTTTAAAAAATTTAAATTTTTTTTTAATAAAATAAGGTTTAACAATATTTAACTTTTTTAATCAATTTTTTTTCTAGTTTTTATTTATAAAAATGGTATAATTTTTTTTAACAAAATTTTATTTTTTAAAAAAAAAGTTTTACTTTTTTTTGTCCTTTAGTGGGACAAATCATAGAGAGCCGGAAGAGAGTTCCAAAATAGGAGTCGCTCTAACAAAGCTCTATTATTATTATTATTGATCCTCTCATTTTTATTTTAGACATTGGTAATCCGTGCCTTTATACTTCTAGGTCTTAGTAATCCATTACCACGCATTGTACCTACTTTTCATAGAAGCCTAATTATATTTTGTTTCATATCAATTGTACATCCCCATTCTCCCTAATAACTATATAATATGCCCAATGCCCAAGGAATTTTGGAAAGATTTAACATAAGTATTCCAAGAAAATTTATTTTATCTATATTGTTATTCAAATTTTAATGTTGCCAAACAAGTATAACATAAGCTATCGAATTAAAAAGTAGTTGTCCTAATTCATTGAGTTTTAAAGCCTAGTAGTTGTCAAGAATGGCTTGTATTTATTCACGGCATACCGCATGCCTACGTAGCATTGTCGCTATTATATTTAGTCATCCATAAAATTTGCCACAAGTCTTTGGTTTCTTTGAATGTCATGCCAATAAAAGGTTCATTTTTTGCTTAATTTACAAATACTTCATCATAAATTTCTATAAGGATAAATTTTATCTATCCACCTCATTAGCATAAGAAATAGATTTATGATTGATATATTTTAACATATGTAATAATTTCGTTATTTTCTTTTACAATAAAAGGATCAACTATTCTCACACCATCTACTACCTTCTCCACACCCCTTTCAACTAGACCTAACAAAATGAAGCACGACACGATAACACGACCCGAACCGACATGAAGTTATAAGCTAATGGGTGGACCCTTAATGGGTTCGGGTCATATCAGTGCCAATCCGATAAGACACGATAGTTAACGGGTCGGGTTAGGGTTGACCCCCTTTACCCGTTAATACCCGATAAAACCGGTTATGACCAATTAATTTAAGTAAATAAGATATACTTTTGGAACTTATAAATAATTTATGTAGCATAATGTTAATTTAATCATAATGAATTTTACTAAATGAGAGATTTAGTAATGTCAATGAATTAATGGGTCTATTTGGGTCCAACAATGAGATAATATGTCAACTTGTATCCAATTTAAAATAATTCATTATCTTAATGGGTATTAACGAGTGAACACGACACGATAACATAACGGGTCGGGCTTGGATATGATTTTTTCACACGATAAAAAAGTCACCTGTTTAGGCATGAACCCAATAAAACCCGAACACGATAAAAAATGACACGAACACGACTCGACACGACCCATTGACAGGTCTACTTTCAACATTTAAACACCAAATGACCAAAATATCCTCTATCCTTATATGATTTGAGCAAGCATAATATATTAGCCAAAGATCTATTATTTATTTAAAAACAACGTAATATTCTTAAAATAAAAATAAAAACATAATATTCAGGTAATTTTTTTTAGTAATCTAAAAATCTAAAAATCATAAAAAGTCACTTTTTGTTTTAAAAAAATATGTTATTTATAAAAAAAAATCATTAATTTTGTTCTTTTGTTAAAATGGACGTTAATTTAAAAAAAACTATTTCATTATCTATTTAAAAAATCGATGCTCTTTTTGTCGGAAAAAAGTTGACATTACTAATATTAAACAAAAAATGAATATACAGGAGGTAAAACAAAAGCCATCATAACCAACCAACAATCTCCATTAAATTACGCAATACCCAGGTAGTTAGAAGTTGGATGGATATTTCTATTACTGGTCCATTAATGTATGGTCCCCAACATAAATACATATTTTGTAAAAAAAACATATATTTTTAATTTGACTCATTTACTCTCTCAGACTCCCATTTGTTCAATATTCTCTTATTTTTTAAGATCCGCGCTAGCGGCACCCCACACCTTTTCGGAGCTCCGACAATCCACACTGGAGCCCCGACAATCCCACGACGAAGATCCGACAACCTCGTTAGAGCCTCGTTGAGGGGCTGTCGAAGCTCTGATGGTGATCGCCCGAGTTCTAGCAGTGGGGTAGGTGGGGGGAGGTGGGTAATTGGTTTGTGTATTCTTGTTTTGATTATTTTTATGTGGTAATGAACTTTTCAAATCAAAATAAAAAGAGTGGACTAAACATTTATTAAAAAAATATTTGAGCGATTATTCATCGATTGACCCTCCTGTTACCCCGTATAGATTAATGATCCAACCTCATATTTGACCAAATTTGTAACATTGTATTTTTCAAGACGATATAAGTGGCAAAAGATTTCTTGTCATTTGGTATGAAGAATTTTAAGAACCACATTTTTAAGTAAACTAACAATTCATCACAAATGCTTACATTTTTGGCAATGGATATACTCCTGGTCGGTTGTTTCGATTAAGTAACCAACTTATATTTGCACAGTGCATTACAAAGCTTTGCTAAAGAGTAGCCTCACAATTAATGGTGGGACAGACGTATAATTCAATCTTTTTCACTCAGGGTAAAATTTTCATCCTAATAATTTGCCGACTTTCCTATCAAGTGGAGTAGGATAAATAAAAGAAAGGGATAATAGTTAAGAAGTTTCATTTACTTAATCAATGAGTCAAAAAATTTATTGACTCAGTCAATAGTGTGAAAGGTTCTATTGTCCAATTTTAATAACAAATACACTTTCAAAATATCTTTGACAATTGTTACCTCGTTTTTTTGCAAAAATTTCATCAAATTTTTAAAAGATTATAACTTCAAATCTACAAATTCAAAATTCACAAAATTTATATATTTGGACTCTACTCGTCAAGATCTATCAAACAACAACAATATTTGATATTTTTTGACAAAAAATCGAAACAGATAAATTTAGTCTCTATAAAACCTCAATTTTTTCCAACGAAAACTCCATTTTTTGGGGGGAAAACTCGTATTCTCCAACTCGGACAATGGTACCACTAGCGCGGACAAAAAAAAAATAGACGAAGAGAAAGAAAAACGAGGAGAGAGACACTCTGGCGATAATTCTGATGGCCTCCGGTGAGATTTTCTGATCCGTTGTTTCCGACAAGTCTCCGATGGGGTGGGGTGAAGGTGGAGGTGAGCCTGCTAGAGAGAGAGAAAAAAGTGTGGGGTTATGTGTTTATTTTTAGAGTGATAATAATTAGTTTTAAAATGGGTACATGTGAGGGTACATTTGTCTAAATATATATAATCTATAATGAAAAAGAACTTGATGTATAAAAAAATCAATGGAATTTGATGCATCTTTGACCCAATAAATGGGACTAACTTTGAATTATCCCTAACAGAAAAGAATAAAAAAACGGTACAAATTGTATTTCCATAAGTATTTCTCAATAATAAATGATGGTATTATTAACTTATAGGAAAATAAATAACCCTCATCTCTTGTTCTCATATTTTGATTATATATGTATGATTTAAATAGTGGAAAAAGTCATATGGGATATTTATAATTTCAATTAGTCCATAGTAAATAAAGATGCCTTAATAACTTTTTTGGGGTTTACATGGATGGGAACTTTTTTGGGTATATATTATTATTGTTGGTCCTCTCATTTTACTTTAGATATTGGCAAGGGCGGAGTCAGGATTTTTTGCACGGGTGTGCTAAGATTTTTCTTATAGTGGGGGCAGTTAAGTACCAAATCTGAGGGTTCGGATGGGAGTCCCCAAAAGGATTTTTTGAAGTTATTTTTGTGTTTTGTAGCAAATGATTGCTCAAAAATTTATAATTAATAAATATTTCAATTTAAAATAAACACTTCCTTATACAAGTTGAATACTATAGCTGTTGATACCAAGTTTAGTCTGCTGACATGGACCAATCACTTGAAGACACGTGTCAACCTACATGGAAAATACAAATACTTTAGACGAGCAACTTAAGCGTACCGAGAAACTCAGGCGCCCCGAGCAACTTGAGCGTACCGAGCAGCTTAAGCGGTCCGAGCTACTTAGCGTGCAGAGCATCCAAATCAAGAGAATCAAAAGACAACTAGGCATTAAATGTGCATTTATATCGTACAGATGTATATGTCTACTAGATAACAACGCACTATCATTTCATATGTACAGCCTCAAGGCTATAAATACATTGTAATCTCCTCATAAGAAGGGGACTTTTGGATCTCTGGGAAAACCTATTATCAAGATTCTAAATAAATAGTTAGCAATACAAAACAGTGGATGTAGGCCATTTTCTTCAGGCTGAACAACTTAAAAAATCATTTGTCTTATTAATTTCTTTATCTATGATTGATTAATTAGAGATAATCTAGTTTTTTACATCAACAGATTACTGCCGTCTGTGGGGAATGACTGTACTTAGTGTTTTTCACCAAAATAATTCATCATCTATGGCTGATAATCCGGAATCCAGTAATCGAAACATTGGAGTCCCTCCAAACCCTTCTACTCCCCCAAATATTCAAGATCTGGCTGGCATAATGGCTAATTTAGCCCAAGGCCAAACGGCCATGCAAGAAACCATGCGTCAACTTATATAAACTGTTCATGGTGGAGTGTCAGCCCAATCAGGACAACGAAGTGTTCAAAGAAATACCCATTTGCCATCTTTAAGAACTATAAGAACGTTATTCCCGGAGGCCTCTCAATCTAAACGTACTGACTCATATCGTACTAAAAGATCTAGTGATCATTCATATCAACTAGGCCCGACTTCATCAGTACGAGCTACTGATTCTCACCGAAATGTCACTCTCCCCCCAGAAAGGACTAGTGTTATAGAGAGGTTGAGTAGAGTATCTCCTTTTGATCGATTGGGCCCTAGGAGGAATATAAGTCCTCCTAGGATCGTGTCGAGGAACTCTCAACGACCATTCGACTTAAGGGAAGGCTCTGCTCAATCGCGCCCAACAGCTCGTAATTAAAGGTCCCAAGAGGAAAACTCAACGCGATTAGTTGCTCGAACAAATAGGCCCGAGGAGGGAAACAAAGCATGGAAAGGCTCTATTCAAAGGTTGGAGGGCAGATTAGGGGAAATAGCTAAGGCCAAGAACCCTCTACAAAGAACTTTTGTCCAAGGGACACCATTCGTACAGGCAATTGTGGATTTTCCCACACCATCAAAAATCAAAGCTCCTATGGTGACACCTAAATACGATGGAAAAACTGACCCTGTCTTTCATATAGAACAATACCAAGTTGCTGTCGATATCTATGCAGTTCGAAATGAGATGAGATGTAGGGTGTTTTCAGGAACTCTCACCGGGTCAGCCCAGATATGGTACAACAACCTTCCTCGGGGAAAGATTGCGACTTTCTTTCAACTGGCATAGATCTTTATAGGGAATTTCTATTTTGGAGCGAAACCAGTCAAACAAGTAGCACACTTGCTGAGTGTTAGACAGAAGCCAGAAGAAAGTACTAGGGATTACATTACTCGTTTCAATAACGAGAAGCTTGAAGTAATTGATTATGAGGAGAAAACTGCAATTACTGCTCTGATGAGTGGATTGTTACCAGACAAGTTGTACTATACTTTGGCTAAAGATCCACCTAGTACCATAGCAGAACTGATGGCAACAGCAGTCAAAATCATGAACGCTGAAGAAGCTATGGCTACGAAGAAAAATATTGACACCAATGAGACTAAGGTTGAGGCAGGTAAAATCGAGAAGAAGGATCAAAAGAACAACGGTGGTAACAGGCCGTCGAAAGGAAAGCAAGCACTGGAGCAGATGAGGAAATTTGGAAATTATACTCCCTTGAAGGTAGATATAAATCACATTCTGGAGGAGATCAAGAACAACGAGAAGTTAGCCTGGCCAGGGAAAATAAAGGCGGATCCTGACAAAAGGGACAAGTCCAAATATTGTGAATTCCACAAAGACCATGGTCACACGACCAAACGTTGCATAGCTCTCCAGAATGAAATTGAAGCACTCATAAAGCGAGGAAAATTGGCTAAGTATGTCGATCGCCAAAATGGTGGAAAGACTAGCGACCGAGGAAGGCAAATATCCAAATCTCCTCGTCGAGCAAAAGAAGATAAGAAGAGAGACCATGAAGATGATCCAGAAGATGACCCCGATCTCCCCAAAAGACTGAGACAACCAGAGCTTGAGGTATTTTCAATCCATTTTGGTCGTTTGAATGTAATGTTATTACAGGTGAAGATGTAGGAGGTGGAGATCTGAATGCGGAGAGAAAAGCTTACCTCAATGAGGCTCAAGCTTGCTCGTACACAGCGAATAAGCTTGGCTGAAGATGATCGCCCGAGGAAGGTGAATAAGGACAAACTGGTCATTGGTTCCTCTAAGAATGACTTAGAAGGTGTACTATATCCTTATGATGACCCATTGGTAATCAAGATGAGAATGAAGGAAGTGGTGATTTCACGGGTACTGGTGGATAATGGTAGTTCTACAGACATCATATTCTACCCATGCTTTGACAGTTTGAATCTAAAGTTAGCCCAGTTGGAGCCCTATCATAGGCCCCTCCTCAGTTTTACTGGCGAAAAGTTTTTTCCACTTGGGACGATCAAGTTGGATATGCTTATTGGTACTTGGCCTGCTTATCGAACAGAAAGAGTACACTTCTTCGTAATGGATAAAAATGTCCAATCAACTTATAATATCATCATGAGAAGGGTAGGTCTGAAGAAGTTCAAAGCAGTACCATCTACTGTACACCAATGTTTAAAATTCCCAACCAACTTTGGAGTGGGAGTAGTGAAAGGTGACCAGAAAGTAGCTCGAGAATGCTACTATTCATCTGTCGAACAGGAGGAACGTGAAGAATCTAGTAATAAGACTACTACCTATCAAGTGGATAAAATAGAAGATTCCGAGATTGAAACATTAGACCCTAGAGACGAGTCTCAGCTCGTGAAGGGCCAAGTCATCGAATCTACCAAAAATATCATTCTAGACGTTGAACACCCAGAACAAATAACCCAAATTGGTGCGTCATTAGATGAATCGATAAAAAAGGAACTTATAGCATTTCTAAGGCACAGAAAACAGACTTTTGCATGGAGTCATAAAGACATGCCAGAAATAGACCCGAATTTCCTGTGTCACGAGCTCAACGTGAACAAGGAAATCAAGCTAGTGAAGAAGTGAAGAAGAGTGTTCAGTCCTGAAAAGAACCAAGCTATACAGGAAGAAGTAGAAAAACTACAAAAAGCCTTTTTTTATTGAGGATACCAAATATCCTGATTGGCTAGCAAATGTGGTGATGGTAAAGAAGAAAATAACAAGTGGCAGATGTGTGTAGACTTGACTGATCTTAATAAGGCATGCCCAAAGGATCATTTTTTTTTTGCCCCGAATCGATCAACTGGTGGATGCTATCTCGGGGCATGAATTGCTGAGTTTCATTGATGCTTATTCTGGTTACAACCAGAACTTAAAAATGCAAGTGCAACATATCAGCGGCTGCTGAATAAGGTGTTTGCAGAGCAAATCAGTCATAACATGGAGGTTTATGTTGACGACATGCTGATGAAGTGCAAGAAAGCTGCTGATCATCTAGTTGACCTAGGTCAAACCTTTGATCAACTAGAGAAATATCAAATGAAGTTGAATCCCACTAAATGCATATTTGGGGTATAAGAAGGTATGTTTCTCGAGTATATTGTTAACCAACGAGGTATTGAGGCGAACCCTGAGAAGATCAAGGCCCTATTGGAGTTATGATCTCCAACTACGAAGAAGGAAGTGCAAAGTCTCACGGGGCGAGTTGCAGCACTTAACAGATTTGTGTCACGAGAAACAGACATATTCCTCCCATTCTTCAAAACACTCCGAAAAACTTTTAAGTGGAATGATGAATGTGAGAAGGCCTTTCAAGAGTTAAAGAAATATCTGGGGACACCTCCATTGTTATCTAGACCAGTGATGGGAGAAAGATTATACTTGTATCTGGAAGTCTCAAAGAATGCAGTTAGTTCGGCATTGATAAGAGTGGAGGACGGAGTCCAAAAACCAGTCTATTACACCAGCAAGGCTTTCCGAGGAGCAGAGATCAGATATCCAAGGTTGGAAAAGTTGGCATTGGCACTAATCGAAGCGAGCAGAAGGATGAGGCCATACTTCTAAGCCCATACTATAGTGGTGTATACTGATATGCCATTGAGACAGGCTCTGCATAAACCAGAGAAATCAGGAAGATTGATGTACTGGGCAGTAGAACTTGGTGAATATGATATAGTTTATGAGCCTAGATCATCACTTAAGGGGCATGCAGTAGCGGATTTTATCGTAGAGTTTACTCAATCTGATACCTTTGAAGAACAGGAGTTTAATACAGACTAACCCGTGGAAGTTACGGGATCATCAAATTTAATCCCCGACCAACCTCCATCCGTGGACGATCAAGAGAAGATAATCAACGAGCAGTGAGAAGTGTCGGGGGAAGACAAAAGGAAGCATCAAATATTCCACCGAGGAGCTCTGTCTGACCAAGAGTTTGATAATGAGGTACATGTGTGGAATCTGTATGTGAATGGCTCTTCGTGCACTATCGACAGTGGAGCAGGAATTATTTTAAACAGTTCGGATGAAATTGATATGGAGTATGCTCTGCGCTTTCAATTTAAGTCTTCTAATAATGAGGTTGAATATGAAGCTATGATCGTGGGTCTAAGTCTGGCCAAAACTATGAAGGCAAAGCAAGTCGTTGTATTCAGTGATTCATAGTTAATCGTAAATCAAATTCTGGGGGTGTATGCAGCAAAGGGAGAATTAATGTTCAAGTATCATGCAAAAGCAATGGAGGTTGTATCGAGTTTTACTGCAGTTCAGTTGATTAGAATACCGAGATTGGAGAATGCAAGAGCAGACGCCCTAGCTCGGTAGCATCAACCACACGCACCGAGCTATGAAGAACAATCCCAATAGAAATCCTGGTTATTCGGAGCATATACGAAGATTTTATGATAAATTTCATTACCCTTAACTTGGGACCTTCCTCGATGGATCCCATCATGGCCTATATCAAAGAAAGGATTCCGCCACCTGATAAACTTGCAGCTAAGAAACTCAAGTTTAAAGCTGCTCGTTACATATTAACCAGTGGCATTTTGTACAGAAGACGAGTTATAGCAGGATTACAGAGATGTGTCCATCCCTTCGAAATTAAATATTTGATTGAAGAGGTTCACGAAGGGTCTTGTGGAGCTCATGTAGCAGGTCGGACGCTTTTGCAAAGAATAACAACACAGGGATACTACTGGCCAACGATGAGAGATGATTGCGCAACTTACGCTAAGAAGTGTGATAAATGCCAACGCTTCTCTTCCATACGAAGAACTCCCCAAGTATTATTAACACCCATAACATCCCCTTGTCCATTCGCCATATGGGGGATAAACTTGGTCGGACCACTTCCAACGACCAGGGGAAGATTCAAATACCTCGTCGTTGCTGTGGATTATTTTACTAAATGGGTGGAAGCTGAGCCTCTCATTGATATGACATATAACAAAGTCTATCAGTTTATTTGGAAGAGTATCATTTGCAGATATGGTCTTCCACGTGCATTCATCACTGACCATGGAACCCAATTTGACAACGAGGAATTTGCTGCATATTGTCATCAATCCAATGTATTGAATATCCACTCCGCACCAGGCCATCCCCAGAGCAATGGGAAAACTGAAATGACAAACATAACACTATTGAATGGTTTAAAAAAACGACTGGATGATGCAAAGGGAAATTGGATTAACGAGCTACACTCTGTGTTGTGAGCCTACCGCACTACACCACGAATAGAAACGGGAGAGTCTCCATACATGTTGACATTTGGGAGTGAGGCTATCATACCTGTTGAATTAGGTCTACCCACACATAGGGTGCTTAATTTCAACTCCCCTATAAGTGACTTAATGAGAATATTAGACCTGGATATGCTCGAAGAAGTTAGGGAAGAAGCATCAATCAGGAATGCAACATATCAACAATGAACAACTTTGTTTTATAACAAAAGAGTGAAGAAGTGTGACTTGAAAGAAGGGGATTATGTGCTGAAGAAAGTGATCCAAAAGCATAACAAATTGGAAGCCAACTGGCATGGACCTTACAGAGTAACTGAAGTTATTCATCCAGGGACATGCAGAATTGAAACTTTGGAGGGAGAAGAAATTAATAATGCATGGAATGCAGAACACCTGCGCAAGTACTATCAGTAATTGAAATTCCTATGTAACACAGTTTCTTCAAGATGAATAAAGTGACATTTCACCCATATTTCTTTCTTTGTTGAAATTTTTTCGAAATATTAGTGCTACACACTACATAAACCCAAATTCAGAGTAACTCAATACAAACTCCGGTTGGTCGGAAATTCAAATACCACCAACTCCGATTGGTCGTCAATTCAATTACCACCAACTCCGGTTGGTCAGAAACTCAATACCACCAACTCCGATTAGTCGGTAACTCAATACCACCAACTCCGGTTGGTCGGCAATTCAATTACCACCAACTCCGGTTGGTCGGGAATTCAATACCACCAACTCTGATTGGTCGGTAAATCATATTCTTCAATTCTAATCCTGAAAAAGATTAGTCAACGCATGGGTCAGAGCCAAAGTCCAGAGGAAGAATACACACTACTCCCCTCAAATAGGATCCTTGAATCTAGACAGTATCATTATACGCAATAAATGTCACAATAGAGTATTTTAAATTAAGCCAGTTAATTAAACGTGATAAAGATAAATCACTAACTACCCGATGGAATTCCAATTTAAAAAGGCACACCAATATGATTTTAAATGCCCCAGTCCCTAGATGTTAATTTAATTAAATTAACTAACTTTTCTTATATCCTTATTTTATTATGGCGGTCCTCCCGCCTCGGGTGATTTCTCCACCAAAATACACATCCTCTCGTCAAAACGCCGGCTGGCCCGTTTAAACTGTCGGCTCTCGCTGATTGACGAGGTTCCACACACGACACGGCATAAAACGTTGGCTGACCCGTTTAAACTGTCGACCCTTGCTGATTATGTCGCCAATATATTTTAATACCAGTCTTATTATCTTAGGTATTAATTCTCAATTTTCTCAATTGCCAATTTCAAATTACCCCACCCTTGTATCGATGTGAGATTCTCAAAATACCCCTTAGACCCATACCTAAGGGTCACCAAGTTATCAATTCATCCTACCCTATGTATAGGAGGATTTTTTATAAAAATCTCAACCTAGTCTCATACCCCTAGACTAGCGTAACGATGATAAAGTAATAAAAATCAGCACACCCCTGACATGATAAAAAATGCGATAATCTACCCTCACTAGTCCCATACCTAGAATGCGTAAATCATCAAGAGACCTACCCACTAATCCCATACCTAGAAGTCATCCTAAAATATAGGGAGAAAAAAATTACCCAACAACCCATCATCACAAAGGCAATATAATAATACCAAAAAGTTACACCAACAAGAATAATTAATCAACGTATAAAACTATGCATGATAGTCCAATTCAATTAAATCTTTAATTAAATTATCACAATGTCAAAAATACCCAAATAATCTTATTTATTATTTAAACTTAAATATACCGCTATTTCATCGTTAATAAAATAAAATTTCAATTTCAATATCTCTACATAAATTACGTGAGTTATACGCACCTAAAAATCATTTATTTTAAAACTAGGGTTTTTCTACATGCAAACTACACCAATAAAATCCAAAATCACTCATGACTCCTACGTACCCAAAATGTTATGAATATTATTCAGATTCACAGATTTTATAAAAACAACCCCATAGTTAGTGTCCACTTTTTCTAATTAAGTTACTAATTATTTTTAAGAAAATATATAATTAAGTATTTAGGCGACACTTAAAACGCATAATAATAAAGGAAAATAATAGATTATTCATGCTTGTAAAGATCATGTTGAAAATATGATTAGAAATCTGGATTCCTCTCGAAAAATTAGCAAAGAAGTGTTCTTGAATTAATCTTGATTAAGCCCCAATTATACCTCCCAAAGCTTGTGACAAAAACTTAATTACGTTGGAGGTTGATGATTATGGGTGAGAGGAAAAATATTTGGAAGTGTTCTCTGGTGAAAAACTTGAGAAAACGTGATTATGAGAAGTCCCCATACGGATTATTAAGGTTATATAGTGATTAGGATTCCTAATTCCACTCTAACACTTCAAATAAAATCACCGAACCGCCTCAAATCTGGCATAGTCGATCGATCGACTCCCTATAGTGATTACGAATCCTAATTCCACTCTAACACTTCAAATAAAATCACCGAACCGCCTCAAATCTGGCATAGTCAATCGATCGACTCCCTATAGTTATTACGAATCCTAATTCCACTCTAACACTTCAAATAAAATCACCGAACCGCCTCAAATCTGGCATAGCCGATCGATCGATCGAACAGGTACACGACCAGTAGCATTCTCCTTCATTTAATACCATTTAACTAAAAATCCATTTTTTTTATTAGTCACGGACTAAATCCGTGACAAATGTTTTTCCTTTTTTTTTAAGGCTAAACTTAAAACTCTCAAAAAACTTCATTTTAAATTCGATTTCAATTCCGCTTCAAGTTTTATTCTTCTAAAATCATAACTAAAATATTTAACTAATAAAAATTATTAAATAAATAAAATTATTTTTCTCTGATATTCCAATTAATTAGTTAAATAATTAATAAAAACACGGGGTGTTACATACTTCCCCACTAGCAAAGAATTTCGTCCTCGAAATTAGACGAAGCATACTCATCAATGCATAAATCTCGCAAAAAAAATATGGCTCACATATGCCTACCCGTATGATGCCATAATTGGGCGCCCATACCCCAATTCTACGTGCACCTACCCCACGAGCAACAAAATAATATATATTGCGTATATAGATACGCATAATAGTGAAAATAATGGCGTACCACATGTTCCCACAAATCCCCCACTCGATCCTATATCCGAAAGTTATCAAAATGCTAACATCCTCAAATTAAATCGCAACACCAAAAATCGATACATACGATATCTAACATCTGTACTAAAATCTAGAAAACAAATATCGTCTCCATAATCCATTCTAAGGATCCTCACATCATGCTTACTAATTCTAAACTCAATGCCTACAACGTCCATAACTCAAAACTTCACATCTCTAAAAAATACATCTAACATGTATGTTAGACCCTCTACCATAAGGAGTACGAATCAACAAAGGGAATCAAAGATCGGCAACGCGTAAGCTCTATGGACTCATAACCTATGAGACCTAAGACCATGCTCTGATACCATCTGTTACACCCTACAAAATCCGACAGACGGGGTGGCCCGCCACCGCTGCCGAACTATGCCGGACGTAAACTAAATAAATACCATTCTTAGCTTGAGACAGATATGAGACATAGATAAATCAGTCCATAAGATGAATAACTGAATCAATCCCAAATGATCATAAACAACTAAGCGATAAAAGATCCATCATATGCTAACTCCGAATAAATCCAATCTCCAAAAATGAATCAGTAAAACATGAATAATAAAGATCTGAATAATCCAACATAAATCCTCTAAACAACTTTGGAACCGAATGGCCCAATAAAACCCAAATGAAGTCTTTTAATTAAATACGACTGAAAAGAAAAGTCCAATTAAACAATGCCATAAAAAGAAATAACTCCAGCTGCACCTCCAAAAGATAACTCTGATAAACTTATGCAGCTTCTCCAATTCTAATCCTGAAAAAGATTAGTGAACGCATGGATCAGAGCCAAAGCCCCGAGAAAGAATACACACTACTCACCTCAAATACGACCCTTGAATCGAGACAGTAGCATTATACGCAATAAATATCACAATAGAGTGTTTTAAATTAAACGAGATAACTATACGTGATAAAGATAAATCACAAACTACTCGAAGGAATTCCCATTTAAAAAGGCACACCAATATGATTTTAAATTCCCGAGTCCCTAGATGTTAATTTAATTAAATTAACCAACTTTTCTTATATCCTCAATTTATTATGGCGGTCCTCCCGCCTCGGGTGATTTCTCCACCAAAATACACATCCTCTCGTCGAAACGTCGGTGGCCCGTTTAAACTGTCGGTCGTCGTTGATTGACTAGGTTCCACACATGACACGACATAAAACGCCGGCTGGCCCGTTTAAACTATCGACCCTCGCTGATAATGTCGCCAATATATTTTAATACCCGTCTTATTCTCTTAGGTATTAATTCTCAATTTTCTCAATTCCCAATTTCAAATTACCCCACCCTTTTATCGATGAGAGATCCTCAAAATACCCCGTAGTCCCATACCTAAGAGTCACCAAGTTATCAATACATCCTACCCTATGTATAGGAGGAATTTATATATAAATCTCAACCTAGTCTCATACCTAGACTAGCGTAACGATGATAAAGTAATAAAAATCAGCCCACCCCCGACATGATAAAAACGCGATAATCTACCCTCACTAGTCCCATACCTAGAA
Source organism: Sambucus nigra (assembly GCA_949130495.1). Classification (NCBI taxonomy): domain Eukaryota; kingdom Viridiplantae; phylum Streptophyta; class Magnoliopsida; order Dipsacales; family Adoxaceae; genus Sambucus; species Sambucus nigra. The sequence goes on from OX422209.1 coordinate 757,309,091, forward strand.
TGCGTAAATCATTAAGAGGCCTACACACTAGTTCCATACCTAAAAGGCATCCTCAAATATAGGGAGAAAAAAATTACCCAACACCCCGTCGTCACAAAGTCAATATAATAATACCAACGAGTTACACCAACAAGAATAATTAATCAACGTATAAAACTACGCATGATTGTCCAATTCAATTAAATCTTTAAATAAATTTTCACAGTGTCAAAAATACCCAAATAATCTCATTTAATTATTTAATCTTAAATATACCGCTATTTCATCGTTAATAAAATAAAGTTTCAATTTCATTATCTCTACATAAATTACATGAGTTATACGCACCCAAAAATAATTTATTTTAAAACTAGGGTTTTTCTACATGCAAACTACACCAATAAAATCCAAAATCACTCATGAATCCTACGTACCCAAAGGGTTATGAATATTATTCAGATTCAAAGATTTTATAAAAACATCCCCAAAGTTAGTGTCCACTTTCTCTAATTAAGTTACTAATTATTTTTAAGAAAATATGTAATTAAGTGTTTAGGCGACACTTAAAACGCATAATACTAAAGAAAAATAATAGAGTATTCATGCTTGTAAGCATCGTGTTGAAAATCTAATTAGAAATCTGGATTCCTCTCCAAAAATTAGCGAAGAAGTGTTCTTGAATCAATCTTGATTAAGCCCCAATTACGCCACCCAAAACTTGTGACAAAAACTTGATTATGTTGGAGGTTGATGATTATGGGTGAGAGGAAAAATATTTGGAAGTGTTCTCTGGTGAAAAACTTGAGAAAACGTGATTATGAGAAGTCCTCATACGGATTATTAACGTTATATAGTGATTAGGAATCCTAATTCCACTCTAACACTTCACATAAAATCACCGAACTGCCTCAAATCTGGCATAGTCGATCGATCGACTCCCTATAGTGATTAGGAATCCTAATTCCACTCTAACACTTCAAATAAAATCACCGAATCGCCTCAAATCTGGAATTTCCGATCGATCGATCGAACAGGTACGCGACCAGTAGCATTCTCCTTCAATTAACACCATTTAACTAAAAATCACTTTTTTTATTAGTCACGGACTAAATCCGTGACAAATGTTTTTCCTTCTTTTTTTAAGGCTAAACTTAAAACTCTCATAAAACTTCATTTTAAATCCGATTTCTATTCCGCTTGAAGTTTTATTCTTCTAAAATCATAACTAAAATATTTAACTAATAAAAATTATTAAATAAAAAAAAATTCTCTAATATTCCAATTAAGTAATTAAATAATTAATAAAAATATGGGGTGTTACATACTCCCCACTAGCAAAGAATTTCGTCCTCGAAATTAGACGAAGCGTACTCATCAATGAATAAAACTCGCAAAAAATAATATGGCTCACATATGCCTACCCGTAGGATGCCATAATTGGGCGCCCATACCCCAATCTTACGCGCACCTACCCCACGAGCAACAAAATAATATATATTGCCGATATAGATACGCATAACAGTGAAAATAACGGCGTACCACATGTTCCGAAAAATCCTCCACTCGATCCTTTATCCGAAAGTCATCAAAATGCTAACGTCCTCAAATTAAATCTCAACACCAAAAATTGATACATACGATATCTAACATCTAGACTAAAATCTCCAAAACAAATATCGTCTCCATAATCCATTCTAAGGATCCTCACATCATGCTTACTAATTCTAAACTCAATGCCTACAATGTCCTCAACTCAAAACTTCGCATCTCTAAAAAATACATCAAACACGTATGTTAGACCCTCTACCATAAGGATTATGAATCAACAAAGGGAGTCAAACATAGGCAATGCGGAAGCTCAATGGACTCCTAACCGACGAGACCTAAGACCATGCTCTGATACCATCTGTCACACCCCGCAAAATCCGACAGACGGGGTGGCCAACCACCGCCGTCGAACTATGTCGGGCGTAAACTAAATAAATACCATTCTTAGCATGAGACAGATATGAGACATAGATAAATCAGTCAATAAGATAATTAATTGAATCAATCTCAAATGATCATAGACAACTAAGTGATAAAAGATCCGTCATACGCTAACTCCGAATAAATACAATCTCCAAAAATGAATAAATAAAACATGAATAATAAAGATATGAATAATCCAACATAAATCCTCTAAACAACTTTGGAACCGAATGGCCCAATAAAACCCAAATGAAGTCTTTTAATTAAATACGACTGAAAAGGAAAGTCCAATTAAACAATGCCATAAAAAGAAATAACTCTAGCTGCACCTCCAAATGATAACTCCGATAAACTTATGCATGTAGGACCCCGGAATTTTGATAATCTTACCAATTTGTAGGACCCCGAAATTTTGATAATCTCAATTTTCACAATTAAAATCAAACTTATAATTTCCTTTTATATAAACAACACGAGATGATGCATAAGCGTTGAAAGTGATGGGATGGTTCAACAAAACAAACAATTACCAAATATTCATTTTCTTTAAACAAATTAAACTTAAACCAAGTGAAATTAAATCCAAGTCCTAGAATTTGCCTAAGTCATGATTATCAATATTTCAAAGTTAGGCCACACCAATTTTAGCAAGAGACTTGAATTAAACAACTTTACCCAATATTTAATTAAAGTCCAAATTAAATTGAGTGTGATAATTTAAACCAAATTTTATCTTGAATTATCCTAAGCATGCGTTCTAAATTATAATGCAAGATAAAATAAACCAATCACACTACGCCGCGATGTACGAGGAAAAACCCAAGACGGGAAACAACCTCGGACGGCCCTAGCCACAAATTCACTAGATACGGAATTACAAGTACAAGACAAAAGACTTACAACACACGAATCGATCCCTCTCAAGCCCCAATGATTCTTCTTGTAGACACCTCTTCCTAGCGAATAACCTTGGAACACCACCGCGGTCTCGGAATCCACCGATAGGACTTTCTATGGTCACCGTCACCCGTACATGAAGCTTTTCTCCAAGCGGGTAGATTAAAGCAAACTCCAAGCAATTGATATGTATATATGAACTTGGAATAAACTCATTTGGGTGTAAACAAGATTGGTAAGTGAATTTCTCTTTGAAAATTAACACTCAAAACATGAACATTTTCCTTAAAACAATTTGCTCTCAAACTCTCTCTAAGAGATGAAACTAGGATGGAAAAGTTAGAATGGAAAATGTCCTTCCCGCTAATGATAAAGTCTGAAAAAGTTGGTTAAAAACTTAGTGGGAAAGTGGGTGAAAAAACTGCCAAAAACTGTTCCCGCCTGGCATCTCGTTCGAACGACATTTCGTTCAAACGAAATATCGTTCGAACGAGACTTCTAACGACGCTCCAGTATGGACTCGTTGGAAATCTCGTTAGAACGAACAATATCGTTCGAACGACATTTCGAACGACGGACCAGTATACCTTAGTGGGAAGTCGTTGGCAAACTCGTTCGAACGACATCTGGTTCGAACGAAAAACTCGTTCGAACGACATATCGAACGAACTTCTAGAATTTTGGAAAATTCGATTTTAGCCCAGAAAACTTTATAAACATATTTTAAAGTTTATTAAAACCTAACGCCCAATAAACTTGTTCCAAGCTCCTACATATATAGTATTCCATTCATACCTTGGGAGCATGGAACCATAGTTGATGACGTAGAAACGAGGCACGCAAACCGACATATTTGATGAAGCTTTATACTCTTTGCAGTCACGTCTTCAACAAACACTTCATAGGCTTGAGAGTATAACAATTACATGCTATCCTATGAATAAATATTTTTGTCCAGAATTGAGCCAACACTATACATGGACTCAATTAGAAATTTGTGTCCTTACAATGCAGCTTCTCCAATTCTAATCCTGAAAAAGATTAGTGAACGCATGGGTCAGACCCAAAGCCCCGAGCAAGAATACACACTACTCACCTCAAATACGATCCTTGAATCCAGACAGTAGCATTATACGCAATAAATATCACAATAGAGAATTTTAAATTAAGAGAGATAACTAAACGTGATAAAGATAAATCACTAACTACCCGAAGGAATTCCAATTTAAAAAGGCACACCAAAATGATTTTAAACTCCCCAGTCCCTAGATGTTAATTTGATTAAATTAACCAACTTTTCTTATATCCTCAATTTATAATGGTGATCCTCCCGCCTCGGGTGATTTCTCCACCAAAATACACATCCTCTCGTCAAAATACCGGCTGGCCCGTTTAAACTGTCGATCTTCGTTGATTGACGAGGTTCCACACACGACACGACATAAAACGCTGGCTGGCCTATTTTAACTGTCGACCCTCACTGATTATGTCGCCAATATATTTTAATACACGTCTTATTATCTTAGGTATTAATTCTCAATTTTCTCAATTACCAATTTCAAATTACCCCACCCTTTTATCGATGTGAGATCATCCAAATACCCCTTAGTCCCATACCTAAGGGTCACCAAGTTATCAGTACATCCTACCCTATGTATAGGAGGAATTTATATATAAATCTCAACCTAGTCTCATAACTAGACAAGCATAACAATAATAAAGTAATAAAAATCAGCCCACCCCCGACTTGATAAAAAACGCCATAATTTACCCTCACTAGTCCCATACCTATAATGCGTAAATCATCAAGAGGCCTACCCACTAGTCCCATACCTAGAAGGCATCCTAAAATATAGGCAGAAAAAAATTACCCAACAATCCCTCGTCACAAAGGCAATATAATAATACCAACAAGTTACACCAACAAGAATAATTAATCAACGTATAAAACTACGCATGATAATCCAATATAATTAAATCTTTAAATAAATTATCACAATGTCAAAAATACCCAAATAATCTCATTTAATTATTTAAACTTAAATATACCGCTATTTTATCGTTAATAAAATAAAATTTCAATTTCACTATCTCTACGTAAATTACGTGAGTTTTACACACCGAAAAATCATTTATTTTAAAACTAGGGTTTTTCTACATGCAAACTACACCAATACAATCCAAAATCACTCATGAATCCTACGTACCCAAAGGATTATGAATCCTACATACCCAAAGGGTTTTTCTACATGCAAAGATTTTATAAACACAACCCCATAGTTAGTGTCCACTTTTTCTAATTAAGTTACTAATTATTTTTTAGAAAACATGTAATTAAGTGTTTAGGCGACACTTAAAATGCATAATACTAAAGGAAAAGAATAGAGTATTCATGCTTGTAAAGATCGTGTTGAAAATCTGATTAGAAATTTGGATTCCTCTCGAAAAATTAGCAAAGAAGTGTTCTTGAATCAATCTTGATTAAGCCCCAATTACGCCTCCCAAAACTTGTGACAAAAACTTGATTATGTTGGAAGTTGATGATTATGGGTGAGAGGAAAAATATTTGGAAGTGTTCTCTGGTGAAAAACTTGAGAAAACGTGATTATGAGAAGTCCCCATACGAAATATTAAGGTTATATAGTGATTAGAAATCCTAATTCCACTCTAACACTTCAAATAAAATCACCGAACCGCCTCAAATTTGGCATAGTCGATCGATTGACTCCCTATAGTGATTAGGAATCCGAATTCCACTCTAACACTTCAAATAAAATCACGGAACAGCCTCAAATCTGGCATAGCCGATCGATCGATCGAACAGGTACGTGACCAGTAGCATTCTCCTTCATTTAATACCATTTAACTAAAAATCAATTTTTTTTATTAGTCACGGACTAAATCCGTGACAAATGTTTTTCCTTTTTTTCTAAGGCTAAACTTAAAACTCTCATAAAACTTCATTTTAAATCCGATTTCGATTCCTCTTGAAGTTTTATTCTTCTAAAATCATAACTAAATATTTAACCAATAAAAATTATTAAATAAAAAAAATATTTTTTTTCTAATATTCCAATTAATTGATTAAATAATTAATTAAAACACGGGGTGTTACATACTTCTCGACTAGCAAAGAATTTTGTCCTCGAAATTAGGCGAAGGATACTTATCAATGCATAAATCTTGCAAAAAATAATATGTCTCACATATGCCTACCCGTAGGATGCCATAATTGGGCGCCCATACCCCAATTCTACGCGCACCTACCCCACGAGAAACAAAATAATATATATTGCCTATATAGATACGCATAACAGTGAAAATAACGGTGTACCACACGTTCCCACAAATCCCCCATTCGATCCTATATCCGAAAGTCATCAAAATGCTAACGTCCTCAAATTAAATCTCAACACCAAAAATCGATACATACGATATCTTACATCTGTACTAAAATCTCCAAAATAAATATCGTCTCCATAATCCATTCTAAGGATCCTCACATCATGATTACTAATTCTAAACTCAATGCCTACGACGTCCTAAACTCAAAACTTCACATCTCCAAAAAATGCATCTAACATGTATGTTAGATCCTCTACCTTAAGGAGTACGAATCAACAAAGGGAATCAAAGATCGGCAATGCGGAAGCTAAATGGACTCATAACCTATGAGACCTAAGACCATGCTCTGATACCATCTGTCACACCCCGCCAAATCCGAAAGACGGGGTGGCTAGCCACCGCCGCGAAAACTATGTCGGACGTAAACTAAATAAATATCATTCTTAGCATAAGACAGATATGAGACATAGATACATCATTCCATAAGATAAATAATTGAATCAATCCCAAATGATCATAAACAACTAAGCGATAAAAGATCCATCACATGCTAACTCCGAATAAATCTAATCTCCAAACATGAATAAATAAAACCTGAATAATAAAGATCCGAATAATCCAACAAAAATCCTCTAAACAACTTTGGAACCAAATGGCCCAATAAAATCCAAATGAAGTCTCATAATTAAATACAACTGAAAAGGAAAGTCTAACTAAACTATGCCATAAAAAGAAATAACTCCAGCTGTAACTCCAAATGATAACTCCGATAAACTTATGCAGCTTCTCCAATTCTAATCCTGAAAAAGATTAGTCAACGCATGGGTCAGAGCCAAAACCCCGAGCAAGAATACACATTACTCCCCTCAAGTAGGATCCTTGAATCCAGGCAGTAGCATTATAGGCAATAAATATCACAATAGAGTATTTTAAATTAAGGGAGATAATTAAACGTGATAATTATAAATCACTATCTACCCGAAGGAATTTCCATTTAAAAAGGCACTCCAATATGATTTTGTAACAACCCGTGACTTTGGGATTGAGAAATTTAATTTTGAGACAAATAAAATTTACTTAAATTGGAGAATTTTAGAATTTGGAAATTGAAGTCCAAAAATTGAGGACGTTTTAAAGTTTGTCAGATGAGGATTTTGAGTGTACTATTGGTTCCGGATGGGTCGAGATAGTTAAAATGACTATCATTGGGTTTTATTTCGGCTCGGGAATATTTTTAAGTATGTTTGGCTCGAATTGGAGTAAGCGAGTCATTTTAAGTGTGTATTAACATTTAAAACTGGGATTATTGTTTTAAAGGTTTAAGAGGCTTCTAGATCAAGCCTTCTCATTTGAGAAAAAGAGAGAAAAAGAAAGAAAGGAAGAAAAAAAGAAGAAGAAAGGAAGAGAGAGAGAAGGGAAAGCTTGGAGATTCTGGCCCAAACGCGATCTCGGGGACAATCCAACCTCTAAAATTTTGAGGCAACTGTTTAATCTTGCTAAATATTTCATTTGTGTATATCATTTCATAATTTGTCCATAAAAGATTTGGATTTTGGGTATTAATAGAGAAACCTAGATTTTATGGATTAAATCTTGAAATTGATGTTTATATATAGGTTGATGGTGTAGAAATGGTTGGGATCAACGTTGGATTGATTTATTAGCTTAGAATCATGATATCATGAAGGTTTAGGGGTTAGAAGTGAAATTTTAGGGTTTAGAGTTTGTGGGTTTTATGAAGAAGAAGAGACCCTTTTTGGTTCTGCAGACCCGAATCGATTCGCCCCCTAAGCGAATCGATTCGGCTTAGGCAAAAGTGGCAGGTCTGCATGACCGAATCGATTCAGACCCAAGGCGAATCGATTCGGCTTGAGACAGAGTCCCAGGTCCTTTGGATCAAATCAATTCACAGTTGGAGCGAATCGATTCGCCCTTGAGACAGAATAGATTCGGGCTAGGCCGAATCGATTCGAAAACAGGGTTGTTTTGTGAATTTTCTCTAGAATGATTTCTAACCCTTTTTGGTTGGGTTTATTGATTTGGGACATGATTATATGATGTAAGAAAGACGTTTTGGAGATTTATTAGAAGTTTCTCGCATGATGGGACCGCGGATACGTATCGAGTTATTTCAGGGACTTATATCCATATATATTGGAGAAGGTCATATCGATATAGTGGGGAATCTCATTGAGAACGAGAGTTCTATGTAAGGGTCATAAATGAGCCTAGTTATGATGTAAGGTTAAGGTCCCTTTGAGAGAGTTATGAGGGTATGATAGGGAATAGTAGGCCGATAATTGTGTCGAATCCTTATAGTAATAGGATTCTACTTAAAATTGACTGGGGACCGACGAGAGAGAGTGGTTGCGTATCCTTAGTAATGTTAAACTTACGAAATAGATTGCAAGCGCAATAAGATTTATGGGTTCATAGGAGTAATTGAACTGTAGTTGGAATAGTGATTATCTATATCAGTGTAGTATTTCCCTAAGTGATGGGATCATGAATGAATTGAAGATTGAGTTTGATGTTTATAGACTATTAGTTATGTGCATACCAATAGTCGAGATTAGTACTAGAGATATTGATGTACTTTCAGATATAGACGAGATGTGTAGTGATTGTTTCCTACACTAAACCTTAGGTGATAACCTTAATGTTGGAGATATATATATGTTGGAAGATTATTTATATCATAGGAGATATGGATGAATATACTACAAGTAAGGAAGCGCATTCATATATCGAGGTAAGTTAATGTGTTTGGAACGACGACTAGTATATTGAGGATTATGTATACTTATAGCCGAGTTTATAAATCTTATACATACGGATGAGAGATAGTATATATATATATATATATATATATATATATATATATATATATATATATATATATATATATATATATATATATATATATATATATATATATATATATATATATATATATATATATATATATTATATGAGAGGGGGGTGTTTTACTGTTCCAAAAAATCTATGGTTGAAAACGAATTTTTTGGAGCGATCTAATGGTGTGGGATTATGCCATGTAGGATTATACCCATTGTGACATAGCACTTGGCAAAAAAATAACCCTTCTACGCTTCCTTCCCCACTCTCATTTTCGTCCAAAGAAAAACCCACCCCCGACTTTACTCTGAATCTCTTCATCTGATTCTCTCTCAACACAAAAAAAAAACTACCCTAACCGTCCCGTACAGCTGTCGTCTCCCCTTCCCCACCTACGCCTCTCCTACCTGCAGCTCCTAACATCCCTTCCCCACCTCCGCCGCTCCTACCCTATCCGTATAGGTAAAATCTCACCTACCCACCTCCCTCGCACGCACACACATGGAGATCTGTTGCACACACAGATCTTCTCACTCACGCACACACACGACCACTCATGAATACACACAGATCACTCACGCACACATAGATCTCCTCCCTCACAGACACACTCACGCACACACGTAGACACACACATTCTAATCCGTTGCACACAGATCTGTCACACACGCACACCGCAAGCATATTATTTTGAATCGTTTTGAATCAGATCTGCAACAAGTATTTTTAAAAAAATTCAGTTTGTGCGATTTAGGGATTATGCGATTTGGGTATCTGATTTTTTGGTGTTTTTTATATAAGATCGAAATTTTTTAGTTTGTGCGATTTAGGGATTATACGATTTGGGTATCTGATTTTTTGGTGTTGTTTTGTATAAGAAAAATGATGCTTGAGAAATTTTCCGTTTGTAAGATTTGGGGATTTGATTTTTTTTGGCTTGAGATTATTTTGAATCAGATCTGCAATAGGTATTTTCGAAAATAGAGGGGGTTGTTTTACTGTTCCAAAAAATCTATGGTTGAAAACAATTTTTTTGGAGCGATCTAATGATGTGGGATTATGGCATGTAGGATTATACCCATTATTACATGGCACTAGGCAAAAAAATAACCCTTCTACGCTTCCTTCCCCGCTCTCATTTTCGTCCAAAAAAAAACCCACCTCGACTTTACTCTCAATCTCTTCATCTGATTCTCTCTCAACCCAAAAAAAAACTACCCTAACCATCCCGTACAGCTTCCACCTCCCCTTCCCCACCTCCGCTTCTCCTACCCGCAGCTCCTACCATCCCCTTCCCCACCTCCGCCATTCCTACCCTACCCGTACTGGTAAAATCTCACCCACCTCCCTCGCACACACACACACACACGATCACTCACGCACATACACGGAGATCTATTGCACACACAGATCTCCTCACTCACGCACACACACGACCACTCGCGCACACACACAGATCAGTCACGCACACACAAATATCCTCCCTCACAGACACACTCACGCACACGCACACACACATGCAGATCTATCGTGCACAGATCTGTCACACACGCAAGCATATTATTTTGAATCGTTTGGAATCGTTTTGAATCAGATCTGCAACGGGTATTCGGAAAAATTTTAGTTTGTAAGATTTGGGGATTATTCTTGAGATCGTTTTGAATCAGATCTGCAACAGGTATTTTTAAAAAAAATTCGTTTGTGCGATTTGGGTATCTGATTTTTTGGTGTTTTTTATATAAGATCGAAATTTTTTAGTTTGTGCGATTTAGGGATTATGCGATTTGGGTATTTCATTTTTTGGCGTTGTTTTATGTAAGAAAAATGATGCTTGAGAAATTTTTAGTTTGTAAGATTTGGGGATTTGATTTTTTTTTGGCTTGAGATTGTTTTGAATCAGATCTGCAACAGGTATTTTCAAAAAAATTCAGTTTGTTGTTTTATATAAGATCGAAAATTTTCAGTTTGTGCAATTTAGGGATTATGCGATTTGGGTATCTAATTTTTTGGTGTTGCTTTATATAAGAAAATTGATGCTTGAGAAATTTTCAGTTTGTAAGATTTGGGGATTTGATTTTTTTTTGGCTTCAGATTGTTTTGAATCAGATCTCCAATAGGTATTTTCAAAAAATTTCAGTTTGTGCGATTTCGGGATCTAATTTCTTTTTGTAGTTTATTGTTTCTTGTTGTTTTATATAAGAAAAAGACGATGCTTGAGAAATTTTCAGTTTGTAAAATTTGGGGATGATGCGATTTGGGGATTTGATTTTTTTTGGGTTTATTGTTTATTGTTGTTTTATATATTTGTTGTTTATTGTTATTTCATTAATTAATTTTTTATTTGTTAGTTTGTTGACGATATGCTTGCGTGTTCGTTTGTCATAAACCAGGGTGTTGAGAAACTTTGAAAAACACAAAGAAAGTGGAAACAAGTTCATGAAAGGTATAACACCCCCCCCCCCCCCCCCTCTCTATGGTCTGATGTACTTTAGAATTGGTAAGAAATTTATGTTTTTTGCATTACATTTTTGAGAATTTTCATCCTAAAGTGCAAGTTCTCACATTTGAGCATAATATTACTTTTTTTGTTGATACCATAATATTACGTTTTTTTCCATTTTGATGTTTAATTTGAAGTGAGATTGAATATTTTTTGTGTGAAATATCGAATAGTCAGATGTAATTATGGAGAATGTCATGGTTATTTAGGCTAAAGAATATAGTTCTACATTTTATATTATTCATGTATTAAATTTATCAATTCCCTGTTTTACTGGATGTGTTTTTGCAGATTTTGTTGTTCATTATTCTTAACTTGTGCCGATGGAGCATGTGTATATTGTCTCGAGCATGGGGCATCTCTTCTAAAACCCGAAAGATTGCATAACTGAAATTCTCAGTCCCTATTCCATTTTTTAAATTAAAAATCACATAAACTTCTTTATATTTTCTATAATATTTCTCCAAATATCTCATCTCATTTTATTTAAGGGTTGATACTAAAGTTTTCGAATGACGATCTTCGAGAGATTGATAAGGTAATCTAAGTTTGTACTTCATTTTTTTGGCGTTGTATAATATGACTCCCACGTTTAATTTAATTGTGATGTTATACATGTTTAATGGGAGAGAGGTTTTTGATTTGGGTTTACGAAATTCTTCAATTCTATTATATTAACTAAATATACATGGTATGCTTTATGTTATTGGTGAGAATGGGTTACAGATGATTTAATTGCATTTTGCAAACCCACTTTTATGTATATACTCTTATTTGAGAATGTGTTTAATTCAGCATTTTAATAATTTTTTGAAAAAATAGAAAGTTTGAAATAATAAATAATACTTCAATATGCTTTTTATTGTATCTTTCGGTTGAGTTTGCGTTATGGTAACTTTCTCAACAGTGTTGATTTTTGTTTATTTGTTTTTTTATGAACATTCGTAGGCATGAGGGCTGGGGTATATAGACTCAAGTAGATTAAGCGTGTTATCCTGATTTTTGGTAGCAAATCTGATATTGTTCTTATGTTTTGCAGTAGCTACGGGGCTGCTATGGTAATAGTTACTACATGGATGCTATCGGGCCGCTATGGAGCTGTTATGGGGCTACCACGGAGATGCTATGGAGTTGTTGTGGGCTGCCGAAGGCGCGGGCATTTCGCTAGTGACACGGTGTGTTAGAGACACGGTGTATTTTCTATATAATTAATAATTAGCTTTGTTTATATAATATTTGACTAGCTCTTTCAATTTAGTAACTATATTTTCTTTTTTGTATCAGGTCGCATTTGGAAAAGAACGGACAATAATTATAGTGGAACATAATTATTTGGGCTTCCATCCATTGATATACATATATTTTTTAAAGATGTTTTTTTCATTGAAGCTTTTATTAGGGGAATTTGTTTTTTTTATATTGTTGGATTTGTCATTCTCCCTTGAGAAGGGTGGATAGTCCAATAAACGAAGGAGATTCTGCCCAATTTTTTTAAAACTTTGACACTTTGTTTTTTTGAGACACAATGAGAATTCATTTGATGAATATTATATATTTCATGTTATATGTGACTTTGTTTGATGAATTTAGATTATTTGAATGGTGTTTGACAATTTGTTAAGCAGGGTAGATAGTCCTATAAACACGGGAGATTATGACCAATTTTTTTAAAATTATACTTTTGTTTTTTTTTTGTTAGGGAACAATATTTTTGTCGTTTTACAAATATGTATTTTGAAATTTTTTGTCGTTTCACGATTATGTACTTTCGAATTTTTCACCGTGCCTTCAGGCACGGGTAATCCGCTAGTATATATATATATATATATATATATATATATATATATATATATATATATATATATATATATATATATATATATATATATATATATATTTGTATAGATATGAATATATGTGTATATTTGTATAGATATGAATATATGTGTAAACTCATGGAGTGAATATCTAAACCGTATATGAAGGTTTAATTATATGATGTAATCATATAGATGTATATATATTGTGTATGTGAATGATGTATATACTTATGTGGTTAAGCATACCCCGCACATGCTATCATTGGTAAGTTGTGTGATGAGGGTGAGCACCCTGGCTCGATGAGCAGAGTGTGGATATTCCCCAGGTCATAGCGTCCATTGTGTTATTATGTGATTTACATTTTTGGGGGGGATAAGACGTGGTGGGTATGTTTCGTCTCATTGCCAGTTAGGAACTATGACCGCTTCCCGGACATTGTGTGTGTGTGTTGGCCATGAAGTGGGTGATATTTAGTCCCACCGGTGGTCCCCAGGATGAAATATGAGTGATGCCCTAGAAGATGATAGCATGGTGCAGTATATTGGCATTATATAGTCGGTGGTATTATGTGTATGGCCATTGTACATTATATGTAGTATGTACATTTGGCTATGGGAATGAATGGTTTATATATATATATATATATATATCTTTAGAGTAAATATATATATATATTTATTATATCCAATAGGTGAAAGGATATGAAATTTCTATGGTGTACATCTTGGGTGATTACGGTGTACCAGATTGTTGGGGGTTGATGTATCGCACTTAAGGAAAATTTTGGTTATATCAACCCAACGATTGAGTGGAGATTTTGGGGTTACTCTTAGTTAGTAATCCAAATAGTACTAATAGATTTGTGTGGATGACATAATGGATCCCTACAATTAACACGATCAAGGAGTAGTGTATAGGGGGGGTTCCTTGTTTGGATTTCTCTTTGCGAGACTCCCCACGCATGGAACGCAGTGCCATGTTGAGAGTAGAGAGAAGTTTTGTCCTTGGTACTTGTATTTATCAGTAGTATGATTGTGTAGATGACATGATGGATCCTTACAATCGACATTATCAAGGAGTAGTGTATCGGGGGGTTCCTTGTTTGGATTTCGCTTTGCGAGGCGCCCCACGCACGAAACGCAGTGCAATGTTGAGAGTAGTAAGAAGTTATGTCCTTTGTACTTGTATGTAGTTTTAGTAGTAGAATTGTGTGTATGGAATAATGGATCTCTAGGATCGACATTTTCAAGGAGTAGTGTATCGGGGGATTCCTTGTTTGGATTTCGTTTTGCGAGACGCCCCACGCACGAAACGCAGTGCAATGTTAAGAGTAGAGAGAAGTTTTGTCCTTATTAAATTGTGCATGTTATTTAGAGAATAAACTCTTAATTTGAAGTTAAATGTTAAAATGTGAAGTAATAAAATGGATAACTGATAAGTTATAAATTGGATTCAATAAATCCTAGTATGGCATATATGTGTACATATATTTAAGCACGAGTAGAATGGGAAGGATTCTTGGGTTATGTTAAGATGGTCGGTCTTGCAGGTTTGGGCCGTGCCTATGGTAAGTTAGGTTGTCCTTATGGGTGGGGTAACTTAATTAAGATTCCAGGACGCGAATAGGTGCACGTTGTTAGATGAGAGGTGAGTTTGGGGTTTCAAGAGAGTGCGACTCCACTTTAATTATGAAATAAGTGCATTTATATTTATTATGCACGATTAACACACTTGCTAAACATTTTTATACCTCGGGCTCTGACCCGTTTATATTTCTCTTTTGCTATATATATATATGTATGTACATATTACTACAAGTGTCCTACCGCATGGATACCGGATGATTTTCTATCCAGAGTCTTGGGAGCCATAACAGGTGCGGACTGTCGCGGGATTTGGATTGTAGTCGCTTCCTATTTCTTTGTAAATCTAGATAGGATTCATTGTGTACACCGGGATCATACTTTAAAGTTATTTATAATTGTTTATATTTCTCCCCTTGGATGTTGTACTGTCTGTGACCCGACAGCTTATTCGGGTATATTCATTTGTATATACTCATTTCATTTTATTCTAGCACTTCATTTCTCAGGGTACTTGTATTCATGTTAACTTTGTTGGATATCTATATTGTTGGTTTGTTGTACGTGGCAAGTTTTGTTAAATTTTGGCATCCGCTTTTAATAGTTTCGGGTAGTTAGCCTTATATTATTTAGTATTGTCAGTTGATGTTGAGACTAAGCCATCTGAGATACCTAATTTAATGTAGTATAAGACTGGCCACCCGTTATTATTTTAAGCGGGTTATCACAGATTTTAAATTCCCCAGTCCCTAGATGTTAATTTAATTAAATTAACCAACTTTTCTTATATCCTTAATTTATTATGGCGGTCCTCCCGCCTCAGGTGATTTCTCCACCAAAATATACATCCTCTCGTCAAAGCGCCGGCTGGCCCGTTTAAACTGTTGGCCCTCGCTGATTGACAACATTCCACATACGACATGACATAAAACGTCGGCTGTCCCGTTTAAACTGTCGGTTGTCGCCGATTATGTCGCCATTATATTTTAATACCCGTCATATTATCTTAGGTATTAATTCTCAATTTTCTCAATTCTCAATTTCAAATTATCCCACCCTTTTATCGATGTGAGATCCTCAAAATACCCCTTAGTCCCATACCTAAGGGTCACCAAGTTATCAATACATCCTACCCTATGTAAAGGAGGAATTTCTATATAAATCTCAACCTAGTCTCATACCTAGACTAGCGTAACGATGATAAAGTAATAAAAATCAGCCCACCCCCGACATGATAAAAAACTCGATAATTTACCCTCACTAGTCCCATACCTAGAATGCGTAAATCATCAAGAGGCCTACCCACTAGTCCCATACCTAGAAGGCATCCTAAAATATAGGGAGAAAAAATGTACACAACAACCAGTCGTCACAAAGGCAATATAATAATGCCAATAAGTTACACCAACAAGAATAATTAATCAATGTATAAAACTACGCATGATAGTCCAATTTAATTAAATCTTTAATTAAATTATCACAATGTCAAAAATACCCAAATAATCTCATTTAATTATTTAAACTTAAATATACCGCTATTTCATCGTTAATAAAATAAAATTTCAATTTCATTATCTCTACATCAATTACGTGAGTTATACGCGCCGAAAAATCATTTATTTTAAAACTAAGGTTTTTCTATATGCAAACTACACTAATAAAATTCAAAATCACTCATGAATTCAACGTACCCAAAGGATTATGAATATTATTTAGACTAAAATATTTTATAAAAACAGTCCCATAGTTAGTGTCCACTTTTTCTAATTAAGTTACTAATTATTTTTCAGAAAACATGTAATTAAGTGTTTAGGCGACACTTAAAATGCATAAGACTAAAGGAAAAGAATAGAGTATTTATGATTGTAACGATCGTGTTGAAAATATGATTAGAAATCTGGATTCCCCTTGAAAAATTACCAGAGAAGTGTTCTTGAATCAATCTTAACTAAGCCCCAATTACGCCTCCCAAAACTTGTGACAAAAACTTGATTATGTTGGAGGTTGATGATTGTGGTTGAGAGGAAAAATATTTGAAAGTGTTCTCTGGTGAAAAAATTGAGAAATCGTGATTATGAGAAGCCCCCCTACGGATTATTAAGGTTATATAGTGATTAGGAATCCTAATTCCACTCTAACACTTCAAATAAAATCACCGAACTGCCTCAAATCTGGCATAGTCGATCTATCGACTCCCTAGGTCGATCGATCGATCAAACAAGTACGCGACCGTTTAACTTAAAATCAATTTTTTTTATTAGCCACGGACTAAATCCATGACAAATGTTTTTCCTTTTTAAGGCTAAACTTAAAACTCTCATAAAAACTTCATTGTATATCCGATTTCGATTCCGCTTGAAGTTATATTCTTCTAAAATCATAACCAACATATTTAACCAATAAAAATTATTAAATACAAAAAATTATTTTCTCGAATATTCTAATTAATTAATTAAATAATTAATAAAAACACGGGGTGTTACAACTGGCCTAAGAATTGGTTGATCCTAAGTTAAGATAACTCAGGTTCGTTTAAAACTTATAACTAGTAAGGAAGATCAGGTCGACGAGATATGACCACGCAATTGCGAGTACAAACTACTAGCGGGCCTATCCCAACACCTAACAACTAGTAAGTCAATATAGCCGGTGGATTAGATCCCGCTATAAGTCCATACAGTTCGAACTAACTGTAAGGCCGTTGAAATTCGACCACATTTACTTGTCAAATATTATGTCTCAAGCAACAGTTAACTACAAGTGGTGGATAAGAATTTAGTCAAGCAAAATAATTGGGAAAGTCAAAGCATACAAATACATCTGGATAAGAACTAGAACTATGAGCCTATTTCAAATTCGTAAACTAGCGTAATGACAAATGTTCGATACAAAAAGATGATCATTACAAATCTTCACAAACTTAAAGTTTTAGAAAGACTAATCCACGGGAGTATCCCAAGTGTTTGGTATAAGTCCATAAACTTAGTTAGCCTCTGGATTAATCGAGCGAGCAGCCGCAATAGGTGCATCAGCTATGATTGTATCCTAATTAGCAGGAAGTGCAATATCCACGACAACGGTCTGGTTGGCTTCACTGAAATGATCATCTTCGATAATAGGCTGGTCAACGTCCATCAGCTATTCAGCAGCCAAGGTCGTGGCTTATTCATTATCACCTTCCCAGTTACTAACTACGTCTGCTATATCAGGGTAATGTTTTATGACCCTCTTCTTGAGCTCCTCATAACCATCGAGAAATAAGGACACAATTTTAATATTATAATGAGTAGACGACTTGAATTTTTCCATCGCGGTCTCTTCAGCCTTTATCAGGGCTTCATTAGATTGGGCAAGATCCTAGTTCACCTTGGTTAGATTTTGATTGGCTAATGTAAGTGTCTGGTTGGAGGAAATCAACTTACCATGGCCTTTTTAAGGGCCTCTTTAAGACTTTAGAATTTAACATCATCAGTGTTGGACTGGTCCTTCAACTTGCAAACCTCCTCATTCGCCTTACTGAGAAACACTATCTTTGTGACCACCTGGTCGTCCTTCTCTTTGATCTCACCATAAGTCTTTTGAAGCTCATCAGTAGTTTGCTTCAAGTTATCTTTTCATTTAGCATTCTCTTTGGTAAGCAAGAAAATAGTGCCCTGCTACTTCTCATGGGTCGCATCGTTGGTCATCGTCTTCCGCCTCAAAATGGTGGAAGCCATCACACTAAAATAGAAAAATAAGAAGGGTCTACATAAATAGAATTTGTAACAAAATCAGACAAGTATAATCTTAGCATTACTTGCCACATCCAGACATCTAGAAGACATCAAGCTCTTAACCCCTCAAGAACTCAAAGTCATTATTAGGGACATGATAACTGAACAAATCTGTGGCTTTGCTCATATGATGAAAATTTGAGTTTGGGTCATTTATTATATCATCGATCATAATGGTCTTATTGGGGTCAAAATTAAAGTCCTCGAACTCACTATAATGGGAGACCGACTCATGATCACGAACAAGCAGATAAGAGGGATTCCTTCGATTTGGATTCCCTCAATGGTAGACCCAATTGGAGTAGGCTCAATCTCCTGGGGGACCTTAGTATCACCTTGGGTTATGGGGGTTTCAATGGGCCTCTTGTCCCCCATAGCAGCTGTAATAGAGAACGTGGGAGTTTTCCCATTTGACTTAGCTCAAGTAGCTGCTTCAGCCTCAACCTTCCGCTGAGCATTTATCTCAGTCTGTTTCCTAGCTTCAATATCAGCCCTCTTTTGGGCGTTAATATTCTTCTTGTCCTTGGCCTCAGCTTTAGCTTTTTTCTTTTGATCGGCCTCCACCTTCTTATGACGATCAAGCTTCATGGAAGAAAAATTAATTCATCGAGGTTCCATCCCACGTGAAAGTTTAGTGGCGAAGCCTGAAGTAGTAAGAGTGGAAGTTACACAAAAGTTAATAGTTAGTCATATCATATCCATAAGCTAAAGATGAACAAAAATGGCATAGTATTGGTACCTACTTCAATTTCTTCCTCAACACCCTCATCAGCTTTAACTGGCCCTTTTACTACCAGTGGATCAGTGTACTCATAGGGGAGCACCACTAAGGGGAGTGTGATACCCAACACTAATGAACTTGGATAAGGAGAAGAGTTCTTCAAACTTTAGGGATTTGGGCATGGAGTTAGTCTCAACTAAGTCCAACAACACAGTAGGAAGCGTGATAGTTTTCTTCACAGAAAATTAAAAAAAGATGTTTGTACAACAAAAATCAAAAGGAAATCAAAAGGCAAATGAAAAAAGAAGTTTACTAATTTTATTAGGTCCAGCCCATTAATAGGGAACGTTACAAGTCCTATCCTTCTCATGGGCTCAAAATTCCTAATCACCCTTAATGAGCACGAATTGATTATTCCAATAATGGTTATTCGTCTCGACGACCTTAACCATCCTCAAATGGGCTTTCCTAGAAGTGAAGTAATAATACCCCAGGGCTATAGAATTATCTTCTAGGTCATGGACAAACCTATATATGTACCCAGTGAGGTAAAAGTTGGTTCAGTCTTTTCAGAACGTCATTGACCCAAGAATTTCCCTATAGGCATTGGGGGAAGTTGGGTAAGAGTAATGTAATACCCCTTCAAGGTGGACCTTATGATAGGGTGCCAAGGTAAGAGAAGTCCAACTTGGAGTTCCCATAGAGGGAGGCAAACCTCGTTTGAGTTCAAAGTATCATAAACTCTCTCATCGCAGTCTGGCGACCTAGTGGAAATACTAATAGGGATACAATACTTATCTCTCAAGGCATCTAACTCATCCTTTAGCACATCACAGGCATGCCATTTGGAATCAGAGTTAGAGGGGTCATAGGATTCAGTGCAACTCCTAGAGGTACTCTCCTCACCAGATGGTGCCTCAACAGGACAGAGGGAGGTCATAGGCATCTCAAACATAACTCTCTCACTGATGCTTCCAAACCTACATGGAGTCTAGTGCAAAACCACCAAAGGAAGTTAAAATGGGGTATACCTAGGATGGCCAGGATCATCTTTAGGTTAAACAACCTTGAGGAGTTTTAGAAACCTCCTGAAAACGATGCTTGGGCAAGATGATTCTAACTCAGTTAAATATTCTAACCACCTAACCACCTCTCGATGTAAGGCTTGTATCTCATTAAAAAGATATGGAATTTAGGGTATACCATGGCTTGGGGGCTATTCAGTGTCAGAAACCAAAATCTTGGGCAACACTATGCCCTATAATGCCTAAAAAATCCCTAAATGGAGAAACCCTATGCCAGCATCTCAAGGGCCACCTAAGACGAATAAATTATAAATTAATGTTCAATTATAGCCAACCACCATAACCAAAAATAACAAATTGAACCTTGAATGGAAGAAATGGAAGACGATTTGGAATCGGAGCCCTAAGAAAGAAACGACATACTTGGAACCCTAAAAGAGTTGAAGACGGGCAAATATCATAAAATATCTGTCTAAAGATGAAGGAGAGCTGAAAAAACTCGTCAAAAAGAGTTTTCCCGATAAGAAATTAAGGGAAAATAACAACTATGGAAGAAGTATCATCGGAGAAGGAAGGAGTTAGCAGTGGAGGGAGTTTCTGTCAATATAAAGCTAAGTGGAAGTGAATGTGAAAGTGAAATGGATTATAAAATTTGAGACGATTCAATTTTGAGACTTTTTATACTCTTTTAGTATTAATTACCACCCTATATTATGACACGCGTGACATCATGCCTAGAAAAGTGGACATATGCAGCCAGGCTGACACACGCATTGCCCCAGTTACACGTAATGATTACGCTAGATGCCAATCCTCAGCATCCGACATGTGTTATAATCAATCCCAAGTGAAAATTTTACAAGTCTTTCTGCTCAACGTTCATCGAGAAGAATTCGGGACGACAAAAACTACCAAAGATGATAACTTTCCCACTGGCTAACACTTCACTCGCTCAATCTGGTTAGCATAAACCCAACATATGTAACACTTCAGAGAATCAACTTCGCACCTCAGTCGCGAGAAAAGTATTGGGGGCTTCTGTTGTAACGTACATATTTTATGGTCCTTAAACTGATCAATAAAAGATATATGAATTCATTATTTTCCAGAATGATGTCATCTCGAGTTGATAATGAGATCGAATCAGGTATAATTGAGATTTTCCTTAGGAATTATTTTTGATTTTTCTATCCCGGACAACATACGTGCAATTATATGTCCACTATCGATGAGTCAAACAGTGGGATGATGTCATTAAAGTACTCATACATAGAAACAAATGAACATTCTTCCACCTATGCTTCCCTATGCTAAGTTTATAATTATTCATACATTACCTTGTAAAGTGGGTATTTGTTTATTATATAATGAAAAAACCTTGACATATCCAAGTGGATTAATGGTATTATTCCACAAATAGATACTCACACGCTTATATTTAAGGAGGTAGGGAGTAACCCACATGTGAATAACCCGATTGAGACTACAGACTCTCATTCTATGAAACTAATACTATTTTCACTTGCACTTGTGGACGTAGGCACCTCCTTGGTCTGAACCACATAAATCTAGTTTCATTTATTTTTCTCTTATCTCACTCTGTAGCATGTTCTACATAAGTATTCCGTCGATTTTCATCTTTTTATCTATTATCGTTTGAGCTTATGTAATTAAGATAGGATCAAACCAATATACCAGTATTAGGTGATAATACCTTAAGTGCAAGCACGTATATATGATCCAAAGTCAGGTGTATAACATGGACACTAGCTCCTTTCATATCGATTACACTTCATATATATATATATATATATATATATATATATATATATATATTACTATAGTTAAACCATAAACCCCATGCAAAATATAAATTGTCCAATTAATATCTTCACACCATAAAGTTAAATAATTCTTATAAAAAATATTATTTTTCAACATCCAATATTTTTCTTACCAAAAATATAACTTTACTAAAATAAGCTTCATACCCAACGTATAAAAATAACCTAAAAATTATGTCAGTGACACTTATTATATGTTATTAACACAATATGAGTGGTTCATGCACTCTTATTTTGTCATTTAAGTTTAATTGTAATTTTTCTCATTTATTATCATTTTTATGCACGCGTGTCGTGCAAGCATTAAGCCAAGCCCTAACATGACATGGAAATATATATTCGTTATATTCAACCTCCATGTAATACACATAAATTTTTCCATGCAAACTTTTATGTGAAAAGTCCGCTTAAAACATAAATTATCATTTTTAACACTTGAGCAACCCATGCATTGCAACTCATGTAATTATTTTATGTAAAACTTTTGCATGACCCAAATATTTAACAATTACTTTATTTATTAAAATCAAGGGTATTATAAGTGGAGATGTAAGTATATCCCCAAGCCAATCAAGATAAGGAGGCTCCTCTTACTAACAACCCTTTTGTAGCTGAGTTGAACATGAATCCTTCAATTTGGCTAACAAACCCTCTAGCTCCTTATGCTTATATATTTTCTTTTAGTCATTGTTAAATTTTTGAATACACATACACACACACACGCACACACACACACACACACACACACACACACACACACACACACACACACACACACACATATATTTATATATATATATATATATATATATATATATATATATATACACACACATACACACACACACACACACACACACACACACACACACACACACATATATATATATATGGGTTAGTCTATAATAACTTTAACACTTTATGGACTTTGTGTCATTGATATGTTTATCTTGGTATAGATGGTCCCAATTTTTATGCATGGTTTGTTGCTTTTATGCATGATTTTTTTGCTTTTTTATATTCACATGCTTCCTATTTTTCCTTTAGAATTTTTGTTAAGCTAAGGAATTCATATATTATCACGGTTAGCAAAATTTCTCAAATAAATGTCTTCAACTTCGGCCTTAGACAATTCTTTTGTAAATGTTTATTAAGGACCCACTTTGTCCCCTAGTCCGAGTAGCATTCTACTCGGCTCATCCACGACCAATCCATCTGATTGAACCAGTGTATACTGAACAAAATATGTGTTGATATGTATGATGTACAAGGTGTAAATATATTTATATTAGTTTGTTGGCTTATTTTCATGTCAAATCATTCGAGTCACATATATAGTTAAGCCATTATGCTTGATTTCATATAAACGTTATAAGTAGGGAGAGTCTTGTTCATTGGACATCGGTGAACAATGAATATCATATATAGCTGCAAACTGTTATGTTGCAGCTCAAGTGAAAAATATCCTTTATAGTTGATTTGTATCTATATATAAGGCTAAGAACACATGTGTATTTTCACTTTGAAAATTGGTTCTTAGAATGAAACAACCGCTTTGATATTTTAGAGAAGCATGGTGTTTGTTCAAAAGGGAAAGCCTTGGTTTTTGAAATTTCACTTGCATGGAAAATTATGTTCTTCCCCTATCCGTTTGAATGGATGCATGTTATCCCTATGCGCACGAACTACAAGGTTTTAGTCTTGGTGTCCCTTTTATCTAAAACTATGCTCACTGATACGTTTTGTAGTTGTGCGCATGGATGTCATATTTTTGTCTAACTGCCTAAAGTCGTGCGCAAGGAGGTATTTTTATTCATGCATGTGACGCAATTAAATTTCTCAATTTTTTTATAAGTAGATATTTTTTCCTCCAAATAAAGAGTGAGTTCCTTCCATGCAATTTTACATACTCGGAGGGTATTTTGGATTTTGATAGAAGTTCCAATTAGCTCTCTTTCGAAAAATCACTTTTTGCATTTTTAAATCAAGAGAAAACTACATCCATATTTGGATATGTCTTTGTGAGAAACATCTGAGTGTTTTGACTTCAAATCCCCATAGCCTAGATTCATTCAAATAGATTCAATCATAATTGAATATCAAAAGTAATATATAAAATAAGTGTTTATGCTATTGGGGACTTCGAGTATGGTGAGATCCGAAGGAGTCCAATGCGACGTGTTTGTTTAACCAATGGAGTTCTGGATGGATTTCTCTTCATTAATAGGAGATGTTTCAATGTTCTTTAGAGAACTTATTGTTAGGGAATAAGAGAGAGGTATCTTTTTGCATTGTATAAAATATTTTCAAGTTGAATGAGAAACTAGGATGCATAGATGTTTTTTACCCCTACCTGGGGGGGGGGGGGGGTTCTTTATAAAATCTATCTTATGGATGTTGATTTGATTTATTTAGCCGTGGAACCTTGTGATTAAAAAAACTCACTTAAATCTAGTAGTCTCAAATTAGATATAACTCAAAAGAGTTAAACTGACTCAAATTTGGAGGTAAATATATTCACCCCACCTTATAGGCTTGCAACTAGGTTGTTCACTTGCACTTTCAATTGGTATCAAAGCTTAATTGCTCAAATTAGCGCTTAACATACTAAGTAGATCTTAGTTGTGATTTTTGTGTGCTAGCTTGTTTTCTTGTTTGATATATATATTTCTTATTTATGCCATTTATGGGTTAGTTTAGAGAATATGCATGCTTCATCACACTATTATATAGCTAAGATTTCTTCATATGCTTCTGGTGAGTCTAGGTATGAAATTGAACCAATTAAAAGAATCTAGTGATAATGAGGATATGACTGAGATAAACCATGCCCATAATAAATTATTTCATGAGTTGCTTAACCTAATGAGATTAAACATCAAATTGAAAAACAAGATCAAAGTTTTTTAAGAAGAAAACTTTAAGGCAAAAGAAAAGGAACAAATGTTAATTCAAGTTGAAATTTAGTTAAAGAAACTAAAAGATTTCTATTCCCTACTTGAAGATTAGAAAAACATTCTTGTTAAAGAAACAAACACAATTTAATAAGGAAAGTGAATTGTTTGAAGAACAGAGGAACGAATTTAAAGATAATTAATTCTCTCATGTATTATTTGGAAAAAGGCTTTGAAGGTGAAACTTCCTTTAGATAGTTACTCTGATAAAATAAACAAAATGATCTTTAAAAATCCCATCATTGAAAATGGAAAAAGAGGTTTAGTTTTTAATTCCTATGATGCTTCTTCAACTACCTCTACTATCTTTGTGCATGAGAAAATAAGTAAAGAGGATGAAGGGAGTTCTCCTCAAGTCATTGAAAAGTTTGATTCTTCAATCAATAACTATGGAAAAGGATATGGAGGACTATCTTGACTAATAAGAACACAATTGGAAAAAAAATTCAAAATAATTCAAAGACCTCAAATGTAATTTATTCGTCAGAGGCATTATGCAAGTCATTTTAATATACAAAGAGGTTTTCAAAAAATATTGAACCAAGATATTTAAAATTTTGAGAAATTTTCTTCGAAAGCCTTTTCGAAATTACATTTGCTCTTATTGTTATATAAGAGGACATTTGAGACATTATTGTCATATATTACAAGAGATGAGAAAAATGTGACACCCCGACTAATTAAATACCGGGTAGCTACTCCTTTATTAAATTAATACAAAAATGCCAAGTTGGTTCAGTTAATAGCATCACTGTCGAAAACATTTTAATAATTACTAACCACCTAGTATTTAAAAAGTAAGTTGCCAAATTTTAAGTTAAGTCTGATTAACATGCAATAAAAGAATAATGGAAGAACTACATAATCCATTCACCATAACGAAGTAATGAAATAACCAACAAATAGTAATAAGTCCAGAGGAAAAACTCCTCACAACAATCCCACGAATAAGATAATAACATAAGTCTGAATCCTGAATTAATTACATGCCCGAAATCTGAATAACTGAAATAAATGAAATGTCTAAAAGAAATGGGCGACATGCCCTACAACTGATAATATGTTGAATATAGAATCAAAGTAGATGAAGCGTCTACTAGCAAGGTCCTGTAACTTCCGCAAACAGCTACAGCTCGTCACCTGAATGAGAATCCTAAGCATGGTGTCCTTGTGGCTGGGCACCTAAAATGGTTTTTACAAAAATAGGTTTGAAAGCAAATGGGTCAGAGCCCGAAAGTGGAAATCATTTTAAAAACAGCAAGTGTTTTAATATCATTAAAACATTAAATGCAAAATACATGTTAGGACATGCGCTCACATGAAATTCTCACCTCTCGACTATATGTGCACTCCTAACGTACCATACCCATCTAAAATGACATCCATAACTAACCAACCGTAATAAGTTCTACCCCTTACTACTCGATTCCCATATTACATTCTAGCGTTATCAATAAAATAGAGGGCTTTACTTAAACTCAGATTCTCAATTAAGCAATACAATTCATTTCAGGTTATCCCTATATATCTTCTCAAACCATTACCATAATTATAATCACAATACCACATGAAAGTTCCCATTAATTAAGTGTATATTAATCACGTCATAAATATACAATACAAGCACCCCGAGACTAAGCTGCGGTGCACACATACTCTGCTATCCATCCCGGTACATCACGTACATAAGGATCACGCATTCCGAATCTCTCAGGAATCGTTCTCAGATAACAACATCACAAATAATGGAGGCGAACACAGTCACATCACATGGGTCACGCACATACCTATGCTCCCACGATCAGCAGACTTATTAACATCCCAATAAGTCCTTCTCTGACCTATGCTCATCAAGGTAACCAATCTAAATCCGGGCAACACAAGGATAAGAAGGCCCTAAGCGAACGTAAACCTCTCGTGATAGCAAGTATGGTAGGTATGTCATACACATAAAATCATATGCATATACTAAGTATGCACGCCTCTTAGTAATCCCCATAATTTATTTGGTACACTTCTCATTCTCGTACCGACATATAATATTACACAATTTATATGTTCCAGGTTAATATAATCAAATTGGTCGTCAATAGTTCTCGCATCGTACTAGGCACTCACGTCCTAATCCATAATTTCCTTTAGGTTCAAACTACACTTCTAGTTTTACTCCTCATTATATCCCAAATATATCACTCTATCATCAAGGAAGTGTTATCTCTACATATAAGCAAGGTTACGGGACACTCGGGATCAAAACAGGCTAAAAATCCTAAACTGTCAACTCGTTCGAATTCTCGTTCGAACGAGGCTGTTCGAACGAGAGTTCGTTCGAACGAACTGAGTCTTCTAACGAGATCTCGTTCGAACGAAGTGGGCTTTCTAACGAGATCTCGTTCGAACGAAGTCATCGAACGAACTTCACCCTCGTTAGAAGTCAAAGGTCAACTCGTTAGAAGCTCGTTCGAACGACCTGGGCAGGTCTTCTAACGAGTGGCCAGTTTCGAGCCCAGATTTCCTATTTTCGTTTTTCAAGTTTCTCTACACCTCAAATCTCATCCAAACATTAATCCAACGATTGATTAAGGTTCCTAAACGTCCCTAAGCATCCTTAGGTCACATATTAACATGTTTGGGGGTGTTAATTCATCCTAACATCATTCAAATGTCAAATCTCTACATATTTTCCCCAATTCTAAAAACATGAACCCTAGAATTTATGAATCATCAAAGAGCCTAAATTAAATCCGTTTTTGGTTTCATACTAATTGTAATATCATCAGATTAATCATCAACTACAAATCTACATGCGATTTCCTCATCAAGAATGTAATTTCTACTTCTAATTTAAATGGGTTTTCATTAACTCCCAAGAATAATAAGATTTTATCAATTCCTAAACATGGAGGAAACATTCTCTGAAATTAATTGAAATTAAACCACTTGCCTTAATCTTTCTCTGAATTTGATGTTGAATCTTGAAGGCTGAGTTGTTCTCCCTCTCTCTTTCTGCAGAATTCTCTTCTCTCTCTCTACAAATTTTTCTCTAAGGATGATGACAATGGAGGTGTGGTTGGTTTTTGGCAAGTTGGAACTA
The DNA here is from genome assembly GCA_949130495.1 of Sambucus nigra. NCBI lineage: Eukaryota > Viridiplantae > Streptophyta > Magnoliopsida > Dipsacales > Adoxaceae > Sambucus > Sambucus nigra. Next base: position 757,337,457 of record OX422209.1, read on the forward strand.
TAACTTAACTTCTCTCGTAGCCCATTAAGTCCCTTAATGTAGTTAGTGGGTTAAGTGGATAGAGAATAAGTCAGATTTTTGTTTCTAATTTTCGTGGGTTTTAATTCCCAAATTTCCGAAATTACCAAAACGCCCTTCTAAGTTACCGGTATGGCCCAATAATGCCCCGGGACCCAAACTAAACCCCCGGCTAGTGTTTTCTGACTATTTCGACCCTTCCGGACGCGTTGGCGCACTCAAAACGACCATACGGTTAATAGAAATAAAATTTACTTTTTAATTAACATAATTATATTCCTGACGCGACTGTCACACGCGTCTCAACAAAATTTCCGAATTGCCGTATTTAAACCTCACGACAATTTTCATAATTCAATAACCATATATTTAGTCATATATATACATCATATTCAAATACCAACTCACATCTCGTTAGTATTTTATCCGAATTAATTTCCAATTATTTCACATTTAATTTAATTAATCCCAAAAATAAATATCACGAAAAATACGGGGTATTACAAAAAATTCATACACAAGAGATATAATGCAAAACGTTTTTAAATGAAAGACATGAGAATGAGATTAAGAAACTTAGAAAAAGTTGTGAATAATATGAAAAAGAGTGTGAAAATCAAACAAGTGTGTATTAAGAAGGAGAATCATAGGTGTTTGGTTGTGCTCATGGATCACAAATAATCAAACTCTAAGAATTTTTGCTTTCATAGTGGTTACTCACATCACATGATGGGGAAAACGTCTTTTTTTTTACTACATTAGAGGAATATAAAGGAGGATTGGTGACTTTTTGGTGATGGAAAGAATTATAGTGTGAGCGAGAAAGGTATCATTAAGATTTCCAAGAGTACCACTCTTCACCTTGTTTTGCATGCCAAAGGGCTTGCAGATAATCTCCTTATCATATGTAAAATGTGGGATAATTATCACCATGTTAGATTCTCTAAACGAGAATGTCTTGTGAAGAAAATGATCAAAGTATTTTCACAAGAGGTGGAAATCAAATGAAAATTAATATATATTAGTGGGTGATTCAAATGAAGTAGATGAAAATGCTAAAATAAGCCTATCGATTTATGGCATCAAATATTAGGTCACATCAATTATAGGGATGTGGATAATCTAGCTAAGAAATAAAGGGTGAGAGATCTTCCTAGATTAGATAAATCGTAAAGTAAAATTTATGGAACATTTCAAAAAGGAAAACAAACCAAGATTCTGCACAAATATCTTAATAAAATCATTACTTCCAGGCCACTAGAGTTAGTTCATGTTAATTTGATGGTTCCTTTCAAAATCGAGAGTATTGGAGGAAAGAGTTATTATTTTATCGCTGTGGATGATTTTTTGTAGATTCTCTTTTATAGAATTTATGAGAAATAAGAGACATTAAAATGACATAATCATATTCATGTACAAGAAGATTCAAACTGAACAATCACTGCCAATTTTGCAATTAAGGAGTTATCATGTTTCGAAATTTATTGTCATAAAAGTTGAGATTTATTACGATGAGATAAGCATTAAACATGAGTTTTCGATTGTTGCGATTCAAAACAAATTGGGTTATTGAGAAGAAGAACTGTACTTTGTAAGAAATGGTAAGGTGTATGCTTGAGGGTAATAATTACCCAAGATATTTTAGGTCGGGGCGATGCAAAGCTTGTCACACTTATAATAGAGTTTTTCTTAGATCCTTGACTAAAAAGACATATGAATCGTGGAAGTAAAAGAAATTAACAATCAAATATTTCAAGGTTTTTGGGAGTAAGAGCTACATTATTAGGGATAAAGATGACTTGAAAAAATTTGATACGAGGATTGAAGACGGAATATTCCTTGGTTATTCTCAAAATAGTCTGGCATAATGGGATTATAATTTAGAGTGTAACAAAATGATTAAAACTTACAAGGTTGTGGTGAATGATGATGTCACTTTCCTTATCACTCTTGATAATGAGGTTGTAGGTGAATAGAGAGATCCTAAGTTAGGAGAGGTTAGAGGATATGAAGCTGGGGAGTCTAGTGAGAATAGGAGAAACATTGTGGGAACTTCTTCCCAAAATGTGTATAAAATTGAGACATGTGTACCAACTTGGGTTCAAAAGGAACACGCATTGTCTAAAATCATCAAAAATATTGAAAATGGAGTAATAACTCGATATAAAATTTTAGATAAACCCAACTTTCAGTGTTCCACTCCACAAATTTAACTAGAGAATGTTAAAAAAATCTTTAAAAATGAAAATTGAATAAGCCTATGAAAGAAAAGATTGGTAGATTAAAAAGGCTAAAAAAATGTGGGAATTTTTACCTAGGCAAAGTCAACGAATAATCATTGGAACAAAGTAGGTGTTCAAAAATAAACTAAATGAGAATGGGTTCATTGTTGGGTTGTTATTCTTAAAACCATATATGGCGTTTACTTTTCAGTAAAGGTGTGTCAATTTATTTTTAAATAAGAATAATGTTTATAAGGATAGCTTTTGTTTATTGTTTAAATATATTGTATGCCATGTTGGTAAATTGAATTTTGTAGGAATTTTGAAAAGTTAGCTTTGGCTTAATCATAGGAGATCATAATTCTGGTTCGAGTACAATTGAACTGTTCACATTGTCTATAAGGTGTGACATCTGATATCAAACTATGGGAACCTGTCTGATGGTTTGAGAAATTGTTTGATAAAGGATTTCGAACGGTACAATTAGGAATGTATTAAATAGAACTACTTGTGAGATTCAAGTCTAAGGGTTGTCTAAATTAGATTTGGAAAATTTCACACCATTTGCAATGAGTGAATAAATTCAAAATATTAAGAGTTGTGAGGATTGGAATTCTTACACAATTGTTGATTAGATTTTCCCGGTGAGATTAAATTACATATTAGATCAATAGGTCCTCGTAATTTGAGTAATCATTGTGTGAGTAGGTCTGAGATCATAAGTTGGAGGAATCCGCATCCAAGAAAGATCTTGCATTATTATAACCCCTTTATAGACTTAAATGTTTTATTTCTAACTGAAAACTCGACTGGTGGATTATTTTATAACTCGATAAAGTAGCAAATAATTAAAGTTTGAGAATTAAAAAATTGAATAAATGTTGGTTAAAATCAATTAGCGGTAGATTGATTTGACCAAGTCCCACTTATATAGTGGAATTATTTGTGATTAAATCATTAAAGGAAAAAAATTACATGGATATAATTTGGGATTTCTGAGTATTTATTTGGAATCCAGTTGAATTATTGGTCTTGGGTACCTAGTCTAGTCCATTTCTCAAGTAGTAGGCTTAAAACTCTTTAGAAGTCGAGTTAGGATAAAGCCCATGACTTATATATGTAAGTGTAAGATAGGGGTTTAGGTAAGAAGACCATTATGGATGGTTAAAGAGGGAGAGAAAAAAATACTATTCACATTTTTGTGAAGGGCTGAGTAGAGAGAAAGTGATTTCTCTAATATTTCACAAAAGTTTCATCTCCAAGAGTGCCCACACACAAGGCTTACCTTCAGTGGATCATATACAAGAAGACTCAAATGTTCAGAGGATCCTATTAAGATTTTTGGAGGCCTTAGGAGGGTATCAAGATCATCATCTTCATCAACATATTTCTCCTCACTCGGATCATCATCAAGATGCACAATGGTATTAAAATTCAAAACACCAGGTTTATTCTTTAAACGTAATTATTATTTTTTTACTTTACATTATATGATCGATCAAAGTTCTTTGGGCTGAATTTTTTTGCATTTTATATCAATCATGTTTCCCAATAATTGGTATGAGATCCCTTGATTAAAAATTGATGATGTTTTGAAAAGTTCCATGTTGTCCAACCTTATAAACCCTAATTTTGAAAGTTGTAGGAATATAGATATTTATGTATGGTATCATACTAACATAATTTTGCAGAGATTGTAATGTTTACATCCCTTCCACCATGATCATATGATTGCTATTTTGTGTGAATGAATCATACGGTGCTTTAGATTCGATATGGTTTTAATAATTAGGGTTTTATAATTGTTCATTTATTAATGTATATGGAGAATTTAAAAGGGAGGGGTAAAATTTTTATAGTTAAAATCATATATTTACATGACCTTAGACAAATTTTGATGAATTTTTGTGAAGATTTGAGAAAGTTATGGTCATCTTTGCATGAAAATTCGAATCCGAGATGAAGAAAATGAGCTACAAGGATGGATCGATTTAACCCCATTTTGGATATATCTGATCCCAATCAGGATAATCTAGCCCTAATGGTGTGTTGCAGATTCTTTTGGTCAGTGTAATTTTCCCCAGTTTGCCCAAGGGTTCTTCGTCTCGACTCTTCTTTGATCAGAATGGAATATTTACAGTGGTCTAATACATGAAGATATCCATGTCACAAATAAGTTTACTTCGAGGATTATTCTTGTTCAAAAGGAAGTTTACCTCAATCAAGATTCGTGTTCTTAAAGAGTTCCACTTCAAAAGAACTATAGGACATGATGGAAAGGGGAATTTGATTCCTATTTGAATTTTGATTTCATAGTATTATGATTTCTTATGTTTCTTCCATCTTTATCATTTTGATAATGTCCGTGCTCTAATTAATTTTTTAATTATGATCCCATGTTTTTATAGACAACGTGGCTTATTTTTGTGACCAGCCCAGATCAATTTTTTTAAATTCATTTGTATTTTATTCTTTTCTAAATTTTTTTAACATGGTAGTTAATTTGTAGGTATAACTTAAATTATGATATTTGAGTTTTATTTTTATTTTAATTGATTTTATTTTTTGAAAATTAAAATAGCGAGATGGGGAAATATAATATGTATAAGTAAATCTAATATTACTAAGGATTGAATTTGGGAATTTAGAATTTAATGAATTATTTTTCAAAATACCCTCAAGTTTAAAATTTTAAGTGGGAGAGTGGTTGCCACATAAATACCGCAGTCTCCATTAGTGTCTTTAAGAATATGATGTAGTTATTTCCTCATATCAACTTCGTTCTGCCCCCCCATTGGATGGATTACAATCACGACATCCGGTAATCTTAAGATTCTTAAGTGATAATTATAAGAATTGAATGTGAGTGAGTTCGATTTCCCCGATGAGGAATACCTGCACGAGCGGATTTAGATTCGAGGAATAAACCAATGGTGTTCACTTAATTATTATATCCTCCCCAACGGATTCACTGTCATTAATTATGGGACGAAAATACGTCGATTATTCATTATGTTGGACAGAAGTAACCTAGATTGTTCGGAGAGCATAATTCAAAGATGAAAATTTGTCTAATTCAAGGTGGGTGATTTAATCTCCCAACAAGAAATCTCACTTCATAATAAAACTAGGATGCACGACGGAATTAGTTTTTTTATTGGCAGTAGAGGGGTGATTGTGACACCTCATAAAATCTAATCTAGATTAAATAAGTATAAAATAAATAAAATAGGAATCTAAACAATTGGGTATCATTCTAAGCATCACTGGACATAAAAGTAAATGCATAAAAAATATAACTCAAAATAATATCAGTGAACCATAAAATCTCAAATATAAAAAAACCAACAATAATAGAATGATTGCATAGCTACAACTGTCTCATAATAAAACCCCATATCAAAAATAATAGTAACACCAATTCAATACTGCCAAAAATAAATCTAACACATTGGATAAATAGATAGGAATAAAAGAATGAGCATCTAGGCTCGAAGCCTATATCCTATCTGATTAGCACCTGAAAGGAGGATAAGAGTGGATCAGGGGTGAGGCAGCACCACTAACCAATGTCTTGAAAAGATAATTCAACAATAACGATAATAGTACTTTTACGAAGCGTAAGATTATAGATACAATATAACTATGTACCTTCCTCGTGTATTTTAGATGCTATTAAGTTATACTAACTAAACAACCCTAAATATCTCATGCGTTTACTCCAAAACCCAAATGAACCCTATGATTACGTATTATTCCTCTCAACTGAATATAGGTAAAGTCTCCATTATTAAATAGTCTATACATGTTAGTATATATGAACATATCAAGGACTACAAATAACCTTTAAGTCTTCATCTATATAAGTACGGTCCATACCATGTACATAATAAATGGGTTACTCACAAGCCCTCACATAACAAAGGCATATTCTTGCCCCTTTCAGAAATCATTCGTGCGTACTAGGTATAGTTAAAGGTTGTCATACACCTATAACCATCAAAGAATCTACTAAGGATAATCACTACGCCTTCACACCAGTTATATAACCCCATACCCAAAACTATATGAAAGTATCACCTTGCGAACCTCATTAAGATACAATAGGTATTTTCAACACGTAGTGTCCGAGGTAATCATGACCAAGGTAAAGCTCGTCTTTATATACTGAGGTACCAATGCGGTCTCCATCGTATGTGCCCCATTAGGGAATCCCCTATAGTACGTATCGCACGAGAACTCACACCCGATATGTTGCAAATAATACACAAGACAAGTAATCCTATTCTTATAAAGGTTACCAAACTTAAATCCTGATTAAATAGCTTAATTACCTCTTTTAATTAAGAAATATCATTTCAGAATAAATGTCGTTCAAACAAAACTACACTTCTCGTTTGAATGGACTTACACTAGTCATTAAAATGACTTACACATATCATTCGAACGAGAAATTCCAACTCCTTCAAACGATATTAACCTAGAGTTATCATCTTCCCAAAAAGAAAATTCGGCATTTTTTACTTCTAAATCCAAGTATGAAGCTTTTAACCATCCCTAACCTCATATCCTTTAGTTATAAATGGTATAACATCAATATTAACAAATCTCCAACAATTTTAGTCAATCCTCACGTGGTTTAAACTCTTGAATCCTAAAATCATCTCAAGAACCCTAGTTTTATCATTTACCGAAATTCAATTTAGATTCATATCGATTCGTGAAATTACTATGGGATTCTGAATGTTTATCAGTGCGTAACATCCTTCTAACAATTACATATAAATTCTATCTCCAATTCATAAAGAATTCAACTAAATTAAATTTATTCCAAGAACATGAACAGTAACCTAAATTATCATATTAAATTAATTACCAAACTAGTTAATTAATCTCCAAAAAATATTTGAATCAAATTATGTTTTGATATTAATGAATAATTCCATTATAACACAAAAATAATTAAAATGCCACACTAGGTAAACTTGTCTTGATTGAAAGGGATGAAATCCAACCCCATTTTCCGAATTCTCTTCTTCTCCAAGTTGTCTCCTCTTTCTAGCTTTAGACTTTCTCTCTAATTGTGATAGAATGATTTAGGCAAAACCTAATGGATTTTTTATTAGCTTAATTTCAAAATTGGGTTTAGGCCCATAAGGGCCTTAACCGGCAAGCCTAAAACTAGCTTCAAACAATCCAAAATATAACCTAAGTAACACATAAGGCTTAAAATCCATTATTTCATATTCGGACATTCCATATGCCCCAAAAGTCAAATCAATATATCATACTAACATCTAGTTATACAATGCTTGCATTAATTAATTAAATTATTTATTAACTCACATAATTAATTATAAATATTTAATTACTGAATTGCAGTATTTTATATTCGATTTAAATTTCTAATAACACTAACACATGCAAACAAGATAATAAAATTAGATAGCGACGATATAATATCAAATAATGAAGTCACATGTCATTGTATGCAAATATGTAATTTCAATATTTATAATTTATTCAATTGAAAAAACTTAAATTTGGGGATATTACATTCTTCCCGACTGAAACAAGGAATTTCTTCCTCGAAAATTAAATTATTTTATACCTGACTAGAATATATATGGATGTCTCTCCCTCATGACATTCTCTCTCTCTCTCTCTCTCTCTCTCTCTCTCTCTCTCTCTCTCTCTCTCTCTCATGTAGACTATGCTTCTTTATGATGTTCCCATTTGACTCTAACTAATGGTATAACCTTTGATCGCAGTGCGTGATCTCTCCTGTCAAGGATGCGCGATGTTCGTTCCACATAGATCACATGGGGCTATATATCAATCCTATTGAGGTTGATATATTTATAGGCACCCTCGTCCCTTAGAAACTATTTCAACATTGATAAGTGGAAGGCATCGTGTACTCGTTGTAAATGGTCAGGTAAGACCAATCGATATGCCATTGGTCCCACCCTATCCACTATCGTGAAAGTACCTATAGAACGAGGATCTAATTTCCCTTTGGATCCAAATCTAACTACTCCCTTCATCGAGGTGACCCTAAAAAACATTTGATCTCCCACCTAAAACTCTGGCTTCCACCTTCTATTGTCAAAGTGACCCCTATGACGATCTTATTCCATCTCCATTCATTCTCGAACAAGTGCCACCTTCTCTGAGGTGTTACAAATAATGTCTAGTCCAAACTTCCTGTACTTGTACCACTCGTATCACAATGGATAGTGTAAGGACCAAAACCCCCAAAAGGCTTTCGATAAATCCATATCACAGGTGGCACTCAACTATGCTACCTAAATGTTTGATAAATCACCATTATGCTTAAGCCATAATGCTTCTAGTGTAACAGTCGGTTTTGATTCAATGCATCTGTTACCGTAATTTCTTTCCTCGGATGGTACTTGATAAAAAATGGTATTCCTTCACAAACTCGAGCCATCTCTTCTATCACATATTCAACTCCCTCTGAGTAAACAATTATAGGAGGCTCATGTGATCAGAATATAAAGTGAACCTCTCACCTAACATGTAATGTCCTAAAATAAGGAGTACAAAGATTACCGCGGCTAACTCCAAATTATGAGTGGCGTAGTTACCCTCATAAGGATTAAGCTTTCGGGACGTATAAGATATATTCATCTACTCCTGGTCGATACCCCTCCTAGTTCCTTGAGCGATACATCTATATATACCAGATACTCCATGCCGCCCCATAGTAATGCAAGGATGGTGTGGTGGTGATATTCTCCTTGATCTCCTCAAAATATCTCTATATGCTCCAAACGAACAACACCCCCTTTCGAGTGAGGTGAGTCAGTAGCCCAACGGTACGAGAACCCCAGAATAAACCCCAAAGACTCCTTACCTCTGTAAGTTTCGTGGGTTATCCCCAATCTACCACTGCATATACCTTGCTAAAATCCCCTAAATTCCCAGTTGCATATACAAGATGACCCGAGAAATGCACTCTCGAAGCCAAAATCATTACTTAAAGAACTTAACGTACAACTTATGTTCCCGTCGTGTATGACAAACTAATTGCAAGTTATCTACATGTTCCTCATTCGACTAACAATACACTAAGATGTCGTCAATAAACACAACAACGAACTAATACAAAAATGGTCTAAACACCCTGTTTATCAGATCTATGAACACCGATGGTGTTTTATATAACCTAAATGACATGACCCAAAACTCATAAGATCCATATCGCATCAGAAAAGTTGTCTTCGAGACATCTTCCTCCATAATATTAACTGAAAATAACCTGATTACAAATCAATATTAGAGAATAATGGCCTGTCCCTCAAGTGGTCGAACAGATTATCGATACACAACAACGGATACTTATTTCGTATCGTGACCTTATTCACTTCTTGATAATCTATACATAATCAGAGTGAACCATATTTCTTCTTCATAAATAACACTAGAGCTCCCAGTGTGAACCCCAGACTCAACAACTATTGAATCTATTCCCGTAACCCTTTTATTTATAATGGAGCCATCCAGTATGGTGTCCTCGTGATGGGACTGGTGTCCAACACCAAATCTATACAAAAGTCTTCCTATCTTTCTTGTGGGAATCCTAATTACTCACAAAACACATTTCTAAGCTCCTGGATAATAAGTAGTTAATCTAACGATACAGTGACCTCATCAAACGAAGTCACATCTATACAATACAATTTTATACTGGACCCCCCTCGAGTTTTGGCATAGCAACTAAGAACATATCCTGATTGGGAATAAAAATGTAATATCCTTCCCTCGGCAATCTATCTGTACGTAATAATGAGATAGCCAATCCATACCCATTATGATGCCACGCGTCGATATATCCAAAAGTAAAAAGTCGATGGAAAAACACAATATGCCGATCTCAACTACCACGCTTCTACAAATATGGCGTAAGGAAGCACCCCTACCTACTGGCGTATCCACATGCGAAAATATATCCTCAGCTATATCTACCAATCTCTACATAGATGAAAGTGTATAACAAGTAAACGAGTGTGATGCGCCCATGTAAAAAAGAACTCGTGCATAACTATTATAAATGTAGAACATTCCCTCTATCCACTGAGGCTATGGTGACTGTTTTGCCTAATGAACATTGTAAACACATCCGTAATGAAGTTGTGGGAATCCCTATGCATAAGTCAAATCCAGATACGCTGGCACTGGTAGCAAGGCCTGGCCTACGCTTCCCCTACTACTGGAGGTCCAAACCAACCTGGTCGCCTTTAGGTAAACTATGAAAATAATGGCCCACTTCGCCACAAGTTTAACATTGTCCCTTAGTAGGACAGTCCAAAAGATGGCCCTATTGACCCTGACCCTAGGGCCTGTCCTAATGCCTCTAACTTTGGAACTACTAGTCATATCCCCTCTAGCCCTGTTGGTTGTACCATTGAGAATTCCCCTTAATAGTGTGTGCTTAGGAAAAGACTGTCCGAATAAATAAAAATTCATTTTTTATGTTTTTCATCTTATTAAAGTTTGAAACTTTAAACTAAACTAACCCTATAAAAACTTAGCACCATTTTGTAATCCAACAGTTAGCATCATTGATAGCCAAAGGATGGTGTTAATGGTTTAGAAAAGCTTTACTTCTTTCCTAAAAGGGAGGTATAAGGATAAGTCTAAATCTCAAGTTCAAAAGCTTGGGGTTAAGAATGTCCATATTCCTCAGTAATAGTGAAAAATCTTAAAGGCGAGGGTTTTCATTGCTAGTAGTTGGAACTTTATAGCAACGTATCCAATTTTCCTAGATTTATAAGGAAAGGGGAATGGAAATTATTTTTTTCTTGAAAGTAGAATCATGATTTGCAATCCGATCTACAAGGACCTGGTGTGTAGATTCAGGAATCACTTATTAGGACTACAATTCTTTGCAGAGGTTTTAGGTAGTTGGACACAATTACTTGAAAGTGAGACGTTCTTAATAATGGGTATTAAGAATAAGGCATGAGTATTAGGAGTAGGATATCCAATAATATTTGGGTGAAGATATAATCATAATGTATGTGAATTATTTAATGCACCTTGTTTTTAAAAAGTTGTCTTCGCTTTCTAGATTGGTTGTGAACTGATATTCGATTATTTTACCATAATTATTTTTATCAAAATTGGCATATCTTTTATCTGTTCTCGTGTATGGGAAGACAAATTATACATTATAAGGTTTGTCTCATCAATAATGTTAAATACTGTTATGAATAATGGTAATGAACGTTCATTAAAGAGATAGTTTCCTTCTTAGTTAAACTAAATACAATTTTAGCACTTGCGATTTGGTTCTTTTATTCTGAAAGGAATTCAAACACCTGTTTAAAATAAACATTTGAGTTCATTTGAAGTGGAGGCACTTCTAGTATGTGAATCCCATTTAAAAGGTAAAATAACTAGGTGGTCCTTCATGATTAAAATCTAAAGAGCTATAGATGGGTTGAAAATGGTTCATTGCGATTTGTGGGGCCCTATGATTATCCAGACAAGAAGTGTCTTTCAGTTCATTAATGACGACTCTCAAGGTATGGATGTGTTTACCTTATGCATACAAATCTGTAGCCTTTAATTAGTTAAAAGTGTGTAAATCTCAAGTGGAGCATATGTGAGATAAGCTAATCCAAGCTCTACGATCTGATCGTAAAGGTTTGTACCTATTGGGAGAATTAAAAAAACATTTATCATAGGTTAGGATTATATCTCAGTTGTCTCACTTGGTATTCACCTTGAAACTGTGTAGTGGGAAGGAAGGAATAAGGCTCTTTTAGATATGATAAGATATATGGTTACTTATTTAGGACGAGAATATTCATATTGGGATTTTACATAAAATATGACTATATATGTTCCGAATTTAGTTTTATCTTAATCGATCTCTTAAACTCCTTAGGAACCGTGGATAGGGTGCTACCTCATTCTAGAATATGTTCATATTTAGGGATGCTCAGCACACGTGTTGTGGAAGGATCCAAGGTAATTGAATCAAGGACAAAAGTAGTTTGTTGGTTATTCCAGAGGTTATAAAATTAGTTTATACCATGATCCTTAATACAAGAAGGTCGTTGATTATATCAATATCCAGTTCTTGAAAGATGATTATGTAATAAATCATGGGCTCAAGTGTAAGATAAATTTACAAGATAAAAAGGAACATCATGTTACCGGTATTGTTGGACCACCCGTATAGGATGAAATATAACCTGAAATCAATAATACACTCCCTAATGGTAATGGGAGTATTATTGATAATCGGGATACATTTGTCACTTATACTTGATAGCAAGTGATGTCATGTCATAGTTGGAGCATCAGGAATCATCTTGATTAGTGTTTTGGATGATAGTTTTCATGAGATACTATGAAAACACTAATTAGGTCCCAAGAACTACAGCGAGTCATTCCAAGACAAGAACCTTTAACCTTAACTTGTGACTATGGATACCCAAAACAGATTTGATGTATTCAAATCACGTTTTGGGAATTATAGACTTACTAATTGGATTAAACCCATCGGGTTCAAGATTTACAAGAAGTTAACAGATAGATGGATGGGAAGGTTCAAACCTTAAAGGCAAGTCTTGCAAAAAGGTTTACTCAAAATAAAGGGATTGAGTATGAGCAAACCTTCTTACTGGTAGTTATGCTAAAGTCCATTGGAATTATTTTGACATGAAGACTACGTTCTTGAATGATTGCTGTGACAAGTACATTAAGAAGTTAGGAAAGCATGGTATGTAAGCTTAAGACCTCAATTTATGGACTAAAGCTAACACTAAGGTCATGGAACATATGGTTTGATTATGAAATCATGTTTCGATTTTGATTAAAGCCCGAAAATTACTTATTTTTATAAAAAGAGTGATGGAAACATAGCGGTATTTCTAGTATATATTGGTGGATAATATTATCCTAATTGGTAATGAGGTGGGTTCATTGTCTTAAATAAGAGCGTGGTTTTCAAGTTAATTTGATATAAAGAACTTAGGACAAGCCAGACTCATCTTTATAATCAATTTTTCATTAAATCGGTTATAAAGGATGTCGGGCTTATCCAAAGATGTTTTGTTTGATGTTATAATCGCATGATTAGCATCGGGATTCCATGAAAGATTTCTTATTTTCAAGTATGGAATCACTCTATCTAGGGATTAGTGTCCTAAAACACTTGATAATATGGAGAGAAGGGGGAATATACCTAAGGCCTCAACGAGGGACGTATCGTGTATGCTATATTATGTGTTGGGTCGAATCAATACACCATAAACCAATAATGGTCATAGTAAGTGGGTCATGGCCTAGGACCATGAATTGAGCCAAAATAAGGTGATAAATGTCATGCCCAAGCAAAAGGGTGACATTAAATAGTTATGGTCACGACCATAGATCATGACCATAAGGGTCACGACTTTAGTTCATACCATACTCGCAACCAAATGGGCGCTAAAACTCCCGCCAAAGTGGGTTATGGCCCTAGACCGTGACCAAGACCGTGACAGATGTTAGGGTTTCAGTTGAGATGGGTCACAATTATGGTTGTGACCATTCTGAAATCGTCATGGGAGCTAGTCATGACCCATGACCATGACCATATCCTTTACGCATTAAAAACCCCAACTCTTTTTTCATTTCACGATTTCTCTCTCTAACCCTTCTCCCTCTACTCTGCGTCTCCCCCCACCTGTTGCCTCTCTCTCTCTCTCTCTCTCTCTCTTAGGTACTCTCCCTCTCTAGCCAACATTATTCTTTTCATTTCTCAATTTCTCGATTTTCTTAAAATTAATTAGGCATTGTTAATATTTATTGGGTGTATTGATTTAGGGCTAGAACTTTATTGTGTATTATTATTTAGGGCTTGCAGTTATTTGGTAATTGTAAACATGGATTGAATATTGTTATTTAGGTCTTAAAATTTGGTTGAATGTTGTTATTAAAGGTTTGAAGTTAATTAGGTATTTTTGATATAAATTGAGTATCCTAAAGTTTAATTTTATTAGGAAATATGGGACACCCCGCCTAATTAAATACCGGGCGATCACTCCTTTATTAAATTAAAATCAAGGTGAACAGTTGGTTCATTCTTAGCATCACTGTCGTAAAAATAACTTTTCCAATTTAAACACCCTAATTAATTAAGCTAAGTGTCAAAACTATTTTTTAGACATTACTTTCCAAAATTTATTTTATACACCAAGATTTAAATCTTTACAACAATTCAATATTAAATAATCACACCACAATAATCCTGGAACATGTAATCTAAATAATTTAAACATTCAACAACTAAATCCCAACATTTAAGAAAAAAGACTTAAAGTAAAACATCCAGACAGTAACAAATCCCAAAGTGACAATACAAGAAATAACTGAATCGTAATGTCCAAATAAACAACTGAATAATGGAAAGGGCGACACATGCCCCACTAAATGAATATGCTAGGAGTGGAGTCAAATAAATGAAGTCGTCTAAGCAAGAGACCTGCAACTCCCACCTAAGCTACAGCTCGTTCCTTCCAAAGGATCCTATGCAAGACGCCCCTGTGGCTGGGCACCTGTAATATATACATATATATTCAAGAGAGAAAGAGAAATAGAAACGGGTCAGAGCCCGATAGTGTATACGATTTAAAATTTGTTTAGAAAGTATTTAAAATGTTTACAGGCCAATGCAACAACATATTAGTGCGACACTCTCTTGAGGAATCCTCACCTCTCTTATAATGTGCACGCCTATCGCACTAATCCTCCCAACTGATTTCCTTATCTTATATCGCACTAATCTTCCCAAAGGTTTAACTTATCTTAGGTTACTCGTAAGATTTAAAACGGACAATATAATTGTATAAGAGGAAAGTTTTATTCAGTAACCAAGCTCTCATTTTTAACTTTATTTATTAATAAAGTTTCCAATGTCATATTATGCTTTTCAAAACAAGTATTTCCAAATTGAAGTCAAGATTCATTTCTTACTTACCATAACATAGTAGGCAGTTCCAAATTTCAGAATTTCATATATATATTAAATACTCGTATAATATATATATATTCTAACAGCACCCCACATAAAAATTATGGTACGTGCATACTCTGCTATCCAATCCCCGTATCACTCGTACTAAGGGAAATACAAGTTCGGAATCACTCTCGAACTGTATTAACATATACACAAACAATATTGAGGCGAAGCATAGATTCCAAGTCTCTAAGAGGATAGTACATGCCCCACGTCTCTTAGGACCGTCTGAACTATCGATTTGATAGTCTGTACCAAGGATTTCTATCCTCTAGGGTACGAGTCAATATTCCCCATAAAGGTCCCATCGAGATAAGACTGTCCTAGCGCGGTAACCTCAGGGATAGCAAGTAGCGTGGGAATGATTTTCACACATAGATAGTATATGCACAATCACATAGTCATATATATACAACACTTATTCACATTTTTCAATTTGGTGTACCCCCAATTTATAATTACAATTTCTTGTTCTGGAGACATTTTTACTCACTTATCCCGTATAATGGACTCATATCGTTATTTACGGTTATCTCCCTCTCGTGATCTTTAAAGTATTCTCACCATCCCAAATACTGAAATTTCCACCCTACACAACCCAAAAAAAAACTTCTACTAATCTTAATTCCTCAACTACTGGTTTTCCTTACTCAAATTAACCGATTTCTAAAATAGGGGTAAAATAGGAATTTCCCTAAAAATAAAAAATAAATCTCGCTCGAACCAGAATGGTTCTCGCTCGAACGACTTCCACATGTCGCTCGAACGACTTCGCACGACATGTACATCTCGCTCGAATGACTTCGCGCGACATTGACATCTCGCTCGAACGACATCGCGCGAACTGCACTGTTTCGTCTTCAACCTTTGGCAGATTCGTTTTTCACCATTTTTAAGCCTAAAAACCTCTATAGTTTAATCCCAAACGCCTCCTCTTCAATCCCAATCAATAATATCATGCTTATATAACATTAATAACTTCCTAGAATCATTAATTCATCAAAAATCATTTAGATTACATGAAATCCCCAAATTACTTCGTAAGAACCCTAATTCCCAAATTTTCAATTAGAGAACCTAATCAACATCAATTCGTTCATCTGTATAAATTCTAAATTTCGTAATACAACCTCTACATATGAAGGGGTTTCCAGATTATCATTTAACCCATTACTATATGCGATTTCCTATCTCAAATTTTTGGGTTTTCTTCCATAAAACTCATCCTAATCATTCCTAGACTAACATGAGTGATGCATTAATGAAATAAGAAAGATAAAAACTTGCTTGGGATTTTCGACATTCTGGTTTGATGATGAATTTGGTGTGGTTGTGTTCCCCATTGCGCGATCTACGCGTTGGTGGTGGTGGCGGTGCAATCGGGTGACTTTTTGGCCTTGGATTGCTTGGAAAACTTCCTCCTTCCCTCTCCTATGGTCGTTCTAAGGTTTTGAGTCTTATAACCCTAAAGGACTCTTCTAAATGGCTGATATAGCCTAATAATTTTTGGGGGTTTAATTACCCAAAAATGTAAAATGTCTGAAATGCCCTCGGTGTTAATTAGGCCTAAAAACGCCCCGAGACCCAAACTAAACCCCCGGGTACACTTTTCTGACTATCTCGACCCTTCCAGACACTTTGGTGCACTCAAAACGACCATACGAGCAACTTATAATATTTTCACTTTTATTCATCAATATTTAGTCCCGACGTGACACGGGCGCGTCCCGACTTAAATTTCCAAAATTGTCATTTTATTCACTCGAGACATTTAATATAACCAATATTATATATTACTTTGCTCATTAGTAATATTCAAAAAATTTCCCATAATTACTAACTCTCATCACGTTAATAATTATAACATAATTAATTTTCAGATTTATATTAAATAATTAATTCACATTAAATTTAATAAATCCCCAAATTAATATAGCATAAAAATACGGGGTATTACATACTTCCCCCCTAATAACGGAATTTCGTCCAAAAATTCGAAATATAAGGCATACATGGTAAAAATAAATCTGGGTATCTCTCGCGCATGTTTGCCTCGCGCTCCCAAGTGGATTCCTCCACATTATGATGCTCCCACTGGACCCGTACAAGTGGAACTGCCTTCGACCTCAATTTACTCTCACTATGGTCTAGAATAGCCATCGGTCTCCCCTCGTAAGAGCTGTCAGGCTGTAAGTCTATTTCATCTATCACGATGTGAGTATGGGCCATATCATCCTGAAGATATCGTCTCAATGACGAGATGTGGAATACATCGTGAATGCGATGTAAATTGTCTGGCAGTCCCAATCTGTATGCCACAGGCCCAATCCTCTCGATAATGGGAAATGGTCCCACGTACCTTGGGGCCAATTTCCCTTTCTTCCCGAACCTCATTCCTCCTTTCATAGGAGATACACGTAGTAACACCTGTTCCTCCACATTAAACTCTTGGAAGAATCGTTTCGCATCGACGTAGCTTTTCTGCCTGTCCTGGGCTACTCGAATGCGACTCCTGATCATCTCAATCCTCGCGGAGGTTTCCTGAATCACCTATGGTCCTAGCAACTTGTTATCCCCCACCTCTAGCCAACAAGTTGGGGAACGACAAGGCCTACCATACAAGGCTTCGAATGGAGCCATGCCAATAGTGAACTGATAAGAGTTATTATAAGCAAACTCTACCGGTGGAAGGTGTGGCTCCCAACCTCCTCCAAAATCAAGAACACACATGCGTAGCATATCCTTTAACATCTGATTAGTACGCTCTGTCTGTCCATCTGTCTGTGGGTGATAATCTGAACTCAACCTCAACTCAGTACCCATAGCCTCCTCAAAGATTTCCTAAAAACACGACACGAAAATCTTATCTCTATCTGACACAATATTCAGGGGCACCCCATGTAATCTGACAATCTCAGCAATGAACAACTGAGCATACTGACCCGTGGTATAGTCTGTCCGCACCGGCAGAAAATGAGCCACCTTGGTCAAACGGTCTACAATCACCCAGATAGAGTCTTGGCCCCACTGTGATGTAGGCAATCCTGTAATAAAATCCATGGAAATACTCTCCCACTTCTACGTGGGTATTTCCAATGGCTGAAGCAACCCTGACGGTTTCTGATGGTCCACCTTTACCAGCTGGCAGTTAGAACACTTGGACACGAACTCAGCAATGTCCTTCTTCATACCACTCCACCAGTATTGCCTCCTCATATCTTGGTACATCTTATCTCCTGCAGGATGTACCGCAAATCGAGACCCGTGAGACTGGGTCATCACTGCATAACGTAATTATGCTCCTTCTGGAACCACAAATCTCCTATTAAACCTCAAACCTCCATCAAAACTAACAGAATAGGACTCAGCACCCTCGGCTAAAAGTCGTACAATCTGCTCCTGGCAAAACGGGTCTGTGGTATGTGCCTGTATCACCCTCGTAACAATCTCGGGTGTCACTATCATAACAGATATGAAGGAATGGGCTACTGCATCCTGGTGACCCAACTCCTTCCACTTTACTTTCCAGACGTCCGCTACATCATCTACCGGTCTACGGCTCAACGCATCAGCAACTACGTTGGCCTTACCCGAATGGTACTGTATGTTGAACTGATAGTCCTTCACAAACTCTAACCATCTGCGCTGATGCATATTCAGCTCTCGCTGAGTGAACAGGTACTGCAGTGACTTGTGGTATGTGAACAACCGGAACTTCTCCCCTAATAAATAGTGCCTCCATATCCTTAATGCAAAAACGACCGTTGCTAACTCCAGGTCGTGGGTGGGGTAATTCTTCTCATGCGGCTTAAGCTTACGGGAGGCAAAATCTATAGCCTTCTCTTCCTGCTGAAGTACTCCCCCAAGTCCTTGTAAAGAGGCATCTGTGTAAACCAGGTACTCCACACTCGATTTCGGTAAAGTAAGGACTGGTGCTGAAGTAAGCTTGTTTTTCAGCTCATCGAAAGCCAATTGACAAGCATCATCCCAAACATATGGTACCCCTTTGTGAGTCAGATTCGTTAATAGACCCGCTATTTTGGAGAATCCCCGAATGATACTCCTGTAATATCCGTCTAACCCCAAGAAACTACGCACTTCCGTCGGTGTCGTGGGATGTCCCCACTCCCTCGTCGCTGACACTTTACTCGAGTCTACTGCTATCCCCTGTTCAGAAACAACATGTCCCAAGAACTGTACTTCTCATAACCAGAATCCGCACTTCTCGTACTTAGCATACAGCTGATGCTCTCGTAGAGTCTGAAGAACCTGCCTGAAGTGCTCGGCATGCTCCTCCTCGGAGTGTGAATATATCAAAATGTCATCTATGAAGACGATGACAACAGATCTAAAAACTCTCTGAACACTCGGTTCATCAAGTCCATAAATACGGCTGGAGCATTTGTGAGTCCAAATGGCATTACTCTGAACTCATAGTATCCGTATCTCATCAAGAAAGCAGTATTTGAAACATCATGCTCCCTAATACGTAATTGATGGTACCTCGACCTCAGATCTATCTTCGAAAAGAAAGTTGCTCCCCTCAATTGGTCGAACAGATCATCGATTCAAGGCAACGGATACTTGTTCCGTATCGTGACCTTGTTCAAATCCTGGTAGTCTACACATAGCCTCATTGAACCATCTCTCTTCTTCACAAATAAGACTGGAGCGCCCCGAGGTGAGGTACTCCTGCGAATGAATCCCTGACCTAACAGTTGCACTATCTGATCTCATAACTCTCGCATCTCCGCCGGATCCATACGGTATGGAGCGCGTGCTATAGGTCTAGTATCCGGTAATAAATCTATGACAAATTCTATCTCTCGACTGGGGGTAAGCCTGGTATCTCCTGGAATACATCGGAATACTCACGAACAACTGGAATCGAGTCTAAGAGAATCACAACCTCCTTAGAGGTATCCTCCTCTATATAATATAAATGAGCGGTCGAGTCTCCCTCTGGGCGAGGCATCGCCACTACAAACATCTCTTGCCCCGGAATGGCAAAGACAATACTCCCACCGAAATAATCAATCATGGCTCTATAAGCAGCGAGCCAATCCATATCGATAATAACATCATGCTCATGCATATCTAAGACTAACATGTTTGCAGGTAACACCAAGCTACAAATCTCTACCCCCACACCCCGGCATATAAAGAAAATAAGTGAACCATTACCCAGTGATGAGTTTACACACGTTACAGTGCTCTCTGTTGTGGCTAACGACCCTAAGGCCTTTGAAAAATGCGTAGCTATAAAAACAGTGCGTTGCCCCAATATCAAATAAAACCCGACCCATAGTACCATGGATAGGAAACATACCCTCAATTGCGGTTGGTGCCTGTGGAGCTGCTGCCTGGTGGACGTTATAGACACGTCCATACTGTAACTGCCCCTGCTGCACTGGAGCTTCTAGAATGGCTAGTAGGGTTGGTACCTGGGCTGGTGCTAGGAGGGCGATTGGAAAAAGTGACCTCTGTGGCTCATTACTGGCACCCTGCTGCTGTGGGGCCCTATCACCCTCTGGGCAATCCTGGCACTTATGGCCATGCTTGTCGCACACAAAACATCGGCCTCTGAAGTTACTCCCCCTTTGACCCTTCTGTTGTCGGTGTCGGCCTTGCTGGCCTTGATGACTTGGGGATTTATTCCTCTCTAGGCAATTCTGACACCTATGGTCTTTCCTGCCACATCGGGAACACCTCTCTCGAAACTGCTTCACTTCACCACGTTGTTGACTAGTCTCTCTTTTTCCCTGGTCTTGCTGGCCTTGAGGGGAGATTTGCGGAAAAACCATGTCAGGGTGAGGACAATCCCTCCACTTGTGACCCGGCTGTACACATTTATAGCAGAGTTTCGAAATTCTTCGCTGGTCGGATTGTAGTTTATCCCCAGTCTGATTCGGACAAGATTGACGTTTGTGACCGTCCATTCCACAACTGAAACACCTCTTTGTGATTTCATTTTGAATCTGACTTCGTTGGCCCTGACATTTTTGGCCCTTTACATAAATTCTGTTACTTCTGGAACTGACTCGGTCTTGGGTGGTTTGTTGTCGTAATTTCGGTGCCTTCGCACAATTTTCAACTTTAATCACATGCATTTGGTTAACCTCTCTAGATCTTTTGCCTCCTCTAAGCTGTATGTTGCGTTCTTGGTACTTTAAAACTGCAGTGGTAACCGTTTGTGCCACAATGCCCGCAAATTCGGCGATTGGTACCCCATTTGGAGACACCTGAGGTGCGAGTTGCCCTTGTTCATTAACTTCCCTAATGGCCTTATCTCGCTCGTCCTGACAGGCCATCTGAAAATAAACATTTTAACCTGAATAAGTTCAACATTCATATCCACAAATCGCAGAAGCACGAATTTCCAATGCATAAAGATGAATTCAACATTCCTAATGTTAGGGCTCTAAATCAAAGATGCTAAGCTGGAATGAGATAAGCCATACAGATCCTAAGGACACTAGAACCTGATGCTCTGATACCACCTATGACACCCCGCCTAATTAAATACAGGGCGATCACTCCTTTATTAAATTAAAATCAAGGTGAAAATTTGATTCATTCTTAGCATCACTGTTGTAAAAATAACTTTTCCAATTTAAACACCCTAATTAATTAAGCTAAGTGTCAAAACTATTTTTTTAGACATTACTTTCCAAATTTTATTTTATACACCAAGATTTAAATCTTTAAAATAATTCAATATTAAAGAACAAACCACAATAATCCTGGAACATATAATGCAAATAATTTAAACATTCAACAACTAAATCCCAATATTTAAAAAAAAGACTTAAAGTAAAACATCCAGACAGTAATAAATCCCAAAGTGACAATACTAGAAATAACTGAATCATAATGTCCAAATAAACAACTGAATAATGGAAAGGGCGACACATGCCCCACTAAATGAATATGCTAGGAGTGGAGTCAAATAAATGAAGTCGTCTAAGCAAGAGGCCTGCAACTCCCACCTAAGCTGCAGCGCGTTCCTTCCAAAGGATCCTATGCAAGACGCCCCTGTGGTTGGGCACCTGTAATATATACATATATATACAAGAGAGAAAGAGAAATAGAAACGGGTCAGATCCCGATAGTGTATATGATTTAAAATTTGTTTAGCAAGTATTTAAAATGTTTACAGGCCAATGCAACAACATATTAGTGCGGCACTCTCTTGAGGAATCCTCAGCTCTCTTATAATGTGCACGCCTATCGCACTAATCCTCCCAACTGATTTCCTTATCTTATATCGCACTAATCTTCCCAAAGGTTTAACTTATCTTAGGTTACTCGTAAGATTTGAAACGGACAATATAATTGTTTAAGAGGAAAGTTTTATTCAGTAACCAAGCTCTCATTTTTAACTTTATTTATTAATAAAGTTTCCAATGTCATATTATACTTTTCAAAACAAGTATTTCCAAATTGAAGTCAAGATTCATTTCTTACTTACCATAACACAGTAGGCAGTTCCAAATTTCAGAATTTCATATATATATATTAAATACTCGTATAATATATATATATATATTCTAACAGCACCCCACATAAAAATTATGGTGCGTGCATATTCTGCTATCAAATCCCCCCCACTCGTACTAAGGGAAATACAAGTTCGGAATCACTCTCGAACTGTATTAACACATACACAAACAATATTGAGGCGAAGCATAGATTCCAAGTCTCTAAGAGGATAGTACATGCCCCACGTCTCTTAGGACCGTCTGAACTATCGATTCGATAGCCTGTACCAAGGATTTCTATCTTTTAGGGTACGAGTCAATATCCCCCATAAAGGTCCCATCGAGATAAGACTGTCCCAGCGCGATAACCTCAGGGATAGCAAGTAGCGCGGGCATGATTTTCACACATAGATAGTATATGCACAATCACATGGTCATATATATACAACACTTATTCACATTTTTCAATTTGGTGTACCCCCAATTTATAATTACAATTTCTTGTTCTGGAGACATTTTTACTCACTTATCCCGTATAATGGACTCATATCGTTATTTACGGTTATCTCTCTCTCGTGATCTTTAAAGTAATCTCACCGTCCCAAATACTGAAATTTCCACCATACACAACCCAAAAAAAAAACTTGTACTAATCTGAATTCCTCGACTACTGGTTTTCCTTACTCAAATTAACCGATTTCTAAAATAGGGGTAAAATAGGAATTTCCCTAAAAATAAAAAAAAATCTCGCTCGAACGACTTCCACGTGTCGCTCGAACGACTTCGCGCGACATGTACATCTCGCTCGAACGACTTCGCGCGATATTGACATCTCGCTCGAACGACATCGCGCGAACTGCACTGTTTTGTCTTCAACCTTTGGCAGATTCGTTTTTCACCATTTTTAAGCCTAAAAACCTCTATAGTTTAATCCCAAACGCCTCTTCTTCAATCCCAATCAATAATATCATGCTTATATAACATTAATAACTTCCTATAATCATTAACTCATCAAAAATCATTTAGATTACATGAAATCCCCAAATTACTTCGTAAGAACCCTAATTCCCAAATTTTCAATTAGAGAACCTAATCAACATCAATTCGTTCATCCGTATAAATTCTGAATTTCGTAATACAACCTCTACATATTAAGGGGTTTCCAGATTATCATTTAACCCATTACTACATGCGATTTCCTATCTCAAATTTTTGGGTTTTCTTCCATAAAACCCATCCTAATCATTCCTAGACTAACATGAGTGGTGAATTAACGAAATAAGAAAGATAAACACTTTCCTGGGATTTTCAACGTTCTGGTTTGATGACGAATTTGGTGTGGTTGCATTCCCCGTCGCGCGATCTACGCGTTGGTGGTGGTGGCGGTGCAATCGGGTGACTTTTTGGCCTTTGATTGCTTGGAAAACTTCCTCCTTCCCTCTCCTATGTCCGTTATAAGGTTTTGAGTCTGATAACCCTAAAGGACTCTTCTAAATGGCTGATAGAGCCTAATAATTTTGGGGGGTTTAATTACCCAAAAATGTAAAATGTTCGAAATGCCCTCCCGGGGTGTTAATTAGGCCTAAAAATGCCCCGAGACCCAAACTAAACCCCCGGGTACACTTTTCTGGCTATCTCGACCCTTCCGGACACTTTGGCGCACTCAAAATGACCATACGAGCAACTTATAATATTTTCACTTTTATTCATCAATATTTAGTCCCGACGCGACACGGGCGCGTTCCGACTTAAATTTCCAAAATTGTCATTTTATTCACTCGTGACGTTTAATATAACCAATATTATATATTACTTTGCTCATTAGTAATATTCAACAAATTTCCCATAATTACTAACTCTCATCACGTTAATAATTATAATATAATTAATTTTCGAATTTATATTAAATAATTAATTCACATTAAATTTAATAAATCCCCAAATTAATATAGCATAAAAATACGGGGTATTACAAAATGTTGGAATTTTTATTTATTTTTCGATTGGCATTGTTAGTAGATTTCGTTCCAATAGTCTTATACATTTAAAGTACAAGGACTAGATTTTTTATTAGATAAGGATTTTAAGTATTCTACCTCATAATATATAACTATCCTAAGAGGTAGATTTGTAAGTTACAGGAGTGTGAAGCAATCTTGCATTGCTAACTCCACCAATGAGGCATAAGTTATTGATATTTTGGAGGCAACTAAGGAGGCTATATGACTCAGTAAGTTCATAAGTTAATTGGGTGAGTATCCTTCAAGTTCGATTAGCTATTACAATTTTTAGTGTTCTTAATAGTACAATTGTATGTTCGAGAGAACTCGTAACCCATAAAAGGGTTAAGAATGTTGAGCATAACTTTCACTTAGTTTGAGAAATCAAATAACGAAGGTGATAAATTTATCCCATAGGTTCCATCTGATAACAACTGGTTAATCCTTCTACAAGTAGGGCTATAGATTGTCAAGTGGAAAGATTGGGAGTTGGATGCATAAGTACATGGTTTTGAGACTAACTGGGATTTTTTGGGGGGTTTATTCTAAAAACCATATAGGACATTTACTTTTTATTAAAGGTGTGTCGATTCATTTTGAAATAAGAATCATGTTTCTGAGAATGCCTTATATTATTAATTTAAATATATTGTATGCTATGTCGATCAATTTCACTTAATAAGAATATCGATGAGCTGGGTTTTACTTGATCACAGGAGATTAAATCCCGGTTATAGTATAATTGAACATTCACAACCTAAATGGGGAATGACATCCTATCAGTATAGATGCATGTGAAATCCTAGTGGTTTATCTCAAGCTATGAGAACATGTTTGTTGGTTTGAGAACTTGTTTCATAGTTCAAAAGATGATTGTAACCAGTACATTCGGGAATATGTTGAACAGGATCTCCTATGATATTTAAGTCTAAGGGTTATCTAGATTAGACTTGGTCAAGGTCACACCATTTTCAAAGGGTGAATAGACTTTTAATCTCGAGGATTAAGAGGATTAAAATTCTTGCACAATTATTTCTTTGATTTCTATGGGTGGGATTCAATTATATATTGCATCAATAGATCCCCAAAAGTTGGGCAATCACTGTTTGAGTAGGTCTGAGATCATAATTTGGAGGAATCTACATTTAAGAAAGATCTTGAATTGTGATACCCCCTTGACAGACTTATATGCTTTGTTTCGACTAGAAAATACAGTGTTGATACCAAAATTAATATGCTGATGTGGACGAATAATACGAAGACACGTGTCAATCTACGTGGCACAATAGTAACGAGGAAGTTCATTTCCCCGACCAATTCATGTTCTCTCCGAGAAACGAGGATACCCCGAGGAACTCCAGCAATCCGAGGTACTCAAGCGCTTCGAGGAACTCTTGATCAACGAGCAACTAAGGCGGTCCGAGCTGCATCTCGGCCGTATCATTAATTACCAGATAGTCAACAGTTCAACTATTCATTGAATGTTTATAATCTTGACGCACACGCTGCATTAAATGTATTACCCTTTCATGTGTATATCATTTAATGTATTGACCCTTTCATGTATAGCCTCAAGGCTATAAATACTTTGTATCACCCTCATTCAAAGGGACCGGAATTTCTTGATAGAACCTTGTAATCGAGAATTCCCAAACACTCAGCAATAACATAACAGTGGACGTAGGCCATTCTTATAAGGCTGAACCACTTTAAAAATCTTTGTCTTATTTATTTATCTGTGATTGAATAATTAGAGAGATCTAATTTTTTACATCAACAGATTGGCGCCGTCTGTGGGAACGATTGTTATTATCGTTTTTCACAAAACTTCATTCATTATCAATGGCAGATAACCCAGAATCCAGCAATCGAAATGTAGGAAATACTGGAAATCCGCCAAATCATTCTGCACCTCCAGATCTGGCCGGAATCATGACGAATCTGGCTCAAGGACAAACTGCCATGCAAGAAACGATGCGATAACTCATAGAAACTCTTCATGGCGTTGCACCGGCACCTTCAGGACAGCGAAGTGGTCAGAGACAAACCCATTTACCTTCTTCACGATCCAGGCATACGGAGACGTATCGCAATGAGGAATCTGATAATTTCTCTTATCAACCTGGGCAAACTTCATCGATACGGGCCACAGATACTGAACAACGTGTCACCCTTTCTCCAGAAAGAGCCAGTGCTTTGGAAAGACTGAGTAGGGTATCCCCTTTCAGTCGATTAGGCCCGCGGAGGAATAAGAGTCCGCCTAAAGTCGCGCCAAAGAGTTTTCGACAACCATCAAATCTAAGAGAAGGATCAGCACAATCACGACCAGCTGCTCGTCCAGAGAGGTCTCAGGAGGCTAATTCCCAACAATCAATTGCTCGGACTAGTAGGCCAGAGGAAGGAAACGATGCTTGGAAAGGTTCCATTCAGCGGTTGGAGGATAGATTGGGAGAAATGGCTAAAGCAAAGAACCCCCTACAACGAACTTTTGTTCGAGGGACACCTTTTGTACAAGCCATTGTAGATTTTCCTACACCATCAAAGTTTAAAGCATCTGTAGTGACTCCCAAGTATGATGGAAAGACAGATCCTGTTCTTCACATAGAGCAATATCAAGCTGCTGTCGATATCTATGTCGTCCCCGACGAGATGAGATATAGGACATTCTCAGGAACTCTTACTGGACCTGTCCAGATATGGTACAACAACCTTCCTCGGAGTAAGATTTCAACTTTCTTTCAATTAGCCGAGCTGTTTATTGGTAATTTCTGTTTTGGAGCAAAGCCAGTAAAATGAGTAGCACACTTGTTAAGCGTTAGACAGAAGTCTGGTGAAAGTACTAGAGATTACATAACTCGTTTCAATAACGAGAAGTTGGAAGTCATAGATTATGAAGAAAAGACAGCAATCACTGCTTTGATGAGTGGTTTGCTACCTAACAAGTTGTATTACACTTTGGCCAAAGATCCACCAAAAACTATGTCGGAGTTGATGGCAAAAGCGGCCAAAATCATGAATGCCGAGGAGGCTATGGCTGCGAAGAAGAATATGGATAAAGAAACCAAAGTGGAGGTCGACAAATCTAAGAAGAAAGAGCAAAAAGGTAATGGTGGTGACAAGCACTCCAAGAATAATAGGACGTCATGGGAAGTCCTAAAGAAATACGACAATTATACTCCATTAAAAATGAGTATTAATCATGTTTTGGAAGAAATCAAGAATAACGAAGAAATCAAATGGCCAGAAAAACTGAGGACAAATCCTGATCTGAAGAATAAGTCCAAATACTGCGAGTTCCATAAAGATCATGGCCACACAACCAAAAATTGCATAGCCCTTCAGAACGAGATTGAAACGCTCATCCGAAGAGGAAAGCTGTCAAAGTATGTAGATCGCAGAGGTGAAAGAAAAGATAACGACCGAGCTAGAGAGAGGTCTAGGTCTCCTCGTCGGGCTGAGGAGAAAAAGAAGAGAAACCACGAAGAGGATCCAGAAGACGACCCCGATCTTCCCAAGAAGCCAAGACATCCAAAAAGAGAGGTATTTTCAATACGCTTTGGATCGTTTGATTGTAATGTCATTACAGGAGGAGATGCAGGAGGGGGAGACCTTACTGCAGAAAGAAAAGCTTACCTTGGAGAAGCCCAAGCTTGCTCGTACATTCAGCGAATAAATCTAGCTGAAGAAGATCGACCGAGGAAGGTGAACAAAGAGAAGCTAGTTATTGGTTTTTCAAAAAACGACCTTGCAGGTATTCTTTACCCGCACGATGATCCTTTGGTGATCAAGATGAGGATGAAAGAAGTAGTGATTTCAAGGGTTTTGGTAGATAATGGTAGTTCGGCAGACATCATGTACTACTCATGCTTTGATAGTTTAAATTTGAAATTGTCCAGGCCAGTAATGGGAGAAAAGATGTACTTATACTCGGCAGTATTAGAGAATGCAGTCAGCTCGGCATTGATCAGAGTGGAGAACGGAGTCCAGAAACCAATTTATTACACAAGTAAGGCTTTTCGAGGTGCAGAGATCAGGTACCCAAAGCTAGAAAAATTGGCATTGGCGTTAATTGAAGCAAGTAGAAGAATGAGGCCATATTTCCAGGCCCATACCATCATCGTGTATACCGACATGCCACTAAGACAAGCCCTCCATAAGCCAGAAAAATCAGGGAGACTGATGTACTGGGCGATAGAGCTCGGTGAATATGATATTGTGTATGAGCCCAGATCATCATTGAAAGGACAGGCTGTAGCAGATTTTATAGCAGAGTTTACATATCCTGATACCCCCGAGGAACAAAAATTGCTCGCTGATCAACCTGTGGATGTTACAGGATCAACAGACATAAGTCCAGACCAACTCCGGTTGGTAAAAGGGCTTATGGATGTAGAAAGATCATCAAATTCAAACCGAGACCAACTCCGGTTGGTAAAAGGGCGAGAAGAGATGGTCGACGAGGAGCGAAAAATACCAGGGGAGGAAGAAAGAAAACAACAGATATTTCACCGAGGAATTCTGTTAGACAAGAAATTCGAAGATGAATTACCTACATGGAAATTTTATGTAGATGGATCATCTTGCACAGCGGGTTATGGAGCAGGGATTGTTTTGAAAACCCCAGACGAGATTGACATGGAATATGCCCTGCGATTCCTATTCAAAGCCTCTAATAATGAGGCTGAGTATGAAGCCATGATAGCAGGTCTTAATTTAGCAAAGATTATGGAAGCACAGCAACTGATGGTATTCAGTGATTCTCAATTAATTGTGAATCAGATGATGGGAACATATGCAGTTAAAGGAGAGCTAATGATCAAATATCATACGAAGGTAATGGAGTTGCTGGTAGAATTTGATGCCATTCAGTTGATCAGAATACCAAGGATAGAAAATGCTCAAGCAGACGCACTGGCACGACTAGCATCAGCTACTCGTACCGAGTTGCGAAGAACCATACCGATTGAAGTATTAGAAGGTCGGAGCATAGATGATGACTTGACGATGAATGTTATTACCCTTGATTTAGGACCATCTTGGATGGATCCCATCAGGGCATATATTGAGGAGGGAGAATTGCCGGAGGACAAGCTCGCTGCCAAAAAATTGAAGTATAAAGCTGCTCGGTATGTGTTAACTAATGGTGTGTTATATAGAAGAGGAATTATGGCAGGTTTGCAGAGATGTGTACATCCCTCCGAAGTGAAAGAATTAATTGAAGAAATCCATGAAGGATTTTGTGGAGCTCATGTAGCAGGTCGAACACTTTTGCAAAGGGTAATGACTCAAGGATACTATTGGCCGACAATGAGGGCTGATTGTATAGCCTATGCCAAGAAATATGATAAGTGCCAACGATTTTCCTCCATCCGACGAACTCCACAAGCATTGTTGACACCCATAACTTCTCTTTGGCTATTTGTCATGTGGGGAATTGATTTGGTTGGACCACTGCCGACCACCCGAGGAAGATTCAAGTACCTCGTCGTCGCAGTGGATTATTTTACTAAGTGGGTAGAAGCTGAGCCGCTTATTGATATGACATACGAGAAGGTATACCAGTTCGTCTGGAAGAACATCATCTGTCGATATGGTCTCCCTCATGCCTTCATCACAGACCATGGAACACAATTCGATAATGAAGAATTTGCTGCCTATTGTCATCAGTCGAACATTTGAAGTTTCATTCAGCACCAGGCCATCCTCAAAGCAATGGACAGACTGAGGTGACGAACAGAACATTACTAAATGGTTTGAAGAAGAGGTTAAGTGAGGCTAAAGCAAATTGGATTAATGAGCTACAATCAGTATTGTGGGCTTACCGAACAACTGCCCGAGCAGCTACTGGAGAATCACCATATATGCTGGCGTTTGGAAGTGAAGCTGTGATACCTGCCGAGTTGGGTCTTCCAACACATAGAGTACTGAATTTAAATTCTCCGATCAGTGATTTGATGAGAAGACTGGACTTGGATATGCTCGAGGAGGTCAGAGATGAGGCAGCCATTAGGAATGCTGCTTATCAACAACGAACAGCTTTATTCTACAACAAAAGGGTGAAGAAATGTGACTTAAAAGAGGGAGATTATGTGCTAAAGAAGGTCATTCAGAAGCACAATAAGCTGGAAGCAAACTGGCATGGACCTTACCGAGTTATAGAAGTTGTTCAACCAGGAACTTACCGAATAGCAACTCTTGAAGGAGAGGAATTCAAAAATGCTTGGAATGCTGAACACCTTCGCAAGTATTATCAATGATGTAAAATGTTGCCTTGTTTCCATCAATATGAATAAAACGATGATGTTTCACCATTTTCTCTCTCCTTTGTTTGAAAGTTTTTCGGGGAATACTAGTGTTGTACACTACACTGCTCGACAGTAAAATGAAGACGATAGTTCGAAAGAACCAAAAAATATACTCCTTTGGTTAGGAGGCGTACACTAGCGTGACCAACTACGGTTGGTAAGATAACTAGTGGACAGATAGTTCGAAAGAACCAAAAAATATACTCCTTTGGTTAGGAGGCGTACACTAGCGTGACCAACTACGGTTGGTAAGATAACTAGTGGACAGATAGTTCGAAAGAACCAAAAATATACTCCTTTGGTTATGAGGCGTACAGTAGCGTGACCAACTACAGTTGGTAAGATAACTAGTGGACAGATAGTTCGAAAGAACCAAAAAATATACTCCTTTGGTTAGGAGGCGTACACTAGCGTGACCAACTACGGTTGGTAAGATAACTAGTGGACAGATAGTTCGAAAGAACCAGATAGTTCGAAAGAACCAAAAATCAAAAGAACCAATATACTCCTCTGGTTAAGAGGCGTATAATGGCTACTCCTTTGGTTAGGAGGCGTACACTAGCGTGACCAACTACGGTTGGTAAGATAACTAGTGGACAGATAGTTCGAAAGAACCAGATAGTTCGAAAGAACCAAAAACCAAAAGAACCAATATACTCCTCTGGTTAAGAGGCGTACAATGGCTCAGACCAATTTTTGGTAAAAGGGCAAGAACAACATTTTTGCCAATCTCGGTTGGTTTGAAAACAAAATATACTCTCACATGCCAATTTATGGTGGTCGGGAGGTAAGATTATTACAAAAGTTCTTCGAAGAACAAAATATTCCAAACTGTACCAAGTATGGTTGGTCGGGGATAAAAACCCACTAACTGTAGTTGGTCGACAAGAAGAATTTATCGACCTCGGTTGGTCGGACACATTTTATGAAAAAGACAAAAATTTACCAAGTATTGTTAGTCGGGGATAAACTCTCACTAACTATAATTGGTCGACGAGCACAATTTAACAACCTTGGTTGGTTGACAAAATTTTTAAACATCTTTTTACTCATTACTTTATTATTAAGTGATTGAGCAACATTTCTGATACTTGCAATTTTTAAGTTGGTCGATGAATCATACAATTTGCAAACAGAAAATAGCGATACTAATTGGCATACAGAAAATGAAAATTTTTCATTAAAATTCAAAATAAGTTACAGGTTACATGTATGTACTAACTATTACATTGAGATTCCTATTCTATTGGTTTCTTGCCCTTTGCTTTTGAGACAGGCTCTTCGCCAGCAGGAGGATCTTCCAGGCAAAGAGGAGAATTAATAAAATTCAAGTCCTTCAGCATTCTGACATTCATTATTGATGGTGTATCCAAAAGATGCTCGGGACGAGAAACGTCAACTTGAGAATGAAGATTATAGTCACCAAGATATTTTGAAATTAAGCTCCGAGGAATGGCGCGAGCTGGAATCCATGCCATGTCCAATTTATAGGGTGGTACAGGCAAGTCTAATAGCCCAGGGCTATGATAATCCCACAGGTAGTGCCCCTGTTCGAGCTTCAGTACTCCAAGGGCGTTCAACCATCCCTGCTTATAACCTTCATTATTGGCATTCTCGATGTGAGCATCCAAGTGACAAAGAGCCTCATTATAGACTGCCATCCAAAACTCACGAGGTTGTTTATGGAATTGGAAGATTAGTCTATCCAATTTTTCATGAAGGCTTTTAGCAAAAAGATCTTTGGTATGTAAAGCAGACTTCGTCTCGGTAAGTTGATCTTCCAAAGATAAGTTTTTCTTGGACATTTCAGACAAGGCACGATCTTTTGCATTCAATTGGAATGCTTGAGTTTCCAAAGTAGACTGAGTGAGAGCCTCTTCAACATTACGGCTGAGAACTCTTGATCGACTCCGAGCAGCTGGAGAACTTTGCTCCTCGATAACATTTTGAACAGCTCTTCCTCGCCCACGAGATCCTCTTCCTCGTCCCCGCGCAACAGGAGAATTACCATATCTTCTTAAAGTATCCAGTTCTTGCCTTAATTTGGCATTCTCAACTTCTAAGAACGAGAAGCCCTCATCGGTAACCGGTACTAAAGCAGTGGAAGATGAAGCTGCAGACTCATACTGTGCCAATTTTTTCTGCAAGTTGTTGTTTTCTTGTTCCAGCAACTCGGCGATCTGTCTGCAGGCCTCAACTTCACCTTTTAGGGTTCTCTCCCTAACATCGTATCCAGCAATGATCTTTTTATGACCTGTTTCAGAAGAAAGCTGTTGATATCTATTTTCATACTCCTCGTGCAACAAGGCAGTTGATTCTTTGTGTTGATTATGAAGATTTTCTAAAAGAACAATGAAGTTCCTCGATCAATTCATAATATGCCACATTGTTGGCCACAGATCGATCAAGTAAATCCTTCAAGTACCGGTAAGCCTCAATTGCTTGCTCTGAGGCATTATGGCCAAGAATGTCGGCAATCTCTGATACACTCAGGTCTGTATGACCAGCCTTATAATATCCACTGCATTGTTGCATCAACTTTGCATCAGGAGCAGATATCAGTTCCATCCTGGACATAAACTAATGAAGAGAAGACAACAATCAACAAAAATAAATCATCAACAACAGAGATGAACAAAGATGTATTTTATTAGATCACAAAAGGATTACATTGTTTGATTACAAATAATGAAAGATAGAAATGATACCGAACAACTTCACACCTTTTCCTTGTCTCCCAAGATTTTCTCGGGAGGCTGGGACGAGGAGCTTGGTTGCTCGGTGGTAACAACGACTTGATCTGCAGGAGTTGAAATTTTTTCAGGAGGAGGAGGCATGGAAGAAATGTCCTCGTTGGCCGAAGATAGAGATGCAGGGACCTGATCACCTATGGCCATGGAAGATTCATCAGAGATAGGCTCATCTTCTTCTTCTTCCACAATTGGTGGAGGAGGACTAGGGAGGTGTAGCTGGAATAGCCCAGAGTCGTCCTTGATCTTTAATTCCTGCAAGGCAGCTACCCAGCCATCTCGAAAGTATTTCAACTTCCCATATTGAACCTGGGATGTCATCGCAGCAATCCCCTTGTCCCATCCTTTATCCCAGCCAGCGCTCAAGGATTTTTTAACTGCGAGTTTCCTTCTCAATTTCTCTGAGGAGAGCTTCGCATCCAATTCTTCTTTTTGACCCTTGATATCTCGCAGGGCGGATAATTCTTCCTCTGCCTTCCTCAGCTTATCCTCAAGCTCTACAAAATTCTTGAGCTTGTCGTCGTATTTCTTATGCTCGACCTCTAAACTTTTCACTTTATTCTCCAAACTCTTGGAGATCTCAGTCAACTTCACCTTCTCAGCTTCAACCATAGACAAATTTTTCCCCCAGTCAGCTTTGTCCTCATCGTACTTTCGACGAGAATCATTCAAAGATTGGGACAAACCCCTCATAGCATCCTCTACATCAGATGAGGAGCTGGAAGCTTTAATAGCTTCATCTTTCTTCACGATGTTATTGAAACAATTCACCAGCTGAAAGATGAGAAAAACAGTAAAGTCAATACAAAAATGCAAGAATTCAGAGAAAGAAAGAAAACCCAGAGTATGAGAAATTTACTGAAGCAAGATGACGAGTATCTACGGATGTCAGCATATCCCTAGAAATTTTTTCATCAATTCTTTGGACCTCGGGTATGATCCAAGTTTTTACCGAGCTCATTGCAGAGCTCGGAGGAATGATGGTTGGAACACCAACACCACCAGCAGGTAAAGAGGAGGCAGTTTCAGCCAGATTGACTGAGGATGATTTCCTCAATCTCTTCAAAGGGACTTCAGCAGCTTCAACCAAGGAAGAACTCTTGGTCGGAGAGATAACAATTATCTCCACAGGAGCAACCTTCTTGCTCGGAGCCACTGGGGGCTTCTCGGCAGCTTTGGAAGGTGCAGTTTCCACCCTCTGGGTCCCCTTTGGGACATCAATTTTGCTTTTCTTGGCCTCAGCAACAGAAGTGGTATCATCAAATAGAGCAGGAGGAGCTCTTTTCTTTCCCATTCTTTGACTTAAAGGGATGTGAGAGTCTGAAGAAGAATCCTCTGGAGTTGAGGCTGGCTCAATAGGACGAGCAGTATAAGAGGTTGTATAGCTCTTATACTGAAGCAAATATGATGCAGACCTGATGTGCTCGTCTGCAACGTTCTTATGCAAACCCCAGATAAGTTTCAGATGCTTGATATTAACTTCTGATTCTTTTGGAGTTTTTCTTTTACTGTCAACTGCAAACAAACACATAATAAAATATCAGTCATACATTTTGTCAAACATAATGAATTCATAAATTCAGAAAAGAAATAAAATGAAAAATAAACCTATCCCATTGCCATATGGGGGGCATCTGGGACCGTTGTATACTTCATCTCCAACTAGAGGGGCATATTGACAATTTTTAATAACCACCCCATGTTCAAAATAATCTCTATTTGCATCAGGGAGGTTAACTACAAGAGCCCTATTCAAAAACCTAGTTTTTAAGTAATAAATGTTATCTAGAATGGCCCATCTATAGCAATACATGATTTCAGGGATCCCTATACGAGTCCCATGAGTTAGATTTAATTTATACACCCCATTAATTATTCTCCATGAATTGGGGGCTATTTTTGCAGGGACAAGATTGAAATACTGACAAAACTCGAGACACAATGGGTTTGGTGGAAAGGAAAACCCACATTCAGCAATAAAAAGACTGGGGAACCAATGTCCCTCAGCCAAACGAAAGTAATTTTGAGGTTCAGAAAGCTCCTCCAAAATTACCCAAGATGGTATGGAAAAATCGGAACGGAATTTCTCAACAGACTCCACAAGATAAACCATAGTGAATAAAAGAAATACAGAAGAAAAGAAAAGAATCTTACAGGAAAAAGGAAGAGCTGACAACTAGCGAAGGAAAAGATGAACGCACAAGAGAGAATAGAAAGCTTGAATGCAGAAAATTGGAAAAGGTAGAAGACGGTATGGTTACTTGAGAAGTTTAAATACTTTGCCTTGGGAAGCGGCGAAGGAAATGATTACAACAAGAAACTATTGAACTTCCGGCGGCTAAAAGGATAAAAAGGGCACAAAGATCGAAGCGCCCTTAAAAATTCGAAAAAAGGAGGATTCTGCGAAATTGGAAATAAATTCAAATACGATGCTCCTAAAACCCAGGAAGATCATTCAATATTGCCATATACCGAGAAAGAATGTTCCATATTCCTCAAGGCTCGAAATACGAAACATTGGGGGCTTCTGTTGATACCAAAATTAATATGCTGATGTGGACGAATAATACGAAGACACGTGTCAATCTACGTGGCACAATAGTAACGAGGAAGTTCATTTCCCCGACCAATTCATGTTCTCTCCGAGCAACGAGGATACCCCGAGGAACTCCAGCAATCCGAGGTACTCAAGTGCTCCGAGGAACTCTTGATCAACGAGCAACTAAGGCGGTCCGAGCTACATCTCGGCCGTATCATTAATTACCAGATAGTCAACAGTTCAACTATTCATTGAATGTTTATAATCTTGACGCACACGCTGCATTAAATGTATTACCCTTTCATGTGTATATCATTTAATGTATTGACCCTTTCATGTATAGCCTCAAGGCTATAAATACTTTGTATCACCCTCATTCAAAGGGACCGGAATTTCTTGATAGAACCTTGTAATCGAGAATTCCCAAACACTCAGCAATAACATAACAGTGGACGTAGGCCATTCTTATAAGGCTGAACCACTTTAAAAATCTTTGTCTTATTTATTTATTTATCTGTGATTGAATAATTAGAGCGATCTAATTTTTTACATCAACATACAGTTAGTGGTTAATTTTATACTCTGGTAGAGTACCAAATGAGTTAAATTTGAGAAGCAAGGAATTGATTAGATGTTAGTTAAAACCAATTAGCAAAAAATTAATTTGACCAAGCGAGTATCGGACACTTAACGTCGGGAATCATATTATGTACCAAATCAACTTTTCGAGATATTTAGAGATAATTAAATTGGAGTGCAGACCCGATTATTTAGTAAAATTAATCTTGATTAAATAAAAAAAAGTAAATAAATTACGCGAATGTTATTGGGGCACGTACCAAATAGTCCCTTGAACTTCTGATTAGGCATAAATTCTTCCCAATTTATCCCTTAATTTAGTTACTTTTAGCACCTCGAACCATGTAATCGATTTGACTTTATCTCATAATCTTACTACTGACTTATCCTAACGAGTACATCGAGTTTCTAGTATTTCGTATTGATCTTATAGGTATTTGATGTCAATTAAAGTAAGAAAGAAACCGAAAGAATCGAGAAAGAAAAGAAGGAAAGTCAAAAGGGAAAAAGTGTAATTTCTTCCCAGAATTCAGATGAGGCACCTAAAGAGAAGTTGAAGATATCAAGTTCATGAGCATATAGGAAGAAACGACACCTCAATCAGAGTTCCGGTGAGAAAGATATGAATAGTCAAATTTGGAGAAAAGAAAGTCAAAGGCAGATCGATCCGCATGAAGACCGGACCGATCCGCAGTGCATATTCCAGAGAACCCCGGGCCGAAAGCAAACAGAAGAGGGAGGAAAAACAAAAGAACCGGTCTACCCCGAATCGATCCGCCCCAAAAATAAACGAACCGATTCGCATCCCAGGCAGACCGGTCCGCAGGAACCTTGGACCGGTCCGACTTTCGAGTTTTGAAATTTTATCTTTCTTTAATGGAGATCCCTAGTGCAGCTGAAACTCCTGAAACTTTGTAGGGTATATAAACCCAAGTTTTTATCATTTTTAGGAAGGAGAATTAGGATAATTTTAGAAAACCCTAATTTAGAGATAGTTTATTCTTTTAATTTCAAGAGTGAAGATTATTCAAATTTCTGTGTTTCCAAGTATTCTTAATTGCTGATTTTAATGCTTTGGTAATATTAGTGAGTTATTTACTTTGTTTTTGAATATTTGGATTAACATACAATTTATTGATGCTCTGCTCCTAATTGGGTCACTTGAATATTGATTTCACCTTCCTGTTCTTTTCAGATTTGTGTTTAAGACTAATTGGGTCACTTGCTCCACTTTTAGTTAATTGTCTATATTTATATGGGAGTGGATCTGTATCGAGATACTATTGTAGGAGATAATAACCAAACAAGGATAGATGTTTCTAATTTGTAACCTTTGTATCACATACATAGTCTACTAGCTACTACAGCTACAATTGTAATCTACCACAAACAAAGAATACTAGCCACCACCATATCATGAATGTGAAACAGTTGTGTTTAGTTATTTTATGAATTTGCTAGACCTTACTTTATTTTACGTTCACTGCATTTTCTTAAAAAAAACTCCCACGTTAACCTAACATGAACACAATCCAAGTAAAAGCGACACAACATGACACGAAATGTAATTTTAATTTATTTACAAAAACAAAAATACGACACATAATGAAGTCTTTTTTTTTTTACCAAACACAAATATGGCCAAGTAAAAGCGACACAACAATTTTTTTTAAATATTTTTCCAAACACAAATAATAAGTTTTTTTAACCAAACACGAAGTTTTATTATATGTTTTACCAAACACAAACACAAACAGGATCCGATGTGGTGTTTATGTTTTACTTCGATCGAGTTTTTGTTTGTGTTTGGTAAAAATATTTATTATTTGGGTTTGGAGAAAAAACTTTTGTTGTGTCGCATTTTAATACGATCATTTTTCTGTTTTTGTAAATAAATTAAAAACATTTCGTGTCATGTTATGTCGATTTTACTTGGATTTTGTTTGTGTAGGTTAACAAAATATTTTGTGTTGTATCCATAAAATTGGATACAACACAAAATATTTTGTTAACTTAACACGATGAGAATCCAAGTCAAAACAGAAACGTGATCAAATTAAAATGTGACACAACAACAAACTCGATCGAAGTAAAATATAAACACCACATCGGATCGTGTTTGTGTTTACATTTTTAAATAGTTTTAAGAAATAAAAAAAATTTGTTCTAAATTTTGTAAAAGTAAAAAAAATATAAGTTTAAAAATAAGGGGTGTCGTTGACACGAACCTTTAAAAAAAGAGAATTTTAAGTAAATGTGTGTTCGAGTGAGTAAATGAATTAATTTTTTTTTATTAGAATAGTTTTTTAACGCCGGCCTTTATATACTAAAAAAATTAAATTATGTAAAATTTAGAAAAAAAGATCAAGTTTAAAAATAAGGGATGTTGATTGCGCGAACTTTTAAAAATAAAAGAATATTAGATATATGGGTGTTTGAAAGACTAAACGAGTTAAAAATAATTTTAAAAAATAATTTTTATTAGAATGGTTTTTTAACGTGGACATTTATATAGTTTTAAGAAATACAAAAATTGTTTTAAATTTTGTAAAATTATAAAAATTAAAAAAATAAAAATATTGGTTGTTGTTGTCGCGGTCTTTTAAAAATAAGAGAATATTGGGTAAATGAGTGTTTTGAGCGACTAAATGAGTTTAAAAAAAATTCAAAATTATTTTATATTAGAATTATTTTTTAATGCGGACCTTTATATTAAAATTAAAAAAAAATTAAGTTTAAAAATAAGGGGTGCTGCTAGTGCGGACCTTTAAAAATAAGAGAATATAGGATAACTGGTTGTTTCAGGGACAAAATAAATTAAAAATAATTAACTAACTCGGGGTTAACACTCGGGTAGTCTATCATTATTCCTGAGAGAATTTGTTGGCAATTGTATCTTTTGGTAAAGTCTTTGGGATAGGTGTTGTTGAAAATGATTTGAGCAAAGTGCCTATTTGTTTGTCGGGAAAAGTATGCCCTTTTAAGTCTTTTTCAAAATTCAGATATTATTGAATTTTCACATATGCTTTAATTTTGACATATCCGAAAAAATTATAAATAGTGTTGATTATAAGTTTTGGAAATGTCATGTTTCAAAATATTAAATATTTTGCATTTTAGTATATGTTGTGCATAATTTGAATAACAATGGTTGAGATGAATGGGAGATAGATTATTTTTTTTGGCACAAACATAATATGATACGACTAACTTGGTTTGCAATTTTGACACCCAATTTAACATGAAAAAAATGACTAACATGATGATAACAACATTGACACCAATTTTAACGTGAAAATACATGACAATTTTGACACGATTAACAATTTTGACACCCAATTTAGTACGAGTAAAGTACGA
The DNA here is from genome assembly GCA_949130495.1 of Sambucus nigra. Classification (NCBI taxonomy): domain Eukaryota; kingdom Viridiplantae; phylum Streptophyta; class Magnoliopsida; order Dipsacales; family Adoxaceae; genus Sambucus; species Sambucus nigra. Next base: position 757,377,750 of record OX422209.1, read on the forward strand.
CTAAAATGATAATACATGATAACACTACTTATGAACACGATGTCACACAAGATCAGTTAACTCTAAAAAAATATTTATTTGTTGTAAACTAAAAAATTATTTTGTCGGGGAACAAAACTTTTTCCATTTTGCATTTACATACTTTGAAAATTTTACCCGTTTTGCAATTACGTATTTTGAAAATGACTTGAGCCAACACAAAATGAGCAACCATGTTTTCGTCAGATTAGAATTACAATGCCTAAATTTTTCGGGTCTTGATACTTCTATGAACTATGCCTAAATTTTTTAAATTGTTTACATTTGCAATATATAAAATATTTATTATTTACATTATACACGACTTTATACTTTTTAAAGTTATCTGCGTGCCTTCAAGCACGAGCATACTTTTCAAAAAATTTGTTGTTTTGTAATTACGCACATTGAAATTTTTTGTCGTTTTGCGATTACATAATTTGGAAAATTTTTGTCGTTTCGCGATTACGTACTTTGAAAAAATTTCAGCGTGCCTTCAGGCACGAGCATACACTAGGCTAAATTTTCTAAGGTGGGGATACATGAACCCAACCTGATGTGATAGTTGCATGTATATAACATTAATCCTCTGAATTTAGTAATGTATTACAACCGTATTGCATAGGAACACGACAATTGTAGATCTTTGGATCTCGTTTGCTTCCGGGTAACCGGGATGCTTTAGAATGCAATTCGAGTGTAACTATCAAGATACCGATTTACTCGTCCTCTGATTAAGTATGGTGCGGGCTTGAACCTCATATACGTAATGCTTGGGAGTACTAAATTTTGGGTCTAATTAATCATTTAAATTTACGATTAGTATTATACCTGCAATACACTAGGGTTGGGGGATTGCATTCCCATCCTGTTTTTCTCATCAGATAGTTTAAAGTTTCAAATCATTCTTCATCAGTATTTTAGGTAAAGTAGTATAATTTCACCTTTTCATAATTTCATAATCGCATCTAGAGTAGTCATTCCACAAACCAAATCAATTTTATTTTTACTTTAGAGTTAGAGTTAGGATTTCCTTATCTATCTAACGTCATCACAACTCTGTTGTCCTATTTCCCTGTGGATACGATCCCGACTTACCGGGTTTATTACTAATGTGATAGGCTTGCACTTGAGCCTAGAGTGAACGCACATTAGAGACACTTTCTGAGTCGCGTCAAGTTTTTGGCGCCGTTGCCAGGGATTTAGGTAGACTTAGGATTAGATCGAGTCAATCTAAAACTTTGACCAAAAATAACCAAAAATCCAAAAACATAAAAAAAATTCAAAAAACACAATAAGATCCATCATCATCTCTCATAAGCTGTTAATGCAAAATTCTGAACTCACTCCCACACCCCATAATACTCCAACCCACATTCACGAAAATTTAATAGTTGAGTACTACCCCGATAGCCCTCACACTCCCAATGCCCCACAGTTCTGGATTCCACCTCCCACACCGTCACACTCAATCTCAAATAACACTCCGTTTTCCTTCTTAGGACACACCTCCGAGCACACTTCGAGCACACCAAGTGAGGACATCGAGTCTTTAAGAGAGAGAGAAATGTGGCAACATGGTAGTGCAGCCGCCGGTGAGGAAGAGGCCCCATACCGCCCGTTGAGATATCCCGAGCACATTGTCACTCCGGGATGCATTATACTTTCGTATAATGACGAGCAATTTCGTTTTAAAAATGGGATGATCCATATGTTACCCCATTACCATGGTATGGATTCTGAAAAGCCATATCTCCATATCAGGGAATTTGAGGATGTGTGTGATACTCTCAATGATAAAACTTGCACACAAGTGGTGATTCGCCTCAAACTCTTCCCCTTTTCGCTAAAGGATAAAGCTAAGACCTGGCTATGGTCTTTACCTCCCAGCTCGATCCCGTCGTGGAACGAGTTGCAATCTAGATTTCTCAAGAAATTCTTCCCACCACATCGAATGATCTCTATAAAGGCTCAAATTCAAGCGTTCAGACAATCAGAAAATGAGCCATTTCATCGATGTTACGAGCGTTTCAATGAGTTAGTTACTTCGTGCCCTCATCATGGATTTGATACAGCGCAAATCATTTCCTTTCTCTACAATGGGCTGAATCTTAATTCCAAATAACTCGTTGAAACCATGGGTAGTGGTCCTTTTGTCGAACTAGACGCCCATGATGCTGAGCTCACCTGAGGTATGTCGCCGAGACTACCCAATCTTGGGATACATCTGATCCTAATTCTCAAAATTGAAATCGTCAAGTGACCACCATTCCAGCAGCGTCCGGTCTATTTCACGTAGATAAGAATTCTATGACGGACAGTCGATTAGATACTCTTGAGAAAGGATTTTGAGACCTTTGTGAGGTATATGTAAGTGGACCAACTGGATCCATAACAAACCCCGTCGAGAAGGTGTGTGCGATTTGTGAGGCAGGTCATTCAACTAAGGAATGCCCGACTATACCCGCCTACAAAGTGATGCTTCAAGATCAAGTTAGTGGTATAGGAGGATTTAAGGGTAATTTCGGTGCACCGCACGGGAATTCTTACAATCCTTCATGGAAAAATCATCATGGTTTTAGCTATGGGCAACAACATACTGCGATGAACCCTACTTCACATGTTGCCCCTCCTCCACGACAACACTTTCAACAAGCTCCACACATGCAAGGACATGTGCAAGCACCACCACCTCAAGGAGCATATATCCCGCCACCGCGGAGAACTCTCAAGGATACTATGAATCAATTTATCACTAGCCAGACTGCAACCAAAGCGAGATATGATCACCTGATTAGAGACATAAATGCAAATCTGTCAAAGATACAAACCTCATTGAGTGTCCAAGAGAAGGGAAAGTTTCCTGCCCAAGGCCAAAGACCTCCCCAAGGTCACACTAGTGTTAGCTCCACCTCTACTGAACATCAGGAGAAATGTCAAGCTGTGACCACTCTTCGTAGTGGGAGAGTCGTTGATTTATCACCTGCCCCACACGACACCACAAAAGACAAGGAGATTTCGCCCGACATGTAAAAGGCCAAAGATGTCCCCTTGAATGAGAGTGACAAAGAAGATGCTAGTGAGCCCGAGGTAGTAGTGAAACCACCCTCCGCGGCACTATTTCCCCAAAGGTTGATTCTTTCCCATAAGGGAAACCCATGTGAGGACGTGCTAAAGCAAGTAAAGATGAATTTACCTTCCCTCGATGCCATTAAGCAAATTCCAGCTTATGCAAAAGTCATCAAAGACTTGTTGATGGTAAAGAGAAAGATGAAGGTAAAGAAAAATATTTTCCTAGCACAGAACGTAAGCTCCATTCTACTTAATGATCTCCCGCCTAAATTTAAAGATCCCGGTGCAACCACCATTTCCTGCATCATTGGAGAAAACAAAATTGAAAAAGCCCTACCTCAAGCCCACAATAATCACTCTCCAATTAGCGGATCGAACTGTGAAGATCCCACGAGGTGTAGTTGAGGACGTGATCGTCCAAGTTGACACTTTTTACTTCCCGGTAGATTTTGTCATTTGGGAGACGGAGCCTTCCTTCGCCTCGAGCAATCATGTTCCCATCATTCTCGGATGCCCATTTTTAGCTACGGCTAACGCTATTATCAACACTAGGAATGGGCAGATGCAACTCACTTTTGGGAACATGACCTTAGAAAACAACATCTTCCATATAGCCCAACATACGGGGGAAGATGATGATCTTCACACGGTGAGCTTCATAGATGAGATAGTAGAGGAGTAATTTGAGGAGAAGTATTACAGAGACGCCTTAGGGTCCTGTCTAGTATCGAGACACGAGAGTGAGGGGATGTACACCGAATTCGAGAGGGAGGTTGAGGATTTGATAGAATTTCTTAATGAGAGAGCGTCGGACGAGGACGCGAGAGATGTAAATTGGGTTTCTAGATTTGAGGAGTTACCACCGAGGGATACACGCATGGTTCCCTCCAACAAAAAATTTCCAACCCTCGAGTTGAAGAAACTCCCCTCCCATATTAAATATGCTTACCTAGGAGAGGATGAGACATTTCCCGTTGTTGTCTCCTCTAACCTAGACGAAAAGCAGGAGGGCAAATTGTTAAAAATTCTGAGAAAGCACCAAAGTGCTTTTGGTTGGTGCATTACTGATTTGAAGGGGATAAGTACTTTGATTTGCACTCACAAGATCCATCTCGAAGAGGATGTCAAGCCCTCAAGAGAAATGCAAAGAAGGCTAAATCCCAACATGAAAGAAGTAGTGAGAACCGAAATTATTAAATTACTGGATGCCGGGATTATCTACCCAATCTCGAATAGCAAGTGGGTGAGCCCTATTCAAGTCGTCCTGAAGAAGTCGGGCATGACAGTGATTGATAATTCTAAGGGAGAGTTAGTTCCCCAACGTACCACCACCGGGTGGCGCGTTTGCATTGATTATCGAAAACTCAATGCGGGAACTAGGAAAGACCATTTCCCCTTGCCATTTATTAATCAAATGCTTGAGAGAGTAGTGGGCTACCCTTACTATTTCTTCCTTGATGGTTATTTCGGATATAACCAAATTGAGGTAGATGTACTTGACTAAGAGAAAATGACTTTCACTTGCCCTTTTGGTATGTTTGCCTACAAACGTATGCCATTCGCCTTGTGTAATGCACCCGCGACCTTTCAAAGGTGTATGTTGAGCCTATTTAGCGACATGGTCGAGAGAGGACTCGAAGTGTTCATGGATGATTTCAGCTCTTTTGGCACCTCTTTCGATCTTTGCCTAGAAAAACTGGAACAAGTACTTGTCCGGTGTGTGGAAAAGAACTTAGTGCTGAATTGGGAGAAATGCCATTTCATGGTCACTGAGGGAATAGTTCTTGGACACATAGTATCATCCAAGGGGATAGAAGTGTAATACCCCGTATTTTTATGCTATATTAATTTGGGGGTTTTATTAAATTTAATGAGAGTGAATTATTTAATAAAAATTCGGAAATTAATTATGTTATAATTATTAGCGTGACGATAGTTAGTAATTATATAAAAATTGTCGAATATTACTAATGAGCATAGTAATATATGATATGGGTTATATTAAAGGTCACGAGTGAATGAAAAGACAATTTTGAGAATTTTAGTCGGGACGCGCCCGTGTCGCGTCGGGACTAATTACTGAGATATAAAAGTGAATACTTTATAAGTTGTTCGTATGGTCCTTTTGAGTGCGCCAACGCGTCCGGAAGGGTCGAGATAGTCAGAAAAGTGTACCCGGGGGTTTAGTTTGGTTCTCGGGATGTTTTTAGGCTTAATTAGTGACCCGGGAGGGCATTTTGGTCATTTTACAAAATAGGGTAATTAAACCCACAAATTTCAGCCATCCTTAGCAGCCATTTAGGTCAGCCTTTTAGGGTTAGAACATTCAGAACCCTAGAACGGCCATTGGAGTAGAGAGGAGAGAGCTCTCAAGGTGATTCAAGGCCAAAACACCACCATTTGCACCACCGTCACCACCAACGCGTAGATCGCGAGAGGAGAACGCAACCACACCAATATCAGCAGGAAACCAGACCTCTGAAATCCCAGGCAAGTGTTTAACTTGCGTATTTTCGTTGGTGCAATATTCATATTAGGGTAGGAATGATTAGGAGTGTAATCTATGGAAGAAAACCCCAATTTTGATAGGGATTTGCATGTAGAAAACATTATAACCATATTCTGGAAATATTATGTGAAGTAGATGATTAACCCACGAATTTTTGATGATATGTTAGAAGGAAATTCTGGAGAAAACTGATTAGAACAAAAGTTAAGAAAACATTAGGGTTCTTGATGTTTAAATGAGATTTTGGGTTGTTTAACCATGTTTAATGATGGATATACGCATGCTTAACGTTAAAAACATCTGGAAATATGTTATTATGTTTGTAGTAGGAGTTTTGGGACGATTAGTGTTGGAAAATATTGATTTGGGTGAAGAATTTTGGTAAAACCCGTAACTGCACTTCTGCAGGATTTCGCAGACCTACTTGATCGATCGATCGAGCCTAGAGCTTCGATCGATCGAGCCCCAGACCTCGATCGATCGACCCTTCCTGGCAGACTCTTATTTCCCCTTGTTTAATTAATTGAACATGATTCATCGTGAAATAATTTTTGGGCTTTATGAATAAAATGTTTTGGGATATAGGAGAGACCAGTAGGACATATGATTAAGTGTTGAGAACTTTATTATGAGACGATAATTGTATTTTAGGGACAATTATTTAAAGAACGAGGAAACTACGTAATTCAAGTGAGAGATTACGTCAAATACTTACGATAGTGAATAGACGTCTACCTACTGATTTTGCTACTTGGATGGATAGAATCCACGAGTGTCACGTAACTAGTGAGAAAACCCTTCGAGTTAAGGTTAGAGATGAAATCTTATACGTAATCATAATAATGGGAAATTAAGGATAAATGTTGTGACTATGGGTAACGAGAGGAACCTATATTAATATGATGAAATGGGTATATTTATATGATTGTGTGTACATATATTATATACATGTGAAAAACGTACCCGCGCTACTTGCTATCCCTGAGGTTACCGCGCTGGGACGATCTTATCATGTGTTGCTTTATGGGGGATATTGATTCGTACCCTAGAAGATAGAGATCCTAGGTACGGGCTATCAGATTGATAGTCGGACGGCCCTAAGAGATGTGTGGGTATGTACTGACCTCTTGGACTTGGAATCTATGCTTCGCCTCAACGTTGTTTTGTATATGTTAATACAGTTCGAGAGTGATTCCGAACTTGTATTTCCCTTTGTGTGAGCGATACGGGGATTGGATAGCAGAGTATGCCCGCACCATAGTTTAGTTGGGGTGCTGTTATATATATATTATACGAGTAGTTAATATATATATGAGGTTATAAACTTTAAACTGCCTACTGTGATTTGATAAGTAGAACATGGTTGTTGACGCAATAATAGATACTTGTTTTGTGAAAGTATGAGATGACACTGGGAAACTTTATAATTTAATGAAGCTAAAACGAGAGAAGTGCTACAAATTGAAAGTAACCTTTTTAAAATGCTGACATTGTTCGGTTTTGAAAACTTATGAGTAAGTTAAGATAAACTAAATTATTTGGGAAGGTTAGTACGATAGGCGTGCACATTAGAAGAGAGGTGAGAATTTCTCAAGAGAGTGTCGAATTAATATGTTGTTGCATTGGCCTGTATCAATTTAAATTACTTGCTAAACAAATTTTAAATCATACACACTTTCGGGCTCTGACCCGTTTCTTCTCTCTCTCTCTCTCTTGTATATATATATGTATTACAGGTGCCCAGCCACAGGGGCGTCTTGCTTAGGATCTCTTGGAAGGAACGCGTTGCAGCTTAGGTGGGAGTTGCAGGTCTCTTGATTAGACGACTTCGTCCATTCAGATCCACTCTTAGCATTTTCATTCAGATGGGCATGTGTAGCCCTTTCCATTATTTCTTTATCTTGGGACATTGTTATTCCAGTTATTTCATAGTTCCGTTGTTATGGGATTTTTTATTCAGGATGGATGTAGTACTTTATTTTTCTCGCATGTTGACATTCGTTGATGAATGTTTTATATTAATTGGATTTTTGTTCTAGGTTTATTGTGGTGTGAATCTTATTTATTGAAATTTTGTTAATAAATAAATAAATATATATTTTTTTAAAATAAAATTTGGAAAGTAATGTTTAATTTTGGTTTTGACACTTAGCTTAATTATTTAGGGTGTTAAATTGGAAAGTTTATTTTTACGATAGTGATGCTAAGAATGAACCAAACTGTTCACCTTGATTTAATTTAATAAAGGAGTGATCGCCCGGTATTTAATTAGGCGGGGTGTCACAGGTGGTATCAGAGCATCAGGTTCTAGTGTCCATAGGATCTGTACGGCTTATTTCGCTTTCAGCTTAACGTTTTTGCTATAGAGCCCTATTTTTAGGATTGTTGTATTCCTGCTTTTACATTTAAGTCTTCAGCTATTTGAGATTCGATGATAACTGTAGACTGATAAATATTGTTCACGTTTCAGATGCCTCCGAGACGTGCTCCGAGAGATAGGCGTGCCCAGGCCGAGCAGCCAGCAGCTCCGGCACCAGGCATAATGAATGCTAATGAAGTAGCCGCCATAGTTGCTCAGGCGGTGAATGCCGCGATAGCGGTGATTCAGCAGGCTCCACCCCAGGTTCAGGCAGTGGCACCAGTACCAGCACAGCTTCCATCTGCATGGGAGAGGGTTCGGGATGCTTTTCAGAAAGCACATCCCCCTGAGTTCTCTGGTAGCTCCGACATTGTCACGGTTAGCCAATGGAAGAAAGACATCCAGCGGCATCTTCGCATGTATGAGTGCACCGAGGTACAAAAGCAGTTATTGGCTTCCTTTAAGCTGGTGGGAGCCGCGTTGCAGTGGTGGGAGTCCACTACTACTTTGGAGGAGAGGGACACGATCCCTATTCAGATGTTCTGGGAGCGGTTTGACCGCAAGTACTTTCCACCTGCAGTGCAGACTGAGATGAGGCGGAAACTACTAAATCTGAAGCAAGATAATCTTACTGTAGCAGAGTATGAGGAGGAGTTCACGAGACTTCTCACCATTGTGCCAGATGAGGCACCTACTGAGAGCAAGAAGATTTTGTTGTTTGTCGATGGGTTAACTTGGAGGATCCGTCAGCACCTTATTGGGAACTTATCCCTGAGTACGTTCACTGATGTACTCAATGCAGCGTTACTACATTGCCAGGATCACCGCTTCCATCTTCAGGGAAGCAAGAGAGCAGAAGAGTCCAGCCAGCAGGGCAGGACCGGGGGTAACGGTGCCGGTGGGGCACCATCTCATGGACAGACTCGTCAGCACGAGCAGAGTTCCCATCAGGGGGACCCTGCTAAGCGATTCCGTTCGGGTGATTCCAGGCAGGGAAATGGGGGTTATAGGCAGGGCCAGCAGGGCCAGCCTAATCAGCAGGGTCAGCAACAGGGCCAATGGCGTGGAGGTAACGGCCAGTAGGGCCGTGGTCAGCAGGGACAGAGGGGAGGTAATTTCAGAGGCCGGTGTTTTGTGTGCGGCAAGCACGGCCATAAGCGTCAGGATTGCCCAGAAGGCGATAGGGCCCCACAGCAGTAGGGAGCCCGTAATGAGCCACAGAGGACACTTTTTCCACCTGCCCTTCCAGCTCCAGCCCAAGCGCCAGCCCTACCAGCCATTCCAACAGCTCCAGTGCAGCAGGGACAGTTACAGTATGGACGTGTCTATAACGTCCACCAGGCAGCAGCTCCACAGGCACCACCCGCGATTGAGGGTACGTTTCCTATCCATGGTACTATGGGTCGGGTCTTATTTGATATGGGGGCCACGTATTGTTTTATAGCTACGCATTTTGCGAAGGCCTTAGGGTTGTTAGCCACAGCAGAGAGCACAGTGACGTGTGTAGACTCACCATTGGGGAGTGGGTCACTTATTTTCTTTATATATCGAGGAGTGGGGATAGAGATCGGTAGTCTGGTATTACCTGCAGACATGTTAGTTTTAGACATGCATGAGCACGATGTGATTATCGGTATGGATTGGCTCGCAGCTTATAGAGCCATGATTGATTGCTTCGGTGGGAGCATTGTTTTTGCCATTCCGGGGCAGGAGATGTTTGTAGTGGAGATGCCTCGCCCAGAGGGAGGCTCGACCGCTCATTTGTATTACATAGAGGAGGATACCTCTAAGGAGGTTGTGATCCCTTTGGATTCGATCCCAGTTGTTAGGGAGTATTCCGATGTGTTTCAGGAAATACCAGGTCTACCCCCCAGTCGAGAGATAGACTTTGTTATAGACTTATTGCCAGATACGAGACCTATAGCACGCGCACCATACCGTATGGCTCCGGCAGAGATGCGAGAGCTACGAGATCAGATCGAGCAGCTGTTAGGTCAGGGCTTCATTCGCAGAAGTACCTCACCTTGGGGCGCTCCAGTTTTGTTTGTGAAGAAGAGAGATGGTTCACTGAGGTTGTGTGTGGACTACAGGGAATTGAACAAGGTCACGATACGGAATAAGTATCCGTTGCCTCGAATCGATGATCTGTTTGACCAGTTGAGGGGAGCAAATTTCTTTTCGAAGATAGATCTGAGGTCGGGGTACCATCAGCTACGTATTAGGGAGCAGGATGTTTCAAAGACTGCATTCTTGACGAGATATGGGTCTTATGAGTTCAGAGTGATGCCGTTTGGCCTCACTAATGCTCCAGCCGTGTTCATGGACTTAATGAATCGAGTGTTCAGGGAGTTCTTGGATCAGTTTGTCATTGTCTTCATAGATGACATCCTGACATATTCCCATTCCGAGGAGGAGCATGCCGAGCACTTGAGGCAGGTTTTTCAGACTCTGTGAGAGCATCAGTTGTATGCCAAGTACGAGAAGTGTGGATTCTGGTTGCGAGAGGTACATTTCTTGGGCCATGTTGTTTCTGAGCAAGGGATAGCAGTTGACCCGAGTAAGGTATCAGCAGTGAGGGAGTGGGGACAGCCCACGACACCGACAGAGGTGCATAGTTTCTTGGATACTACAGGATATTTATTCGGGGATTCTCCAAGATAGCGGGTCCGTTGACGAATTTGACTCGCAAAGGGGTACCGTATGTTTGGGATGATGCTTGTCAATTAGCTTTCGACGAGCTGAAAGACAAGCTTACTTCAGCACCAGTCCTTGCCTTACCAAAACCGGGTGTGGAGTACCTGGTTTACACTGATGCGTCTTTACGGGGACTTGGAGGAGTACTCCAGTAGGAGGAGAAGGCTATAGCTTTTGCTTCCCACAAGCTTAAGCCACATGAGAAGAATTACCCCACCCACGACCTGGAGTTAGCAGCGGTTGTATTTGCATTGAGGTTATGGAGACACTATCTATTGGGAGAGAAATTTCGTTTGTTCACAGACCATAAGTCACTGCAGTACCTGTTCACTCAGCGAGAGCTGAATATGCGTCAGCGCAGGTGGTTAGAGTTTGTGAAAGACTACCAGTTTGACATACAGTACCATCCGGGGAAAGCCAATGTAGTTGCTGATGCATTGAGCCGTAGACCGGTAGACGGTGTAGCCGACATTTGGAAAGCAAAGTGGAAGGAGTTGGGTCACCAGGACGCAGTAGTCCATTCGTTCATATCCGTCATGTCAGTCACACCCGAAATTGTTACGAGGGTGATACAGGCGTAGACCACAGATCCGTTTTGCCAGGAGCAGATTGTGCGACTTCTAGCCGAGGGTGCTGAGTCCTATTCTGTTAGTTCTGATGGAGGTTTGCGGTTTAATGGGAGATTGGTGGTTCCAGAAAGAGCAGAGTTACGTCATGAAGTGATGACTCATTCTCATGGGTCCCGATTTGCAGTACATCCGGGAGGCGATAAGATGTACCAGGATATGAGGCGACAATACTGGTGGAGTGGGATGAAGAAGGACATCGCCGAGTTTGTGTCCAAGTGTTCTACCTGCCAGCTGGTTAAGGTAGACCACCAGAAACCGTCAGGATTGCTTCAGCCATTGGAAGTACCCGCGTGGAAGTGGGAGAGTATTTCCATGGACTTCATTACAGGGTTGCCTACATCACAGAGGGGCCACGATTCTATCTGGGTGATTGTAGAACGTTTGACCAAGGTGGCTCATTTTCTGCCGGTGCGGACAGATTATACCACGGGTCAGTATGCTCAGTTGTTCATCGCTGAGATTGTCAGATTACACGGGGTGCCCCTGAATATTGTGTCCGATAGAGACAAGATTTTCGTGTCGCGTTTTTGGGAAAGCTTTCAGGAGGCTGTGGGTACTGAGTTGAGGTTGAGTTCAGCTTATCACCCACAGACAGATGGGCAGACAGAGCGTACTAATCAGATGTTAGAGGATATGCTACGCATGTGTGTTCTCGATTTTGGAGGAGGTTGGGAGCCACACCTTCCACTGGTAGAGTTTGCTTATAATAACTCTTATCAGTTCACGATTGGTATGGCTCCATTTGAGGCTTTGTATGGCAGGCCTTGTCGTTCCCCAACTTGTTGGCTTGAGGTGGGGGATAACAAGTTGCTAGGACCAGAGGTGATTCAGGAGACCTCTGCGAGGATTGAGATGATCAGGGGTCGCATTCGAGTAGCCCAGGACAGACAGAAGAGCTATCCCGATGCGAAACGGTTCTTCAGGGAGTTTAATGTGGGGGACCAAGTGTTACTACGTGTGTCTCCTATGAAAGGAGTGATGAGGTTCGGGAAGAAGGGAAAGTTGGCTCCGAGGTACGTGGGACCATTTCCCATCATTGAGAGGATTGGGCCAGTTGCATACAGATTGGGACTACCAGAACATTTACATCGCATTCACGATGTATTTCACATCTCGTCGTTGAGACGATACCTTCGAGATGATATGGCCCATACTCACATCGCGATAGAGGAAATCGACTTATAGCCTGATAGCTCCTACGAGGAGAGACCGGTGGCTATCCTAGACTATAGTGAGAGGAGATTGAGGTCGAAGATAGTTCCACTTGTGCGGGTCCAGTGGGAACACCATAATGTGGAGGAATCCACTTGGGAGCGTGAGACAGATATGCGGGAGAGATATCCAGATTTGTTCTTATCAGGTATGCCTTATTTTCTGAATTTCGGGACGAAATTCCGTTATTAGGGGGGAAGTATGTAATACCCCGTATTTTTATGCTATATTAATTTGGGGGTTTTATTAAATTTAATGAGAGTGAATTATTTAATAAATATCCAAAAATTAATTATGTTATAATTATTAACGTGACGAGAGTTAGTAATTATATAAAAATTGTCGAATATTACTAATGAGCATAGTAATATATGATACGGGTTATATTAAAGGTCACGAGTGAATGAAATGACAATTTTGAGAATTTTAGTCGGGACGCGCCCGTGTCGCGTCGGGACTAATTACTGAGATATAAAAGTGAATACTTTATAAGTTGTTCGTATGGTCGTTTTGAGTGCGCCAACGCGTCCGGAAGGGTCGAGATAGTCAGAAAAGTGTACCCGGGGGTTTAGTTTGGGTCTCGGGATGTTTTTAGGCTTAATTAGTGACCCGGGAGGGCATTTTGGTCATTTTACAAAATAGGGTAATTAAACCCACAAATTTCAGCCATCCTTAGCAGCCATTTAGGTCAGCCTTTTAGGGTTAGAACATTCAGAACCCTAGAACGGCCATTGGAGTAGAGAGGAGAGAGCTCTCAAGGTGATTCAAGGTCAAAACACCACCATTTGCACCACCGTCACCACCAACGCGTAGATCGCGAGAAGGAGAACGCAACCACACCAATATCAGCAGGAAACCAGACCTCTGAAATCCCAGGCAAGTGTTTAACTTGCGTATTTTCGTTGGTGCAATATTCATATTAGGGTAGGAATGATTAGGAGTGTAATCTATGGAAGAAAACCCCAATTTTGATAGGGATTTGCATGTAGAAAACATTATAACCATATTCTGGAAATATTATGTGAAGTAGATGATTAACCCACGAATTTTTGATGATATGTTAGAAGGAAATTCTGGAGAAAACTGATTAGAACAAAAGTTAAGAAAATATTAGGGTTCTTGATGTTTAAATGAGATTTTGGGTTGTTTAACCATGTTTAATGATGGATATACGCATGCTTAACGTTAAAAACATCTGGAAATATGTTATTATGTTTGTAGTAGGAGTTTTGGGACGATTAGTGTTGGAAAATATTGATTTGGGTGAAGAATTTTGGTAAAACCCGTAACTGCACTTCTGCAGGATTTCGCAGACCTGCTTGATCGATCGATCGAGCCTAGAGCTTCGATCGATCGAAGGTTCGATCGATCGAGCCCCAGACCTCGATCGATCGACCCTTCCTGGCAGACTCTTATTTCCCCTTGTTTAATTAATTGAACATGATTCATCGTGAAATAATTTTTGGGCTTTATGAATAAAATGTTTTGGGATATAGGAGAGACCAGTAGGACATATGATTAAGTGTTGAGAACTTTATTATGAGACGATAATTGTATTTTAGGGACAATTATTTAAAGAACGAGGAAACTACGTAATTCAAGTGAGAGATTACGTCAAATACTTACGATAGTGAATAGACGTCTACCTACTGATTTTGCTACTTGGATGGATAGAATCCACGAGTGTCACGTAACTAGTGAGAAAACCCTTCGAGTTAAGGTTAGAGACGAAATCTTATACGTAATCATAATAATGGGAAATTAAGGATAAATTTTGTGACTATGGGTAACGAGAGGAACCTATATTAATATGATGAAATGGGTATATTTATATGATTGTGTGTACATATATTATATACATGTGAAAAACGTACCCGCGCTACTTGCTATCCCTGAGGTTACCGCGCTGGGACGATCTTATCCTGTGTTGCTTTATGGGGGATATTGATTCGTACCCTAGAAGATAGAGATCCTAGGTACGGGCTATCAGATTGATAGTCGGACGGTCCTAAGAGACGTGTGGGTATGTACTGACCTCTTGGACTTGGAATCTATGCTTCGCCTCAACGTTGTTTTGTATATGTTAATACAGTTCGAGAGTGATTCCGAACTTGTATTTCCCTTTGTGTGAGCGATACGGGGATTGGATAGCAGAGTATGCCCGCACCATAGTTTAGTTGGGGTGCTGTTATATATATATTATACGAGTAGTTAATATATATATGAGGTTATAAACTTTAAACTGCCTACTGTGATTTGATAAGTAGAACATGGTTGTTGACGCAATAATAAATACTTGTTTTGTGAAAGTATGAGATGACACTGGGAAACTTTATAATTTAATGAAGCTAAAACGAGAGGAGTGCTACAAATTGAAAGTAACCTTTTTAAAACGCTGACATTGTTCGGTTTTTAAAACTTATGAGTAAGTTAAGATAAACTAAATTATTTGGGAAGGTTAGTACGATAGGCGTGCACATTAGAAGAGAGGTGAGAATTTCTCAAGAGAGTGTCGAATTAATATGTTGTTGCATTGGCCTGTATCAATTTAAATTACTTGCTAAACAAATTTTAAATCATACACACTTTCGGGCTCTGACCCGTTTCTTCTCTCTCTCTCTCTCTTGTATATATATATGTATTACAGGTGCCCAGCCACAGGGGCATCTTGCTTAGGATCTCTTGGAAGGAACGCGCTGCAGCTTAGGTGGGAGTTGCAGGTCTCTTAATTAGACGACTTCGTCCATTCAGATCCACTCTTAGCATTTTCATTCAGATGGGCATGTGTAGCCCTTTCCATTATTTCTTTATCTTGGGACATTGTTATTCGAGTTATTTCATAGTTCCGTTGTTATGGGATTTTTTATTCAGGATGGATGTAGTACTTTATTTTTCTCGCATGTTGACATTCGTTGATGAATGTTTTATATTAATTGGATTTTTGTTCCAGGTTTATTGTGGTGTGAATCTTATTTATTGAAATTTTGTTAATAAATAAATAAATATATATTTTTTTAAAATAAAATTTGGAAAGTAATGTTTAATTTTGGTTTTGACACTTAGCTTAATTATTTAAGGTGTTAAATTGGAAAGTTTATTTTTACGACAGTGATGCTAAGAATGAACCAAACTGTTCACCTTGATTTAATTTAATAAAGGAGTGATCGCCCGGTATTTAATTAGGAGAGGTGTCACAAGAAGTTGATAGGGCTAAAATAGATGTCATAGCTGATCTTCCCCCACCAAAATCGCTCAAGGATGTGCGCTCCTTCTTGGTCCACACGGGGTTTTATTGAAGGTTCATTAAGGACTTTAGCGCCATCGCTAGACCCTTAAGCAACCTAATCATGAAGGACACCCCATTTGAGTGGAGAGAAGCATGCCAAAGCTCTTTTGAAAAACTGAAAACCATGCTTGTGTCCGCTCCCATCATGCAAGTTTCGGATTGGTCTTCACCATTCGAACTTATGTGTGATGCTAGCGATTATGCGATAGGGGCTGTTTTGGGCCAAAGAAAAGATAAGCAGGCTCATGTCATCTACTACGCTAGCCGGACTCTTATCGGACCACAACTCAACTACTCTACTACGGAGAAGGAGTTGCTAGCGGTATTCTTTGCCCTTGATAAATTTCGGTCATACCTTATCGGCTCTCCCATTACTTGCTCCACCGACTACGCGGCATTGAAATACCTACATGCAAAGAAAGATGCAAAGTCGCGCCTCATAAGGTGGATCCTACTCCTACAAGAGTTTAATCTCTCCATTAAAGATAAGAAAGGGGTAGAAACCGTCGTTGTCGACCGCTTATCACGGCTTTCGTCCGACGTAGCTAGTAATCCCATGCCCATAGATGAATACTTTCCGGATGAGCAACTCTTTGCTACCTCTCCTTTGCCCTGGTTTGCGGATATAGTGAATTACCTTATCACGGGATCCGTCCCTCCCGATTGGACACCGTAAGACAAGAAGAGGTTTATTACTTGGTTGCGCATGTTTTTCTATGATGATCCCTTCCTTTTTAAATATTGTGCCGACCAAATCATCCGACGATGTGTACCGGATGACGAGATCCCAAAAGTTATCTAGTTTTGTCATTCAGAAGCTTGTGGAGGCCACTTTTCGATGAAAAATACGGTCGCTAAAATTATGCAATGCGGCCTCTATTGGCCCACAATATTTCGAGATGTGAACGCTGCTTGTAAATGTTGCAATAGGTGCCAACGAATGGGAGCCATTACCCGACGAGACATGATGCCTCTTACCCCCATACTCATCATTGAGATCTTTGACTGTTGGGGTATTGACTTCATGGGTCCTTTCCCCCCGTCCTTTGGTTTCCTATACATCCTTGTTGCGGTAGACTACGTTTCTAAATGGGTGGAAGCCATAGCAATCAAGAAAAATGACAATAAAGTGGTGATAAAGTTCCTGTAGGAACACATACTTTCCCGCTTCGGTGCACCGAAAGCGATAATCAACGATAATGGCACAAACTTTTGCAATAGGCCATTCGATAAGCTAATGATAAAGTATGGCGTCGTTCACAAGGTTGGAACGACTTATCACCCACAAACGAATGGGCAGGCCAAACTAGCAAATCGAGAGATCAAGAACATTCTCAAGAAGACCGTCAATCCCACCCTAAAAGATTGGTCACTTAGATTGAACGATTCGCTATGGGCCTATCGTACCGCCTACAAAAATCCACTCGGGATGTCCCCTTTTCGCTTTGTATACGGAAAACCTTGCCATCTTCCAATTGAATTAGAGCACAAGGCATATTGGGCAATTTAACAGTTGAACTATGACATGGATAAAGCCGGTGAAGCTCGCAACCTTCAACTAAATGAGTTGGAAGAGATACGCAACAATGCGTATGAGAATGCAAAAATTTCCAAAGAAAGGATGAAACTCTCTCACGATAACATCATTCGACGCAAGGAGTTTCTTCCTGGATAAAAAGTGCTTCTCTATAACTCTCGGCTTCATCTCTTTCCGGGTAAGTTGCGGTCACGATGGTCTGGCCCGTTCGTTGTAAGGAATGTATTCCCGCATGGAGCTATTGAGTTAGACGATTTGAAAGGATGGAATACATTCAAAGTAAATGGAAAATGCCTAAATCCATATCTAGAGGCGTGTGTGGAATAAGTCAACACCGTTTGGTTGTCGGACCCCGTTTACTGGGTCAATTGAGCTGAAAAAGTGAGGTCGTCGGATCTCGACGCGTATGGGGTGAGTTCTTATGCATAATAGTCGTGTGTCAGTAGGTTAGTTAGGAGTCCGGAGCATGGTTCACGAGAGGGATCAGGTTAGCACACATTTCGAGAGAGCTTACACGCATTAAGAGGGTGTGTTCGAGGAATTTTTAGGAAGCGCGAGGATCTAGGATGTCTTTAGGGGAATTACGCATAAGAAAGCATGAGAGAACACTTAGAATTCGAGAGAAGAGAGAACCCAAGAAAACGAACCATCACATTTCCCCGAACCCCAGGCCGAACCGGTTCTAGGGGGCGAATCGGTTCGGGGTACCTGGCAGATACCTCCGCCCTTGTTTCCAAATTCATTCTTTTCCCTCCTCTTACCCCTCCATTGATTCTCCTTCGTTTTTCTTCCCTCCAAACTCTTCACCCCTTCCCCTTTCAATCCAAATTCATTCCCTCCATCCATTCCCTCCCACCCCATTCCAATTTCCCACCAAAACCCAACCCTCCACACCTATAAATTACCCCCCCACCCCTCCTCCATTTCTCACACCAAAAATTCACTCTCCCTCTCCTCTACACCATATCCTTTCCCTCTCTCTCTATCTTTCCATCAGCATGTCGCGTCCCCGCCGAGCAAATTTCCGCCCCAAGAAATATGATAATACCATCATCCTTGACGACGAGGGTAAATGGGTATTTAGAAGCGTCCAAGAACACCATTGGGCTGAGCAATTCTTCTCGGCCATGCGCCTAATCCACATCGAGCGTTTCATTAATTGGGAAAAACTTCCTGGCGATGTCACCGCCCTATTTGATCGCCGGGGGTGGTGCTCTTTCCTCGCTGCAACGAGCAATCACGTGTTTGAAATAGCCATCCGCCATTTTTATGTGACCCTAGTTCAAAAATCTTCTATGCTCAACGAGGCATACCTTGATGGTATCCAGATTCCTTTTTCAGCGACCATCATAGCGCGAAAAATGAGTGCTAAAGGGGTGGTCCTACCCGTGCCATTCCAATACCCCACAAAAGGTATCCCCCACACCAAAGAAGAATGCATTGCTCGTATGGTACCAGGGGAGGAATGGGTGCGGGAGTCTTTTCCCATAGGAGGTCTAGCGTCTACGGTGCGATTCACGCACCTCATTGCTTGTGGAGCCATCCATCAAACCACCAATGACTTGGTGGTTCGGTTACGTCACACGAACTTCCTCTACCACTTTCTAGACCCCGAGAGCACAATCGATCTCCCCCAACTTTTCTACGCGGATATCATCAATGCCGCCTATGACAAGTGGGGCAAAGTTGCACACCCTTATGCCCGTCACATTACGAAACTCTTGATGGATGCCGGGGTGGAAGATCCGGGGTAGTAAATTCGACTCCCTCGCCCCATTGGAGGCACCTCCACCACTCGGAGCGAACGACAAATGGGCGTGGATCACCCCGACCGTCCCATTATCGACGAGGGTGCGGAGAAAGAAGCACATGATTCCCCGATGATGGACGTGGAAGAGGAGTATGAGGAAGAATATGAGGATTCTGATTTCCAGCCCCCGGGGGCAAATTTTGAGCGATGACTTTCGGTGGTTGAATCCCGCCTTGACGGGTCATCACCCAATAAAATCAAGATCAAGCGTTTTACTGGAGGGACACAAGCATGATGCACCAACTCCAAGATCACCTTCACCAACTCACTTCGGCGGACCCTCACTCTCCTTCTTTTATGATCCATACGATCCCAATGCACCCGGGCCCTCACATCCGCCTCCACAATGAACCCATTACTGTTTTGATGTATTTGATTGGTTGTTTGTTGTTGTAAGTGGCTTAAAATTGCTAGTATTTTGCGCTCCCATCTCTTATGTAAGACATGCTTCCCCATTGTTATTATCAAATCTTGAATTTCTGTTCTAATTTGTTTGTTTTACTTGTCCACACTTTTCATTCGCTTTGAGTTAGATTTTAGTCCTTTTTTCTTGAGGACAATGCAAAAGTCTAAGTTAGGGGGGGTCATAAGTGTGTTTTCCTAAAACTTCACAAATTTTCAAAAATGCCCAAATTTTCAAAAAAAAAAAATCATAAAACTTTGAAAAATCCAAAAATATTTTTTTTAAAATACATAAAAATTGGAATTCAATTTTTTCAAAAATATCATTAAAAGTCGGTTTAAAGTCTCAAATTGTAAAAACACAATACACAAAGCCAAAATAGACCAAAGATGGAAATCATGCGAAAATTGACGACTTAACGAATAAATGTGGAGATTAACAAACCCAGTGAGATTCGAGCCTATCACTTTTTGTGACTTTTTAAATCAATCCGAGTTAATTGTTAACTCAAAGTTCTTTTCAGCGCCTAAAAAGTCGTCGAGGATCTCAATCCTTTCATTTTGATCGGTTATGAAAAACGTGTGTGATGTTTCTTTGAAAAACGTGCAAAAATTAATCTCTAAACTTAATTCATCTCGAAACGCATATGGTAACGCAATTGGTATTTTGGACAATGAAATAGGCTATCGTTTGTCACCCAAAAATATTGGCCAGAAAAAGATGCGAAAAATCCACCCTTTTGTAACCCAAATTGAGCCAAATAGATTTTCCCTTTCGTTTGACAACCCGAAAAAACCAAATAGCCCGGAATTGCGAAAAATGGAAAAACTCAAAATTTAAGTTTGAAATGTGCATATAAAGGGGCAAGAAAAAAATAGATATGCTCAACAAAAATAGAAAGAAAATAAAAGAAGTGAAAAATAGAAAAAATAGAAAAAAAGAAGAAAAAAATGAGCAATAGCCCGGAAAAAGCACAAATGGACATCTTAAATGACTTTTCCAATTCCAACCTTCCCTACCTCTTTCATTTTATCCAATATACCTTAAAACCCGAAAAAGTCCTAACCGAGTCTAAATTACGAAACTTGTTACCGCGTGGAGAGCTAATACACCAAAAGATAATAAAAGAGATTGAATGCGCGAAAAAGAGGCAATGTTCCCGTTTTTAAAATCGTAATCCGTTGATGAGATCTTATTACTATAAAATTTCCGTCTTTCTACTTGTATGCGTGACTTTGCGTCCATTATATTTACTCTTTATATCACGCATACCGAGAGAATAGCCATAATCCGAGAGATTCGTTTGTGAGAGCATTTCGTGAGAAGTTGAAATCAAAACGAATTTTCTGGTAAGTAACGTAATGATCAATCAGTGGAAATTGGCAATTATATTTTCGGCTTCGCACACACACACCACGGTTTGAGACATGTAAATATGACTTGATGATGACTATTTGCTGGGAAAGTTTGAATTACACAATTTTTGCTTATTTTGAATCTTTTTTTAGTCGAATTTTGTAGGTATATTCACTGCAAACCCTCACGAGACACAACTCGTCCTACTCGGGTGACCTAGGGGTTTAAAGGCTTGTTGCATATGCTAAATGCAATCGATTGCCCGCAAAAAAGGTATTCTATCCCAATAAAATGTTTTTCAAGAGTTGAGTCGTACTAGGATTCTTTTACATTGCTCAGGACTTTCAAAGTTCTAAGTTAGGGGGGTTTGATTAGGCATAAATTCATCCCAATTTATCCCTTAATTTAGTTACTTTTAGCACCCCGAACAACATAATCGATTTGAATTTATCTCATAATCTTGCTACTGACTTATCCTAACGAGTACACCGAGTTTCTGGTATTTCTTATTGATTTTACAGGTATTTGATGTCAATTAAAGGAAGAAAGAAATCGGAAGAATCAAGAAAGAAAAGAAGGAAAGTCAAAAGGGAAAAAGTGTAATTTCTACCCGAAATTCGGAAGAGGCATCTAAAGAGAAGTTGAAGATATCAAGTTCATGAGCACATAGGAAGAAACAGCACCTTAATCGGAGTCCCGGTGAGAAAGATATGAACAGTCAAATTTGGAGAAAAGAAAGTCAAAGGCAGACCGATCCGCAGGAAGACCGGTCCGGTCCGCAGTGCATATTCCAGAGAACCCCGGACCGAAACCAAACCGAAGAGGGAGGAAAAATAAATGAACCAGTCCTCCCCAGATCGATATGCCCCAAAAATAAACGAACCGGTCCGCATCCCAGGCAGACCGGTCCGCAGGAACCTCGGACCGGTCCGACTTTCGAGTTTTGAAATTTTATCTTTCTTTAATGGAGAGTCCTAGTGCAACTGAAACTCCTAAAACTTTATAGGGTATATAAACCCAAGTTTTTATCATTTTTAGGACGGAGAATTAGGATAATTTTCCATTCTTTTCAGAAAACCCTAGTTTAGAGATAGTTTATTCTTTTAATTTCAAGAGTGAAGATTATTCAGATTTCTGTGTTTCCAAGTGTTCTTAATTGATGCTTTTAATGCTTTGGTAAGATTAGTGAGTTATTTCCTCTGTTTAATTCCTTTGTACATCATTCCACAAATTTTCCTTTGTTTAATCATGATTTTCTGCAATTTAAAAACTGTTTTCATTACTTTCAGTATGCTAGGCTATATTTTCTAAGATCGGGATACATGAACCTAGCCTGATGTGATAGATGCATGTGTATAACATTAATCCTCTTAATTTAGTGATGTATTACGACCGTATTGCATAGGAACACTACAATGGTATATCTTTGGATCTCGCTTGCTTCCGGGTAACCGAGATGCTTTAGAATGCAATTCAAGTGTAACTATCGAGATACCGATTTACTCGTCCTCTGATTAAGTATGGTGCGGGCTTGAACCTCATATACGTAATGCTTGGGAGTACTAAATTCTGGGTCTAATTAATCATTTAAATTTATGATTAGTATTATACCTGCAATACACTAGGATTGGGGGATTGTATTCCCATCCTGTTTTTCTCATCAGATAGTTTAAAGTTTCAAATCATTCTTCATTAGTATTTTAGGTAAAGTAGTACAATTGCACCTTTTCATAATTTCATAATCTCATCTAGAGTAGTCATTCCACAAAACAAATCAATTTTATTTTTCCTTTAGAGTCAAAGTTAGGATTTCCTTATCTATCCAACGTCGTCACAACTCTGTTGTCCTATTTCCCTGTGGATACGATCCCGACTTACCGGGTTTATTACTAACACGACAGGCTTGCACTTGATCCTAGAGTGAACGCACATTAGAGACACTTTCTGAGTCGCGTCAACTTCTTTTAATACATGTATAGTCCAAGCCTTTTTATTTTGCACCAAAAAGTCCGTCATCATGCCAAAAAAGCTTTACCATGCCGCTGGCGCGGACCTTTAAAGATAAGAGAATAAGGGACTTTTTGGTACAAAATAAAAGGCTTGGACTAAATGTGTATTAAAAAATGTTTAAGGGACTTTCTGGTATTTGATCCAACGTTATTTGGGAGCCCTGAGTATTTATTTATTATCCAATTTATTTATTAGTCTTGGGTCCCGAGTATACTCCATTACCTAAGTAGCAGGCCTAAAATTCTCTGGAAGCCCAGTTTGGCTAAAGCTCGTGACTAATACCTATATATATGGGTGTAAGCGTGGGTTTTAGGTAAGCCATCCGTTATGAAGGGTAAGAGAGGGATAGAAAAAATATTATTCATATTTTTATAAGGGGTGAGGAGAGAGAAAGTAATTTTTCACATATTTCATCAAATTTTCTTTTCCAATAGTGCCAACACATAGGGATTACATTATGTGGATCATATACTAGAAGATTCGAGACATTCAGAGGATTCTAGCAAGGGTATTGGAGACCTTGGGAGGGCAGCAAGATCATCATCTTCATAAATATATTTCTCCTCATTGTGATCACAAATAAGATCCGCAATGGTATTGGAATTCGAAACCCTACTTTTATACTTTAAACCTAATTCTTATTTTTTACTTTCCATTGCATGATCGACTGAAATTCTTTAGGTGGAACTTTTTATGTATTTTATATTAATCCAGTTTTACTTTTTCTCCACTTTATAAATTAGAATGCGTGCATCTCTTGTTGGTAATTTATTTTTACATGAAAGTGGTTCTAAATCAAGAAGTTTATGTTGAGCAACTAAAGAGGTTTAAAGAACCTAAATGTCCAAATCATATTTTACGGCTCCATAAGTCTGTATATGGATTAAAATAAACTCATATATTATTATGAAAGGTTTACCGCATACCTCATAAAGAGTGGGTTTAGAAGAAGAGGAGTTGATATAACACTTTTTGTTAAAAAACTAGGGATCATATTACCATTGCTCAAATATAAGTTGAAGACATGATATTCAATTGGACTATTAGTGAGTGTGCACATAGATTTTCGTGGGACATGAAAAGTGAGTTTGCAATGAGAGTGATTTGTGAGTTGATTTATTCCTAAGGTTGCAAGTTAAACAAATGTCAAATGGGATTTTTATATCCCAAGCTAAGTATACAAAAGGATTTAGTCAAGAAATTTGGGATGGAATATGAAAAACGTTTCTAGACACCTATGGGTGTTGGATCTAAGTTGACCAAAGATAAGGATGGAAAGGATATGGAAGAAAAAATTTATCAGAGTATGACTGGTAGGTTTCTTTATCTAACTGCTAGTCAACCCAATATTTTCTATAGTGTAGGAGTGTGTGTTAAATATCTAGCTAATAAAATGAGTCACACATAAAATTAGTTATGAGAGTCATTTGGTATGTGAGTAGAACACAAAAGATAGGATTGTTGTATCCTTATGATAATAATGACTCATTTTATACATACACTAATGATGATTAGATGAGGGATGTTATTAATAAAAAATATACAGGAGGATGTTATTTCTTCTTTGGTACCTCCATGGTGTCATAGATATAAAAAGGGAAATTTATATATCTTTGTCTACAGTTGAGGCCGAGTACATCATCCCGGGGAGATGTTGCACCCAAATTGCTTTGGATGAAGTAAATGGTGAACAACAACAAGTTCGAATGAGGAACAATGGATTTGTGTTGCAATAACATGAGCGTAATTGATATATCTAAAAAACTGATCAAGCAAAAAAGGACAAAACATGTTGAATTACAAAATCATTTCATTACGGACTTGGTTGATCAAAAAATCATTAATATGAATTGTGAAAACAAAAGTATTTTCTAGTATAATATTTTATGTGAAAACAATACAATTGATATACTACACCACTTCACTATTTTCTCTTTAATGTTCTTGATATGGAAACATGCACTCAAAACATGATGAGACCTATCTCCAGGATTGTATCGACCAATCAATTAGAACCAAACGATAATCATAACCCAAAGAAGACAATGTGATCAACCAATCAATAAATAATTATCAATCGTGGCATGGGAATTAGCATTTACTATATATCATAGCATTCACTATAGATTTTAGCACGGAAGAAAGACTGACTCCATAAGAAAAGTAAAGATAATCATATCCATAAAAAGTATAAACTAAATAAATCAAATATAGTCATCATCTATACTCAAGATATGAGTTCATTCCTAAAGATTCATAAACCAAAAAATAATAATAAGATCCATTAATTCTCAACCATCACAAGTTCAACCATACGAATCACACAAAATTCATGGCAAGATTAACCTATCGTATAAGCGAAATTCAAGAACCTCATCATAAAGGCTCAAAGAACTTCACTCCAACAAACCATACTTGTCAAATAACAATCAAATCTCTTGATAATCATAATCAAACCAGAAGAAGTATCATAAGTTCCATACAGTCTAGAGAAGTTATAAAACTTCAAAAGACCTTTCCATAGATTTATGTGATGAGGGAATGTTTTTTAGTATTGTGAATAAACTTGTACTCAACTCAAATCAACAAAGCCTTTTTCCAGTTATTTGGGGTCGGCTACATGAATCCTATTTTTCCATTATGTTCTGTGCAGTGCAATATCTTCGGTTAAACCACATGACATCATGCCATTTTATTATAATATCCCACCGAGTCAATTTGGTCCCACCTCTACCCCTTTTGCTACCATCAATACTAACTAAATAACTCTTCCTTATTGGAGCATCCATTGGTCTATGCTTGACGTGCCTAAACCATCTAAGTAGATTTTCTCTCAATTTATCTTCTATAGGAGCTACTTTAACCGTTTCACGAATTTGTTAATTTTTAATTTTATCCTTTAGAGTTTTACCACAGATCCATCTTAACATTCGCATCTCCGCCACACTCATTTTCTGCACGTTTTGTTTCTTGGTTGCCCAACACTATGTCCCATATAACATGGCGAGTTTAAAGGCCTTCCTATAAAATTTTTCTTTTAACTTCAAAGGTATACGCCTATCACACAAAATTCCAGTAGCATGTGACACCCCGCTTATTAAAATAAGAGGTGTCTAACCGGCTACTCCAATAAAACAGGAATCTTAAATGGTCCATTCTTAGCATCACTGTCTCATAAAAGATAATACGACCACCCAACATTTTAAAAACGGGTGTCAAAAAATTTTCCAATTTAAAATTAACAATTTCAATCATCTACTTCCGTAACAAAAGGGTTAATATACAACTAACACTTTGATAGCATTTACAAAACATAACCGAATATGCCGTCGGTTAACAGACGGATACAAAATGGTCATACCAAATATAACAGTAACAATGAGATATAAACCTGGGCAACATGCCCGAATACCACTGAAGAATCATAACTAAAATATCCAAAAAGAGTTTGATGCCTCTAATACAAAAATCCTACAGCATTCGCAATATGTCGTGGCTCCTTAACACTGGAAGGGAAGGTCAAAACGGGTGCCCTTGTGGCGGGACACCTGAACATAAACAATAAGCACACCAGGAGACAAAATATAAATGGGTCAGGGCCCGGTTTGATATGATTTAGATATGAATAAAATGCATAATAGTTATGAATGCTAGATTTCATAAACAGGTTAGATTTTCTCTTCACTTGAAGAATTATACTCACCTATCGTCTGAAGTGCACATCCTAATGCGTACAATTCATTTTTTAGTTAAGATACCCGACTACTTAAGAGGAAAAACCTAACTCTATCCAATATGCCTGGTTTACCAATTTATCATTTATCCTCACAAGTCAATTAATCATTAATGATCACATATAATCAAAGTTGATTCATAATTCCATTTAATCATTTGCGTTAAAACACAATTTGAATGAGAACAATTATATTCATACAATAACATTTCTAAGACCATCCTTTCGGGAATTACCCCACTGGATGAGTTCCCTAATTGCCATCATCTTCCAAGGCCTAATTTCATGACCACCTGGGTACCTTAAATCACAACACGTGGGATGCGGTAATATACCTTTGACAGTGAGGTGTAACCATACCTGGAATTACTTCACTTCGAATAAACAATCACACAATGTAACAACTGGTGCCATGGCCTAATGATTATACTCTCGCTGCATTCATTTACCAGGGGGATTCACCTCTTTCGCATAACTTCCCTTATGATAGAATTTAGAGAGGTATATGCATGTATGCCGAAATCACAAAATGTATGTATAATGAATTAAAACAACAATTCTTATACCCGAAAGCATATATGTATAATAAATTATGGCTGTAATGTATAAACACTTCTATACTAGCCCTCGAAAGCCAAAACAACAAAGTCCTACAATACACTAGTCCTACTATCATTTTCTTAACCAATTGAGGTATCATACTCTCGTTTCTAATTCCCAAAATAGGCCCGAATGCCCCCTTATCATACTAGGGTATTAATCTCCTCATATAAGGTCATATTTATCTATAATACATCCTATAATAAGGTTCCAAAACTTTAAACCCAAGATAAAAGGAGTTAAATCAAAGTTAGAATTTTTTTGTAAGACAACATTATTTCCGAATCGATTCGGTTGAGAGAACCAAACTTTCTAATAACCTAACGAATTGTTTAGGCCTACTCGAATCAATTCGCTAACTTAGATTTGTAGCCTATCATTTTACCGAATCGATTCACTAGGGTCGCACAGCCCAGTTTTGGCTACGGGTTTATATGAACCCCAAATCCCAAAACCATCTTCCATCTAAACCCAACATCATCTATAAATCATTCCTACATAATAACCCACCATTATGAACCCCTCAAATCATGTTGACATCATATACATAAGGGTTTAAACATCAAAATCCCCAAATGGTTTAAACTCAAGAACACTAACAATTTATACAATTTATTCACACACAATCATACATTTATGCAAGTTATAAAACTTGCCTCAAGATTGAAGTCTCGAATTTCTCCTAGTTGAAACGATTTCGAGCTCAAATCACCAATTCCTCTCTTTTTCTCTTCTTTCTCTCAAGCTCTTCTCAGGTTAAACACAAATGAGCTCTAATTGCTCTTTCTAGACTAAATACCCAAAATATCTCAAATACATTAAGTCTAACATTAAATGCTACTACATACTTAAAATGACTCGTAACATCATATTTAAGTCGTAACTAGCCAAAAGTAACCCGGAACCCAAAAACACACTCGACACTTATTTTGACTATCTCAATCGTTCTCGGACTAACCATGACCTCTAAATTAACATCCGAGATATCGTTTATAATTTCCTATCCCAATGTCATATTAACTTTCTTAAATAGTCCGATTGGGATATAAGCCATAACCATCGCTTTAATATGCAGCGATGCAACATAACATAATATTACACTATTTACATTCATGTAATAGTAAATATGCACTACTCGTAAATATTAACTCGTAAATCACACAATTTAATATTAAATTCGATCTTCATTTATTTCAAATGACTAACCCACATGGAAACGTATATAAAAATAATTACTCAAAAGTAAGGGGTATGACATACTCCCCCCCATGGAAATTGTCCTTACAATTTAGACATACCTGGTAAAAAGAGGTATGGGTACTTTTCTCGAATATCATCCTCTCGTTACCAAATTGATTCCTCGGTATTGTGGTACCCCCATTGGACTCGAACCAAGGGAACCACTTTCGACCTTAGTCTACGCACACCGTGGTTTAAGATGGAAATCAGTTGTTCCTCATACAAAATGTCGGGCTGCAACTCAATATCATCCAATGGAACATGCCAATGAGCTCCTTGGCATCTTTTATACTTCTTCAAAGATAAAACATGGAATACATCGTGAATTCGTTCTAGGTGTTTCGGTAAAGCAAGTCAATATGCTATGGGGACTATCCTTTCAATAATGGGAAAAGGGCCTACATATCTTAGCGCAAGTTTGCCTTTCTTCCCGAATAGCATAACACATTTCATTAGAGACACCCACAATAAAACTTGATCTCCCACTTCTAAATCTACATGCCTCAGATTTGCATCGGCATAGTTTTTCTGGCGATCTTGTGCAATCCGTATGCGATTTTGAATAAGATCAATCTTTGAAGATGTATCTTGGATCATTTTAGGTCCAATGAGCTTATTATCTCCTACTTCCAACCAACAAGCAAGCATTCGACATGGTCGGTCATACAATGCCTCATACGATGCCATACCTATCATGAATTGGTACGAATTATTGTATTCAAATTTGACGAACGGAAGGTATTGCAACCATCCTCCTTTAAAATCAAGTATGCACATTCGATGCATATCCTCCAACATTTGGTTGACTCTCTCTGTTTGCCTGTCGATTTGCGGATGGTATGATGTACTCAACAATAATTCGATTCCCATCACCTCTTGGAAGCTTCGCCAAAAATGGGATACAAAAATTTTATCTCGGTCGGATACTATATTGATCGGTACCCCGTGAAGTCTCACAATCTTTGCTATGAAAAGAAGAGCATAACGTGTCGTATTGTAATTCGTCCGCACCAGTAGGAAGTGTGTCGATTTGGTCAGGCGGTCGATAATGACCCAAATAGAATCATGCCCACTTTGCGTCATCGGTATTCCTGTGATAAAATCCATTAAGATACTCTCCCATTTCCACACCGATATTTCCAACGATTGTAACATTCCAGTCGATCGCTGGTGGTCCACCTTTAGTAATTGACAAGTGGCGCATTGGGAGACAAACTTAGAAATATCCTTTTTCATTCCTGCCCACCAATATCGATGACGCATATCTTGGTACATTTTGTTCCCTCCGAGATGTACTACAAACCACGAAACATGGGATTCTATCATGACAACATGTCTCAAGTTTCCGTCGTCTGGGACTATAAGTCTTCCATGGAAACATAACCCACCCTCCGAACTAATAGAGTAGGACTCCACTCCCTCAGTTAATATCTGTCGTACCTGGTCTTGACAGTCTTTATCCCTTACTTTTGCTTTTACTACTCACATAATTATATCAGGCGTAATGGTTAACACTGACATGCACGCTCTAGCTATAGCATCATCTTGGCAAAGTTTCTTCCACTTAGTTTTCCACACTTTCTCTAATTGCCCCATGGGTTTTCGACTCAGCGAATCAGCTACCACATTCGCCTTGCTTGGGTGGTAGTGAATATAAAATTGGTAGTTCTTCACAAACTCTACCCATCGACGTTGCCGCATATTTAGGTCTTTCTGTGTGAACAAATATTTCAATGACTTGTAGTCCGTAAAGAGGCTAAATTTCTCACCCAGAAGGTAATGCCTCCATATCTTTAAGGCAAACACTACTGCAGCAAGCTCTAAATCATGTACGGGATAATTCTTTTGATGGGCCTTAAGCTTGCGAGACGCGTATACAACGACCCTATGCTCCTGTTATAACACACCCTAATCCCTGTAGAGATGCGTCAGTAGAGACTAAATAATCTACTCCCGATCTTTGCAACGCGAGTACAGGGGCACAAGTAAATTTGTCTTTTAGCCCCTCAAAAGCTAGCTGGCAGGAGTCATCCCATACAAATCGCACTCCTTTCATGGTCATGTTCGTTTAAAGGGCTAGCAATCTTCGAAAAACCCTTAATGAAATGGCGATAATATCCTGCCAAACCCAAAAAGCTACGGATCTCAGTCGGCATCGTGGGCTGACCCATTCCGTCGCCGCTGCAACCTTGTTTGGTTCTACGAAAATACCCTCAGCCGTCACGATATGCCCTAAAATTTGCACTTCCTATAACCATAAACCGCACTTCTTGAACTTTGCATATAGTTGATGATCCCGTAGGGTTTGTAAGACCAATCTCAAGTGTTCAACATGATCAACTTCAGTTCAAGAATAGACTAGAATGTCATCGATGAACACTACCACAAACTAGTCTAAAAAGTCTCAAAATACTCGATTCATAAGGCCCATAAATATTGCAGGAGCATGGGTTAGCCCAAAGGGCATAACCAGAAACTCATAGGACCCATACCTGGTCAAGAACGCGATTTTGGACACGTCCTGCTCCTGAATTTGCAGCTGATGATACTCATACCTCAGATCTATTTTAGAGAAGTACGTCGCTCCTCTCAATTGATCAAATAAATCGTCGATTCTAGGTAACGGGTATTTATTTCAGATGGTTACCTTATTCAATTCACGATAGTCAATACATAACTGGAGGGAACCATCTTTTTTCCTCACGAATAATACAGGGGCACCCCATGGCGATGTACTACGCCAAATGAAACCTTGCCCCAACAGTTGTTGAATTCGATCTCGTAACTCCCGCATTTCTAAAGGAGCCAAGCGGTATACAATTCGCGCAATCGGCTTAGTCCCCGGTGCTAAGTCAATTATGAACTCAATCTCACGACTTGGAGGTAAGCCAGGAATTTCTTGAAAGACATCCTCAAATTTTCTAACAACAGGAATCATGTCTAAGGAAATAACTATACCTTGTGAAGTCTCCTCCTCAATACAGTATAAGTGAGTGCTCGAACCTCCTTTCGAAAAAGGCATGGCTACTAAAAACATTTCCTGCCCTGAAATGGCAAATACTATACTCCTCCCATAACAATTCACCATGGCCCGGTACTTCACTAACCAATCCATGCCCAGAATAACATTATAACCAACTATATCCAGGATAAGTAAGTCGGCTTCAAAGCGCAATCTATCATGGTCTATTACCACCCCTTTACAAATAAAGAATATAAGTGAGCCATCGCCCATAGGAGAATCTACACTCATAGGAGTACTATCGGCAGACTCAAATAATTCCGCCGAATGAGCAAAGTACGTAGCTATAAATGAGTGTGTTGCACCCATGTTAAATAACACTCGACCCACCCCATGGATGGGAAACTTGCCCTCGATAGCTGGCGGTGCTGGAGGAAACAAAGCAATTTGGACATTATACATACGCCCAAACTGAAGATGTCCCTATTATAGTGGGACTGCTGGAATAGGTGTTGGAGGTTGTAAAGGTGCCTACTGATTCTGAGGCCCTCTAGGCAATTGCCCCTTGTTCAATTGTGGACATAATATCTTCATGTGACCCGTCTCACTGCACTAAAAATAACGGCCCGCATAATTTTCCAGATGTCGGCCCCAATTGTTATTCCAAAACTATCTCGTACCTGACCCTGCTGGCCTCGACCTCCATTATTCCCTCGGTCAGTTTGGCCCTGTAGGAGTATTTGCTACTGCTATTGAGCTCCCTGATTTTTCCTAAAACCACCCCGCGAAAACTGAAACCCCCAAAGCGTTATTTCTTAGAAGGATCCCCCTACTGAAGGTCCCACTCTTTTTGTTTACTTCCCGACTGCTGTGGTGGTGATTGTGCTCCACCAACACCGTTTCCTCCCGGTTTACTAGATCGTCCAGGATCCCTTATTTTCTTACTTCCCTTCAAATGAAGGCAGTGGTCCTGGCAATGAACAAAAGTGCATTCATCACGTCACCAAAAGTTTGTAGGGCAGGGTTCCCCAATAGGTGCTACCTTATCCTCCAATTCAAACTCCTGACAAATTTAGAGATTTTCTTATCTTCCGTACAAAATTTCCCAAACAGGAAAATTTCTCTTCATACTCTGCCACTGTTCGCTCCCCTTGAGTAACATCTTGAGGCTTTCTTCTCATCTCCTTCTGGACTGCTTGAGGAAAATACTTTCCTTCTAACAGAATCCAGAACTCCGAGATAGTCATAGTATCCCTTTGTTTCGAAATTATCACCGACTCCCACTATTGGAGATCTTCTCCCAGTAATTTAAAAATGGCGAGAATCTGTTTCCTCTCCTCACTACATTCCACCATTAGAATATGGCGTTGAATATCCTTCCTCTATTGATTTGCCAAGATTACATCAGTGCCACCCTAAAATTCTAGAGGGTAACCTTTCTGAAAGTATTCTCTAACTCTTTCCCACACAAAGGGTCCCTTCTGGGCTTGAGCCACCAGTGCTACCAGTTGTTGAGCTTGTGGAGGTTGTTGTGCCATATCGGTCATTACAACATTGATCGCCTGGGCAACAATATTATCCACCTCCATCGCATTCATAGTTCCGTACAGTGGTTGGGGATCTAAGTCATCTGTAGATCGATTTACCCTTGTCGGGCGACCTCGTCTAGGCGACATCTAAGATAAAAATGACTAAGTCAATATATAGTTAAAACAATTTATCATTACGAATGATCGCAAACAGTCATAAAAAAAATAGTCCTAATAATAGGGCTCTATATCAAACAATATTGCGGTAGAACGTGACAAGTCTGCACAGATCCTAAAGACTCTAGAACTTGATGCTCTGATACCATCTGTGACACCCTGCTTATTAAAATAAGAGGTGGAGAAACTGCTACTCCAATAAAACAAGAATCTTAAATGGTCCATTCTTAGCATCACTGGCTCATAAAAGATAATATGATATGACCACCCAACATTTTAAAAACGGATGTCAAAATATTTTCCAACTTAAAATGAACTATTTCAGTCATCACTTTCGTAACAAAAGGGTTAATATACAACTAACAATTTGATGACATTTACAAAACATAATCGAATAAGTTGTCGGTTAAAAGACTGATACAAAAAGGTCACACCAAATATAATAGTAGCTATGAGATATAAACTTGGGCAACATTCCAGAATACGACTCACGAATCATAACTAACATATCCAAAAAGAGTTTGATGCATCTAATATAAAAATCCTACAACATTCGTAATATGCCGTAGCCCCTTAACACGGGAAGGGAAGGTCAGAACAGGCGCCCTTGCGGCGGGTCACATGAACATAAATAATAACCACACCAAGAGACAAAATATAAACGGGTCAGGGCCCGGTTTGATATGATTTAGATGTGAATAAAATGCATAATAGTTATGAATGCCAGATTTCATAAACAGGTTAGATTTGATCTTCACTTGAAGAATTATACTCACCTCTCTTCTGAAGTGCACATCCTAATGCGTACAATTCATTTTTAAGTTAAGCTACCCGACTACTTAATACGAAAAACCTAACTCTATCCAATATGCCTGGTTTACCAATTTATCATTTATCCTCACAAGTCAATTAATCATTAATGATCACATATAATCAGAGTTGATTCATAATTCCATTTAATCATTTGCGTTAAAACACAATTTGAATGAGAACAATTATATTCATATAATAACATTTCTAAGACCATCCTTCCAGGAATTACCCCACTGGATGCGTTCCCTAATTACTATCATCTTCCAGTGCCTAATTTCATGACCACCTGGGTACCCTAAATCACAATGCGTGGGAAGCATCCATATACCTTCAATAGTGAGGCGTAAACATACCCGGAATTACTTCACTTCGAATAAACAATCAAACAAAGTAACAACTGGTGCTATGGCATGAGGACTATACTATCTCTGCATTCATTATTCAGGGGGATTCACCTCTTTCGTGTAATTTCCCTTATGATAGCATTTAGAGAGGTATGTGCATGTATGCTGAAATCACAAAATGTATGTATAATGAATTAAAAAGACAATTCTTATACCCAAAAGCATATATGTATAATAAATTAAATCTACAATGTATAAACACTTCCATACTATCCCTCGAAAGCCAAAACAACAAATTCCCACAATACACAAGTCCTACTATCATTTTCTTAACCAGTTAACGTATCACACTATCGTTTTTAATCCCCAAAATAGGCCCGAATGCCCCTTATCATCCTAGGATATTAATTTCTTCATATAAGGTCATATTTATCTATAATACATCCTATAATAAGGTTCCAAATCTTTAGACCCAAGAGAAAAGGAATTAAAACAAAGTTAGAATTTTTTTGTAAAACAACACTATTTTCGAATCGATTCGCCCTGGACGAATCAATTCTCCCTTCGAAGCGAATTGATTCGCCCCAGCCGAATCGATATGATCGAGGGAACCAAACTTTCTGCTAACCTGATGAATCATTTCAGCCTACCTGAATCAATTCGCTAACTCAGACCTGTAGCCTATCATTTTATCGAATCGATTCGCTAGGGGCGAATCGATTCTCCTGGGTTGAATAACCCAGTTTTGGCTACGGGTTTATATAAACCCTAAATCCCCAAACCCTTTTTCTTCCATCTAAACTCAACATCATCTATAAATCATTCCTACATAATAACCCACCATTATGAACCCCTCAAATCATGTTTACATTATATACATAAGGGTTTAAACATCAAAATCACCAAAATTCCCAAATGGTTTAAACTCAAGAACACTAACAATTTATACAATTTATTCACACATAACCATACATTTATGCAAGTTAGAAAACTTGCCTCAATATTGAAGTCTCGGATTTCTCCTCGTTGAAACGATTCCAAGCTCAAATCACC
The DNA here is from genome assembly GCA_949130495.1 of Sambucus nigra. Classification (NCBI taxonomy): domain Eukaryota; kingdom Viridiplantae; phylum Streptophyta; class Magnoliopsida; order Dipsacales; family Adoxaceae; genus Sambucus; species Sambucus nigra. The sequence continues at coordinate 757,413,095 of OX422209.1, forward strand.
AATTCCTCTCTTTTTCTCTTCTTTATCTCAATCTCTTCTCCTCTCTTTCTTTAGGTTAAACACAAATGAGATCTAATTGCTCTTTCTAGACTAAATACCCAAAATATCTCAAATATATTCAAGTCTAACATTAAATAATAATACGTACTTAAAATGACTCGTAACATCATATTTAAGTCATAACTAGCCAAAAGTACCCCGGAACCCAAAACCACACCCGACACTTATTTTGACTATCTCAACCGTTCCCGGACTAACCGTTCCCTCTAAACTAACATCCGAGATATCGTTTATAATTTCTTATCCCAACGTCATATTACCTTTCTTTAATAATCCGATTGAGATATAAGTCATAATTGTCGCTTTAATGCGCAACGACGTAACATAACATAATATTACACTATTTACATTTATGTAACAGTAAATATGTAGTACTCATAAATATTAACTCTTAAATCACACAATGTAATATTAAATTCGATTTTCATTTATTTTAAATGATTTACCCGCATGGCAACTTATATAAAAATAATTACTCAAAATTAAGGGGTATTACATAGCGCTTCTCCACTTAACCCAACCTGCTCTAATCCTATGAGTGACATCATCAATAATATTTCCATCTTTTGGGATAATCGAGCCTAAATAACGAAAATGATAATTTCTAGGTATCTCCTGCCCTCCAATTTCACCATATCTCCATTTGTCCTCCTATTACTACTAAAATTGCACTCAACATATTCTGTTTTAGTCTTGCTTATTTTAAACCCTCTTGTTTCTAGAGTTTCTCTCCATAATTCCAACCTAACATTAATCCCCGTCTTAGTCTCGTCCACTAAAATAATTTCATCTAAAAATAGCATACACCATGGCACCTCATCTTGTATTTGTCCAATCAAGTAATCCATAAAAAGAGCAAATAGATAGTGACTTAAAGCTAAACCTTGTTGTAGGCCTACAACAATTGAAAATTTACTACTTTCTCCGATTGATGTCTTACTGTAGTCATGGCCCCATCATACATATCCTTGACCAGATCAATATATCTGCGAGTCACTCCTTTTTTAAATAGAACCCACCATATTATATATCTAGGTATCCTATTATACGCCTTCTCCAAATCTATAGAAATCATATGAAGATCCTAATTTTTCTCCCTATACCTCTCCATTAATCTCCTCAATAAATATATTTCTTCCATTGTTGACCTCCCAGGCATAAACCCAAATTGATTCCCAGATACAGTTATCTTCAATATCAATCTATATTCAATCACTCTCTCCCAAAGTTTCACTGTATGACTTATTAACTCAATACCACAATAATTTGAACAACTTTGTATGTCCCCTTTATTTTTATAAATAGGTACTAAAACACTTTTTCTCCATTCATCGGGTATCTTATTAGTCATAAAAATTCTATTAAATAATTTTGTAAGCCATGATACTCCTTCCTCCCCTAAGCACTTCCAAACCTCTATAGGAATACCATCTGGTCCTAAAGCCTTCCCTGTTTTCATCTTTTTAGAGAAATCCTTACCTCTGTTGTCCTAATTCTGCGAAAAAATATATTTTCTTGAGTCTCTCTAAGTTCCTCTATGTCTAAACTATGCCCATTATCTCCATTTAATAACCTCTCAAAGTAGTCTTTCCATCTTTCCTTAATTTCTTCATCTTTGACTAGGACTCTCGAATCATCACTTTTAATACACTTAACGTTTTTAAAATCTTTTTGTTTTCCTATCCCTAAGTTTAGCAAGCCTATAAATACTTTTTTCTCCTTCTTGTGTTCCTAATTTTCTATAAAGATCATCATACGCTTTTAACTTAGCATCTCTTACTACTTTCTTAACTTCCTTATTAGCCCATTCATATTTCTCAAAATTTTCTTCATTTCTATTTGTTTTCCATATTTTAAAGCATTCCTTTTTTAGTTTTATTATATTTTGTGCTTCTTCATTCCACCACCAAGTTTCTTTAAATTGTGACCCCTTGCCTTTTGATTCTCCAAGAATTTCTTTTGATATTCTCCTAATCCATGTGGACATCTTATTCCACATTATATTAGTCTCTTCTTCAGTATTCCATGTTGCTTCATTTAATACTTTATCTTTAAATATTTCTAATTTGCTCCTTTTAAGTTCCACCACCTAGTTCGTGGGTGATAACTAGGCTTTTTGCGTGTATGTCGTTGTTGATGAAAGCCAAGTTAGTCAAAAATCCTCAAATACCTACAAAATATAATAAACTCAAGTGTAGTGGTAAGTAAGGGTATCAATCCACTTTCTAAGGAGTAAACTAGAGACAAATTCAATTGTAATTCACTTTTTATTTTATTTTTGTGCTTTTTCACTTTTCTAATTTTTTTAGCTTTTTCAATATTAAAACAATAGGGTGAGGTGAGGTGAAATAAGACTAAACTAAATTATGATATGATAATAACTAACTAGAAAGTTACTAAAATGAGAACAAAGTCTAACACTAAAATAAAAGATAAAGTGAGGTAAATAATTGTGAGAACAATCAAGGAGTGGGATTACACCACAAATTTTAGTTATTCTAATTAATTAATTTAATTATTTGAATACTCCCAAATTAATATCAAAATTACAAACCAACTCTCGTTGCAAGTGTAATTAGAATAGTAATCTTGTAGAAAGTTAAGTTTAACACCCCACAACTCTAGAAACATAGATTCACACTCCTTTTAATTAATCACCCGCTAGGATCGATCAATTAGAATTTATGTCAATCTTATAAAATAAATTTAGAGTTGAAATTGAAGTGATAATACCCCACTTAAGAAACCCATATCTCTAGTTCGAATCTAAAATGGGTATTATCACTAGAATTTCGATTTTCTCTCGAAAATCATTTATCCTCTCTCGAGGCGTAAATCTAAGGGTGGGGGATCAAAATTAACATTCAAAGGGACTTTTCAAGTAATTAAACTAATTAAAATAAAATAACATCAAATAAGGATTTTACCCCACCCCTTGAAAAAGGATTAGCCTAACATGGAAACATGATGAACAATTAATCAAAGGCATATATAATAAAAGAGTAGAGAAAGAGAACAAATCTTCAACAATTCTCCTTGAAATTGGCAATTTGAACTCTATCATCTTCCATACAATTCAATTACTCACAATTAATTCTCAACAAATATCTAAAAAAAATAAAAGGAAAAACTATTTACAAATTGGTATTTATCTCTCTACAATTCCTATCTCTAAGCTCCTTTCTATTTGAGGTCTTCATCTTTAATATATAGTAGATGCATGGAGCATTAGGGGTGTGCACATGGGGGTAAATTGGGTAATGGAAGTGCACATGTGGATATGGTGTGAGGAGCATATGGGTTGAGAGGTGTGCGGTCACAAAAATCTGATTTGGGTGAGGGTATTTTGAAAATTGATTTTGAGTTGTTAGTTGGGGGTATAATGGGTAAACGGGGTAAATAGGGTAAAAAGGGTTTAAATGGGAATAAACACGTGGCTATTTGTTTTGTTTGGTTTGCATTTGGCAGGTATAAGTCGTCGTGGGTATTTGGAAATGGGACAAAATGGGTTTGGGTTAGAAAGTGGGTCTTTGGCTTTGGAAGATGGGTATTTGAATGGGTTGGTTGAAGGTTGGATAGGCTCGGCTAGGGGGTTGCCGGAACCAGGGCCAGAGGTCGGGCTGTTGGGTTGTAGAGAGAGAGACGGCAAGGGTGAGGTCGCCGGACATGGGGTCGCAGGGGCTGCGATCGGAGGTTGCGATCGGTGTGGTTGGCTGAGCGCAGGAAAAGGAGGGGTGCGCCGGCGGTTGATGTGCCGGAGATGGAGGTCGAAAGGTGAGAGAGAGGCGCCGGAGTTAGGCGCCGGAGGTGGCAGTGGGTTTGCAGAGGGAGAGGGTCGCCGTGGGGATTCTGACAGGTTGGAGTGTCGGGTCGGACTCGGTTTTGGGGTTTTGTTTGTTTGGGTTTGGGGTGGTAGCAGTTGTGGGGTGTGTATGAGGGTATGAGGGAGAACAAGGTGTTTGGTTTTTTGGTTATGGAGGTATGGTGGTATGAGTGAGGAGATGGGTGATGAAGGTTGAAGATGAAATGAGAGGGTTTAGGTGTGTGAGGGTGTATGGGTTATGGTGAGGGTGTGAGAGTTAGTTTTAGGTGTAGGTACTAGGTAGGGTGTGTGTGGTGTATGTGTGTGTATTTAATTTGAACCCCTAAAAATATAATAAGACTCAATTAAAATTAATAAAATTAAGACTAAAAAAATAAAAATAAAATCTAACTAAAAAATAAAACAAATTAAAAATAAAATATTAAAACTAAAAATAAAATTCTAAGCTATTAAAAACTAAAATAAAATAAAAGAAATAAAAACATAAAATTCTAAAAGAAAACTAAAGTCCTAAAAAATATAAAATTTAATAAACTAAAAATAAACTCCTAAAACTAATCCTAATAAAATAAAATAAAATTAAAACTAAAAACTAATAAAAATAAAAATAAAAATAAAATAAAATTATACAAATAAAGATAAAAATAGAAAATAAAACTTAGAAAATACTAAATAAATCTAAAATAAATCCTAAAAATAAAAATGACACAACTAAAAATCTAAAAATTGATAAAAGGGCGCAAACTCAACACACACAAGGTTTAGGGTAGGTTTAGGCTAGGTTTTAGGCTCGGGAAATGTTACGGGGTTGGTATTTAGCTCCATAAAATGCACAATTGCCTTGAAATACGCGTTTGAATACCGCAACATGCATCTAAACCTGCATATTGAACAATTAAGCACATAAGACTCATATTATCGAGAATTAGTAACTAAAATACATCTATTCGGGGTATAAATTATACAGTTTTGGGTGCTTATCAGTGGGTTAGTCTTCTCATTTTGCATTCGTGATTGATTTTCAAAATTTATACCCAACACCATCATCCTATGTTGTGATCTTAAGCTCTCTCCGGGGATAACCTTACAATCTTTACCGTAAATCAGTCTCCTTTCCTAGTAATTAAAAAATCTATTTGGCTCTTATGCGTTCCGCTTTTATAAGTTATTAAGTGTTCAAGCCTCTATTTAAAACCTGTGTTTACTAGTTCAAAATTATAAGCCATTGCAAAATCTAAGATAGACTCTCCCCCATCGTTCCTATATCCCAAAACATATCCTCCATTCACTATCTCATATCCTACACGTTCTTCTCCAACATGGCCATTAAAATCTCCCCATATATAGATTTTCTCACCTACGGGTATTTCTTGATTTAGTTCATCCATTTGTTCCCAAAATTGTACTTTAGTGTGCTCATCTAATCCTACTTGGGGTGCATAAGCACTAAAAATATTAATTATATTTTCACCTAATACCAATTTTACAAGTATAAGTCTATTACATTTTTTAATAACGGTTACGATATTGTCTTTAAAGTTCTTATCTACTATTATTCTAACTCCGTTCCTATTTATATTTCTCTAGCCTTCTCTTCAACCCATTTAGTTTCTTGTAAACAAGCTATGTTGACTTTTCTTCTTATCATGGTATCTACTAACTCCATCATTTTTCCTGTCATAGTCCTTATGTTCCAAGTCATTAACCTAAGTCTAGTATCCTCGACTAGCTTCTTTACCCGCACACGTCCAGATTAATACAGGAACCCTTGAGTATTTCTCGTCACATCCGGGAGCCGATGGGATGACCCTTGCCTATTTTTCGAGACACCCGGTGTCAGGCGAAACGCCCCTTGCCTATTTTTCAAGACACCCGGTGGCAGGGGCAACGCATCACTTAAGGGTAATGCCCTAGCATTAGCACGTATATTCATAGGATTCATGCTCATAAGGATTTGACAAAGTTTTATGCTGGCTGTTAGCTACCTAACGCAACCCTCCTCCTTTATCCGGGCTTGGGACCATCAATGTCCAAAAAAAAATATAAGAAGTTAAGCGCAACACAGGCGAAGTTTGTAAATAATAAACTTGTACGACCCAAAATTAACCGAAAGTAGCCTTCATATCAAGTCAGGCACTTTAGTTTGACTTAAAGTAAAGTTAAGTCGACTTAATCTACCCAAGATGACCTGCCTCAAAAAAGCACTTTGAAGAGAAGATTTTTGTGAGTTTTAAAAGTCGTCCTATGACTTGAAGTCGAACCAAAGTACTTTGAGTTAACTCAAAGTGCTTAGGTGGCCAAAAATCTAATGACTAGTGTGAGTGTGAAAACACCCAGCAAGGATGGTTATATATATATATATATATATATATATATATATATATATGGAGAGAGAGAGAGAGAGAGATAGAGAGAGAGAGAGAGAGAGAGAGAGATATATAGATAGATAGAGAGAGAGAGAGAGAGTCAGACTCTTGTGCACACTAACTTTGCACACTAAGTTTGCACATAATTTTTTTTAAATAGTAAAAAAACTATTTTTGAGTTGATTTTTTTAGTGATATTTAAACATTTAAAGGAACCCATATAAAAAAATTCAACTCAATTTTTTTTTTGCTATTTTAAAAAAATCAGTCAAACTTTCGTTGTTTTTAAGCACTTTTAAAGCTGCAAAAGTTTGACCGAATTTTTAAAAATAGCAGAAAGAAATTTTGAGTTGAATTTTTTTATATGGGTCCTTTGAAATGTTTAAATATACATAAAAAAATCAACTCAATTTTTTTTTTAATATTTTAAAAAATTTAGTGCGCCAGCACGTGTACAAACTTAGTGTGCACATGAGCCTCTCTCTCTCTCTCTCTCTCTTTCTTTATATATATATATATATATATATATATATAAGATCAAGCCTTTAAATAGATTAACCCAATTAAACTTATTTTCCAAAATTTTAAAATAGTGTTGTGGCGATAAATAAATTTCTCGAATTTTATATTTTTATCATTAAGCATGCATCTAGGTGATAGCAGATAAAATAAACTAATCGTACAACACGCCGATGTACGAGGGAAATACAAAACGGGAAAAACTAAACTTATTGGGTGAAAAACTAAAGTTCTTAGAGAGTTTAAATACAAAAGGAACTCTCAAAAAGTCTCTCTCCAAAGTCTAACCTCATATATCTATTTATAGGGAATATATTTGCAAAGAGATAGGCATTAGAGATGAGTATCAAATTTGTTTTAAAAAATCGCCCGGCCGTTCGAACGAAACGGTAAGTCGTTCAAACGACTTATATAATCTCATTAGAATGACATCGAACGAAATTCTAGAGGATGATGAAAAACAGGGTTGTTTGAAGTTCAACCAAACTCGTTTGAATAAAGGAACAAACTCATTCGAATGAGGCGTCGAATTTCTAATAATTTTTCCTATAAAAAAATCAAACGCCTTTTTAATTTATAATAGCCCCTTATAAAAGTTCAGACCATTTCAAAACATTTTATAAAATACTATCTCGTAATAATGAATTATCCAATGCTAAAAATAAATATGCATTCGTACCTGAGATTAGGGGTGCAATCGATACGGGTTTTTATCGTACCGTACCGTTTTGGTCTGGGAAAAAATGGTTTTGGTTTCATATTATGAGATACCGAAAATACCGTAAAAACTTTGGTTGTTTTGGTTTTTAGATATAAAAAACTTATTTACTGAATTTGCCGTCCCAATTTATCATACCAAAATTAACGTATCAAAATTACCGAATTTCTCGTACTGAAATACCCTACCAAACGCATAGTCCAATACCCATAAATTGATAACCCATTAAAAAATTAACCTAACCTAACATACATTCTTATTTTCTATTCTCTCTCTCTGCAAACTATCTACATCGGCGACTCTCCCTTCTTCCCTTATCTCATGTCTCACTCTCCTCTCTACAAACTACAGTCGATGGCTCCCTTCCCTCATCTCATGTCTCACTCTCCTCCGGCAAACTGGTCGGTCAGTTCCCTCCCTCATCTCGTCTCACTTTCCTTCGGTGCATAACCAAGTTTACTTGTTTATGACTTTTAGATCTATCATTCCAAATGCTATAAATGCTTGTGTATGTTTATGGGTTTTTTCTACTGCTTTTTGTGTTTGTTATGCATATAACAAGTTAATGATGTGTAGCTAGTTTGTTTTGGTAATTATTTTTCGGATTTTTAGTACAACTTTTACTTCCAATGTGTCACAAACTGTGTTTGTTCCAAGTATATATGAAAATTAAAAAAAATCCTCTAATATATTTTAATTTCAAATAATTGAACACATATGTTTTCATTCCCACAGATTACCAAAATAGAAATGTAGAATAAATTCCCATTCAAAAGATTTTCTTGAGGGGAACTGATAAAACCATAAGCCAAATGTTTTGAATTTAATTAGACCACAACAGTACTAATTTTTTGCTATGGTAAAAGTGAAAATTCTATCGGAATCATAATATTGAAATATATACCAGATTTACCGAGTGCATAAACTAATTTGTAATTCTAATATTTACGGAGAAAAAAACTGAATTGAAATTGAAATTACAGAAACAAAAAAAGACGAAAATACCGAAAAAAAATCGGTTTGGTTTGTATTTTTATTTTGATGTATCGACCAATAAATTGGTACAAATGGTTTTACCATTTAGATTATGGTTTTGGTATTGGTAAATGGTCATTACCGACATACCATACCGATTGCACCCATACCTGAGATCCTTGGAATCATGAAGATAAAAATGAGCACGAAACATAGCAAGATGATATAATCACTGAATCTTTGCCTCTATGTCTTCCTGCAAACACGTCAAAGGCTTAAAGGAAGAACACCAACTCAAACCTATGACTCAAAATGTTTTGTCCATAATTAAGCTAATTACAAACAAATTGACTCAATTAGAAATTTGACCTTACAAATCTCCCCCTTTGGCTATTCCGGGATATAACCAAAAAAAAAAAACTATGGGCCATCAAGCTCTCTAAAAAGACTCATTCCCCAATACCCAAAAGGAAGAAATAGTACGGATGCTCGATGGATACACGAACATGAGTAGCTTTGGTTTGCTTGAAAACTTTGTCGCATATCCTGCACACTTGAACACTCCTTCAAATGCAAAGAGAATATAACAAGTATAAATATGCAAATGAATAAACATCTAACAATTTCTAAAACAATCATGCAAGGAAAGATACCATTTCTCCACCTTTTCGTTCAGGAATAGACAAAAGCAGATGGCATAAAACAATTATCATCATCCTCAACCTTGTCGTAATCCCATTATATGGGGTCGACCATATGGATTCTCCTTTTCCATTCTAATTTATTATATGCATTTTTATCATTCAAGTTTAATTCCTTAATATCTCTCATAATAATTTCCTCCCACGATAGCTTAGGGCGAACTCTTTTTCTTTTACCCTCTATTTCCAATAATCTTCCTTTTGTTATAGAGGCATCTACTGGTCTACGCAACACATGTGTGTACCATCTAAGTCTATTTTCTCTTAATTTATTGCTAATGATAGCTACTCGTAACTTTTCTCTCTCATATTATTTTTTAATTTTATCCCTTCTAGCAATGCCTATCATCCACCGGAGCATCCTCATCTCATTAATATGGAGATTTTGTTCATTTTTTCTTTAATGCCCAACACTCCCTTCCACATAAGTTGTTAGCCTAAAAACTATTCTATAAAATTTTCCTTTTAATTTATTAGTTATCCTCTTATTGCATAACACCCCACTCTCTTGTCTTCATTTCATCCAACCAGTTGATATTTTGCTCATAGCATCCTCATCAATATCCCCATTACTTTGTAACAGTGAACCTGGATAATGAAATTTATTAGTTTGGTTTATCACTTTTTCTTTAATCTTAAATATTATATTACTCGACACCTCATTATTAAACTTACATTCCATAAATTCCATTTTATTTCTATTGACTTTTAGTCACTTAGACTTTAAGGCTTTTCTCCAAGTATCTACTCTCATTGCTAAGCTTTCCTTTTAAGTGCCTATTAAAACTATATCATCCGCATACAACATACACCATGGGACATCTTCTTGTATGTCCTTAGTAATTTCATCCAAAACTACGACAAATAAATAAGGACTTATGGTTGATCCTTGATGTAAACCCACTTTAATCGTAAAGTCATTAGTTTTTCCACATCATCATCATCCTTTCCTTAATCCCATCATATGGGGTCGGCCACATGGATTCTCCTTTTCCATTCTAATCCATTATGTGCAATATTATCATTCAAGTTTAATTCTTTAATCCCATCATATGTGCAATATTAGCATAAAACAATTACTCTCCCTTAAACCAAATCTCCCCCTAGATACATGATTGTAAGATACCAATTTAATAAAATTTGATACCAAAAGTTTAAACATAGGAAGAAGGGAATAAAATATGCAACGATGTAAAGTGTAGCAAAAACATAACATGGAAACTCAAGCACAGATAATCCAAACTACGATCAAGCATATGACAACCATGTACTAAATGTAAACCGCAAAGACTCAAAACATGATCCCTCGTATATAATATATGAAAAATACATCAATGAAAATTAGGCACATCTATATAGGATTAACCAACCATAAAAACTCGGCACAAAACACATAAGCTTTACACACTAGCATAGTATTGACGTGTCTAAACATGTGGGATGGAATGAATGAGCGTGAACTAGATACAAATGAATTAAGACCCAAATACTCTGTAAGGATATTTTTGTCCATTATCAATATGTATGTCATACTCCGTTACACCGTTGAAGAAATTCAAGATCGCATCTACATCAACGGATCCGAATATCAAAGCGTCTTCAACATCATAGCCTCTGCAAGAATGAACTTGGTAAAATTTTGTTTTTAAGTTCCTTAAAGTTCATATTTAGTATTGGGAAATTTTTATAAAATGTTTTTTATAAAAATAAGAAGTAAGTTTTTTCAAGCAAAATGAGGCTTTTTAAAGTATTTTATTTTTCTGGGAAAACCGGACCGGTCCGCCCTCTACCCGGACCGATCCGCCTTGCTCAAGGTCCAGTAGACCCCGGATCGAATGCAAACCGATGAAGCAGAAATAACCGAACAGATTCGACCTCATCCGGACCGATCCGCCTCTTAATAAAAGAACCGATCCGATCAAATCGGACCGATCCGCCCACAATCCGGACCGGTCCGCCTGGGATAATTACGGACAGTCCCAGTTTTTGAAAACTCTTTCCTTGGTTTTCTTATTTATACCAACTTCGGGAGAGTTATTTTTAAGACTTACATACACGATTTTCAGAGTCCTAAATACTCTATGTCTTCATCTTTTTGATGTGCCAAACATCTTTTTGATTCACACACAAAAATCCCAATTACTTTTGTGAATCTTTTGGAACCCTAGAACACAAACTTTGTTGTTGTTCATCTTTGTGGAGAGATCTTTGCAACCGAGGGCTGCGTGTCATTGCTGAGGGAGTCTCTACAAAGTTTTATGGCTGCGTGTCATTGAGGAGAGCTGCGGTTCTTCCTTCGTTGTTTGGGCTGCGAGTCCTTGGAGGGTGCTGCGTGTATTCTCTTGCTGAGTTGAAGACTGCGTGTCTTTATGGGTTGGCTGCGCGTTGATCCATTGCAGATTTCTCTATGTAATTGTAAGTTGCGGCTTGTATATTCATAGTGAAATAAAGGTTTTACCCGAGAGGGGTTTTTTCCTGATATCTGTGTCTCAGCATATTTTGTGTAACATGCTTTATTTATTTATGGGTTGACACACGCACCTTAGATGCATGATTAGGGGCTGAAATTAAATAAGTGTGCTATATTTGAAAGTTGCGAAGTTAATCAATTATCACACGTTCTCATACTCAAATATGTTCAAGAAGTTCTAATTGATCGCAAAACTGTATCAAACAAAGATTTAGGCTCAAGTGACAAGATAAAGTGAACTTAATGAACAAACAAGCACAATGCACATAATCCATTAATATTGATGATTCTACAAATCAATAGCGTCTTGACAAAATAAGCATAGCTATGATTCATTGTGCAAACCTAATGATCTTAAACTAAAAACCCTCAAAAGATAAACATTTATTATATTTTCTTTTCTTTTCTCAATCCTTTTAAAGCTTATTTCTTTTGAGAGGTTAAACAAACTAAAATATTTTGTCCTTTTGAAAATTTCCTATTCTTATTGCATTTAATCTTTTCATGAATCTCTTTCCAATGGTGTCTTTCCCGCAACGGAGATTTGATCCTTTGTAATCCTTTCTCGTGCACTCTCATCTATTTTTAATACAATTCAAATAAAGCTCACGGGCAATGGTTCTTATATGCACAAATCCCCTATAGTCACAAAAAATGTAGATGATAAAATTGATGGAAGAACATCTCACAATTCTCAAATATACATGTAAAGTTAACATTCAAAAATCTCGTTCATGTGTGTGCGTAAGCATATACAAAATCGAATCCATTAAGAAAATAAAGTTCGAAACATCTCTATGCAAACATAATTAAGAATAATCTAAGTAGCTATAATCACAACCAAATGTCCTGACCACATGGAATGTACGGAGTGAATTAGATTCAAACACACGAATATTCCCTGTCAAATGTGTAAAACTAATATACACAAAAACCAAAAATCTTTTTAAGTTTTTCTAAAAAAATTTGTAATAATTTTTTTTTGTATTTTCCAAAAAATTTATCAAAATAAAATCTTTTTGTATTTTTCAATATGACTCAATAAAAGAAAAATCAAATACAAAAGATACACACATCATAACTCTAGCAATCATATATCATGAATCATAGACTAGAGTATGACAAACAAAACATGCAAGCAATCACCCATGTGATATAGCATGCGAAGATTCATGAGCAAGCATGCGAGAATCAAGCAGTAGAACATTTAGCACCTTTAAAATAGTTTTCCTAACCCAAATTGATGTATTCTCAATGCGTTGAGTTTAGGTAACCAAGGGGATACTATACTTTAACTTCCTAGGGTCTTTTCCAAGATCATAGCAAAAACATCTAAGGTTACCTTTCCTATCGCAATGATTGGAAATGTAGATGCGATGAGGAATGGGACATTTGGCTTCACTTTTTCTAACACCCTGGGATGTGGTTGATCCTTTAAAATAAAAAATGGTCTTGGCATTAACAACGAAAGTATTAGAATCATGGAAGCCAACACGATCACTACCAACACTACTCGAGTCTTTTAGTTCATCTTTTAACCTTAAAATTTTACATTCAAGCAAAGAATTAGACTCTTCAAGTTTTAGGGACTCCTTCTTTAAATTTTCAATAATTCCTAGAAGGTTTTCTCTCTCCTCCTCAATGAAAGTTAACTTATCCCTAAGAGTCTTCTCACGTGCCCTTAGATCATTAATCAAATTATAATTATCCTCATTGATATGTACACAAACCCTAGAAACTATATAGTCCTCTAATTATTTCTCCAAAAGTAGGACTCTATCCTCACTCTCTTTCTTGTACACTTTTAAAATTTTAAAATCACAATCCATGACCACAATCTTCTTACGATAGAATTATCTTTGACTTTGAACAGTTTTCAAAAATTCCATAACAACTTTAAAACGATTTTTTTTCAAGAATTTTAATTCTTTTAGAAAACTTCAAATTCAAACGAGATAAATTTTTTGCATAATTATGAAGCTTATCAAACTCCTATCTAATATCCAAGTTGTCATCACTATGGAAATCCATTGAGAGAGAAAACAAACAAACAAACACAAGAGAGATGAATAAATAGACCACCCTAAACAACACTAAACAAGGATCTTACACGATAACTTAGTGCAACCCGTTTTGATACCACTTGTAAGTGCGAAAATACCCAACAAGGATGGTTTTGCAAAAAAATAAATATATTTTTTCTTAATTTTAAAGATCAAGCCTTTAAACAGATTAACCTAATTAAAATTTGTTTTCTAAATTTTTAAAATCGAGTTGTGGAAATAAACAAGATTTTTGAATTTTATCTTTTTATCCTAAAACATGCATCTAGGTGAAAGAATATAATATAAGCCAATCGCACAACTCGCCTTTGTATGAGGAAAATCTAAAATGGGAAGAATCTAGGATGACCTAGCCATAGAATTCACTATGATACAAAATTGCTTAAGATGACAGATGACTTACACAATGACTCGATCCCCACAATCCCTGACGCATCTTCAATCTTCAACCTCTCCTCCACAGTGATAATGAAATAGTCCACCTACGAAAGCTAACACAATGCACGAGTCCATGCACGCCTCGGTATCCACCGATCTAGGCTCAGTAACCGTCTATGAATTGGAACTCGAAATCTACCACTTCTTCACTGCAACACATCAAATACAACATCCATTGCAAGGAAATAAATTTCACAAAGATATGGAGAATAAACTTGGTGCCCAAAAAGGATCTTTAAAGCATATGTATAATTAATCTTGGATCTTAAACTTATTAGGTTAAAAACTAAAGTTCTTGGAGAGTTTAAACAGAAAAGGAATTCTAAAAAAGGCTCTCTCCCAAGCCTAACCCTGTATCTTTATTTATAGGAAAAGTGTTTGCAAAGAGATAGGCATTAGAGATAAGGATTAGATTTGAGAATGCCTCTATTGTGTGTGCATAGACAAGGATGGTTCGAATAAATACAAGTTCAATATTTTTATATTTTTCAAATTTCAAATATTAAAACTTAAAACAAATTAACCCAATTAAAATTAACACCGATTTAAAACTTTCTTGTGGAAACTCGATTTACCCAATTTTATCTTTTTACCCTAAATCATGCATCTAAGGTGATTGCAGATAAAGAAAATAAATCAACCCACAAGACACTGATATACGAGGAAAATCACAAAGGAAAAACCTCGAATGGTTCAACCAAACAGATCACTATGATAAGGTTTTAAAAAGCATAGATAGTAGACTTACACAATGACTCAATCCCCTTAAAGCCTTGACGCTCTTCTATCTTAGACTGATCCTCCACAGTGCAACATAATAATCCACCTATGCTAGCTGCCACAACGCACGAGTCCATACATGTCTCGATATCCACCGATAAGGCTCAACAACCGTAAAACACCCCAAATAGCACGTCAAACACCCCAAAGGACTCATTCCATAACCCCAAAAATGAAAAAATAGTACGGACGCTTGATAGACACACAAACATGAGAAACTTTGCTTTGCTTGAAAACTTTGTCGCATATCCTACACACTTAAACACACATTCAAATGCAAAAAGAATATAACAAGTATAAATTCGCAAATGAATAAACATCTAACAATGTCTAAAACAATCTCAACCTAGGTAGTACATCTCCCTCTAAGATAAAAATATCCTAATCACGCAAAAGAAAGATACCATTCCCCCCCCCCCCCCCCCCCCCTCTTTTTGTTCAGGAATATAAAAAGTATGAGGGCATAAAACAATTACTCCCCCAACCCAAATCTCCCCTAAATACGTGATCTTAAGATACCAATTTAAGAAAATTTTGATACCTCAATTATAAACATAGGGAGAAGGGAATAAATCATGCAGCGGTGTAAAATGTAGCTAACACACAATATGGCGAGTCAAACACAAATAATTCAAATGATTAATAATATGGTAAACATAGACTAAATGTAAACTGCAAAGACTAAAAAATGATACTATATATAATATATGCAAAATATGTCAATGAAAATTCGGCACACACATATAGGTATACACGACCACAATCTCGACACATAACACATAAGCTTTACACATTAACATAATATCGACGTGTCTAAACATTTGGAATGGAATGAATGGGCGTGAACTAGATACAAATGAATTATGACCCAAATACTCAAATATGTTCAAGAAGTTCTAATTGATCGCAAAACTTTATCGATATAATATTTAGTCTCAAGTGACAAGATAAAGTGAACTTAATGAACAAACAAGCATAATGCGCACAAGCTAATAATATTAATGATTATACAAATCAATAACATCATGAAAAAATAAGCATAACTAAGATTCATTGTGCAACCCATTGATCTTCAACTAAACACCCTCAAAAGATAAATGTATTATATTTTCTTTTCTATTCCTTCTCAATTCTTTGGAAATTATTTCCTTTGAAAGATCAAACACACTAAACTATTTGGCCTATTGGCAATTTTTGTGGCTTTATTGCCTTTAATTTTTTTACTAGGCTATTGCCAACGGTGGTTTTTCTTGCAAAGGAGATCTGCCCATTTCATAGCCCTTTCCGTTCACCCTCATATATATTTCAATACTAATTAAAACTTCTCATGGGAAACGGTTCTTACATTCATAAATCCCTCATAGTCATAAAACATGTAGATGACAAAATTGATGGGAGAACATCTCACAAAGCTCAAATATACATGTGAAATTAACACTCAAAAAGCTTTTGCATGTGTGTGCGGAGGAATATACACAATTGGATCCATAAAAGCAAATCAAGTTCGAAAAACTCCATGATAGCATGGTTAAGAACAATCTAAGTATCTACAATCATAACCAAATATCCTAGCTAAATGGAAAGTACAGAGTGAATTGGATTCAAACCCACCAATATGCCACACCAAATGTGTAAAACTAAAATACATAAAAACCAAAAATCTCTTTTATTTTTTCCTAAAAATTTCAAAAGAAACTACCAATTCTTTAACTTTTTGAAATAAACTCCATCTCAAAAGACAAATATAATCTTTTTATATTTTTCAATTTGACTCAATAAAAGAAAAATATAATACAAAAGACACACATGTCATAACACTAGCAAACATATATCACGAAGCACAACTAGAGTGTGGCAAACAAACTAACACAATCAACCATTAGATAAAGTAAGGGAGGCATCACGTGCAAGCAAACAAGAATTAACATGACAAATATGTCAAGCCTCCAAATCCGATTTCCTATCCTAAGTAGGTATAACATGACACTTAGGGGTTTTGGGAACCGTGGAGACTCTATTCTTAGACTTCCTAGTACTAGGGGTGGACAAAAAAAAGATCGACCCGATCAACCCAATTTGATCGAATCGAATCGGACCCACATTTATAGGCTTTTTTATAAATCGGTCCTAAATTAAGAGACCCGAATTTATTCGGTTGGGTCTAAAATGACGATTTTAAATTCGGTCTTAAGACCGGACCGGGCCGTTTATTTTAATATTATATAATATATTAATTTTATATAGATATGTCATATATGTTAATAGTAAATAACTAAACCCTAAGTTAAAACTCTATCACACACAGAGTCATACATACCTAAGCCGCCCCAACACCCCTCTCTCTCTCTCTCTCTCTCAACACCCTAACAACGCTCAACAATGGCTGGGCCTGGGACATCAGATCCCACCTTTAAATTCCCAGCAACAATGGTCTCTCCGGCGACGACAAAGCGTCATCCTACGGTAATTTTCAGTCATAAAACCCATCGTTTATTTCTGATTTATTTCTCTGCTATAAAAAACTCATTGTTTATTTTTTTTATACCCGTTTTAGCGACAAGTAAAAGCAAAAGACTCAATCATAATTTAGGAGAACCGATTTTCAACTATGTTATCATAGATACACATGAAAATAACTTGGGCTTTAAAAGAAGAAAAAGTAAATGAACTCCAACTCATAAGAATTGTTATTCAACGGTTCAAACTTTCTAAGAAGCTTTGCTTGTTGACTTCTGTATTCCTCGAAGATTAATTAATAAAATAGGCTGCCCTCCTAACTTTTTTAATTTATTGTGTTCTAAGTTCTTGGTGCAAAATATAACACTGAAAAATAGTTCACTGCATCTCCATATCTGTTATATTTGAAAATTAGTTCACCACATCTCCATATCTGAAAAATAGTTCACTAAAAATTAGTCCAATGTATAACATCTCATAGACTTTTTTTTCATACTGTTATATTTTTCTGTTTGTGCACCGATTATTAACTGAACCAAACCAAAAATAACCTAGACCGAGTAAATAGGCTATACCGATTAAATCAGTCTGAATTCGATCTTCCCAAATATAGGACTTAATAATTCGGTCCGGAACTTAAAATGACCAAAACCTGGACCGGACGGGACCGCGCCCACCCTACCTAGTACTATTTTTAAAATCATAGTAAAAATGCCTAAATTGACTTTTTTTACTGCAGTAAGTGCAAGTGTAGACATGCTGAGATGTGTTACCTATAGGTTGACCTTTCCTAACTTTCCTAGTCAACTCTCTCAAACGTACGGTCTTGGCTTTGGAAGCGAAAGCATCATGGTCATCAAATCCAATCAACATACCACGAAGACTATCCTAGACTCCAAATGAAATTTGACTATACTCGAATCTCTCAATTTCTTCTATAACTCAACTATCCTAGACTTTAGTAAAGGCCTAGACTCCTCAAACTCTAAAAAATATATCTTCATAACCTCCATCAAACCACGAAGACTATCTCTCTCATCATCAACATACTCTATCTTCTCTCGAAGAGTCCTCTCACATTTTCTAAGATCCTCAATGAAAACATTGTCATTATTTCCTATGGAACATTATTTAAACCTAGCTTCCAACTTTAAGTTAGCCTTCTTCACCTTTAAAGTTTTTGCATATAACTCACGGAAGGTAACTTGTAGTTCTCTTTCCTCCTCATGTTCCTCATCATCACTTTTATCTCCATTCTCTCGACGATCACTCTCTTGGGATCCACAAACTATGGCCTCAGAAGTGTCATGTAAAGGAATATCTTCATGGGACGATTTCTCATCAAAGCTCACATGACTAACCATGAATGTGATAAAGTTGTGCTCAATGGGGGGATCGTTTCCCTATTTCGGATCACTGTCATTAAGGGTGACATAAATGCTATCAATTTCTTGCCCTCCTTCCTTAGTTTAATGGGGCACTCAGCTACATTATGGCCATAACCCTCACAACCATAAAATCTTTTCGAATCATCCCTCTTAAAGTTCTCATTCCTATTTTTAGGGACGCGATCGAACTTATTGTTCTTATTTTTCTCAAACCTTTTTGCATCTTTCGATTGATTTTAGAATTTGAGAAATTTCTTGAATTTCTTTACCCATATGGCCACGTCCTCGGAATTAACGTTAGACTCATCATCCGAAACAAGTGTTTCCTCCTTTCGGGCTTTGAAATATATACCATTTTCTTTATTCGTCACATTATTGGTGGTAAATATGTCACAATCATAAGTTTGTAAGTCACCTATAAGCTCTTCAAGTTTCTTAGAGTCTAAAGTACCCAAAGAATTTAAGACGGTCACCTTCAGATTAAATCTGTTAGGCAACGACCTTAAGCTTTTCTTTTTCACGCGGTTATCGGGTATCTTCTCTACCAAGTTAAACGACGAGTTAAATATGTCGAACAATCTAGCGTAGAACTCACCAAAGGTCTCACTCTCCAACATCTTAATGGTTTCAAATTGAGTGGTGAAGTTTTAGAGTTTAGAAGCCTTAACAACACTAGTTCCTTCATGGGTGAGTTAGAGTATATACCAAGTCATATTGACGTTTCACACATCATAATACGACAAAATTCCTTTGGGGTGATAGAATAAACTAGAGCATTTAAACCTCGAGAATTATATTGCGATAACTTTTCTCAACCTCATTCCACGATTCTACAAATTTTAAGTGAATTGCCTTTCCATCTCTCGTGACAGGTGGAGACTACCATTTAACAATTACTAACCATACCCGTTCATCTATAGCCTTAAGGGCTGACTTCATACGTGTTTTCTAGTATCCGTAGTTCTACTCATCAAACATCGGGATTCTAAAACCATCAAAGTTCATGCCTAAAGACATGGGATAAAAACACAAAAATTGAGTGTTCGAGCTCTGATAACAATTTGAGAATGCATCTACAATGTGTTCTTAGGCAAGGATGGTTCGAATAAATATAAGGCCAAACATAAAACAAAATTAACCCAATTAAACTTAGCACCGAATTGAAACTTTCTTGTGCAAACTTGATTTACCTAATTTTATCCTTTTACCCTAAAGCATGCATCTAAAAGGTGATTTCAAATAAAGTAAATAAATTAGCCCACAAGATGCCGATGTACGAGGAAATAGACAAAGGAAAAAAACTCGGATAGACCAGCCAAATAGATTACTATGATACAATTTTACAAAGCATATAAAATTGACTTACATAATGACTGGATCCCCCACAAGCCTAGATCCATCTGGAATTTTAAAAACGTAAGCAAAATTGCCAAGTAGATAATTATCATTCTATACAGTTTGAAATAACATTTAAAGTGAGTTACTATCAAAAGTACAATACGTAAGTAGGTTCAAATTTCCTGATAAGATAAACATAATTTTTGGAATGATATTGCTAGAAGTAGAAATATCTGTCTAGAATATGTTAAGGTTATGGATGGTTTCTAAACAAATAATCAACAAATATCCATTTAGAGGCTTAGGGAAATAGTCATACATACAATAACTCAATCCAAATAAAATTTGAAGATAAATCAATCCAGATGACTTGAGATAATGCTAAGTCAATATCAGACATTCCATATGGTAGAAATTAACAATGCCTTCAATAAACTGAGTCCTATGGGCCAAATAATACAGTTATGTGTATCAAAAAAACTTATTACCTGGCCATAATGTATGCTATAATTGAACCGAGTAAAATTTCATCATATGAAATAGCATGATTGCATAACATCAGCATTAAAATAAAAATCAATCCTACGTACATGGTTGAACTTATCAAATGAGTTCATTAATGGGAATATGATATACTGGGTCTATCACATGGTGATATTAAGAAAAGGCATAATCAAAAGCATTGCGTGAAATAATATCGAATAAGAAATCACCTACTTATTGTTTAGGGTTTTTCAAAAGTTTCGTTGAGTTGTTTTAAGTTAAGGTTGAGGTTCATGCAATTCTGATAAATAAAAAAATATTTATATGTAAGAACAAGAGTTTGTGAAATGTATTTAAGTGCAATAAAATTTTAAAGTTGCGTATGCAGTAAACTTAAGAGTTTTAAATGAAAATAAATCTTGTTTTTATTTCTTAAGGTCCCTTAGCTTTTCAAGGTTGGTGTTAAAAGACCTTTTTGTTTATCATAATATCAAAAATTAGTAGGAAAAGTTTGGGATGAAAAATTCGAGGTTGAAAAACTTCAGGGGTTAATGTTCAAAATAATTTTTAAAGTTTTAAAATCTATTTTTTGCTTTCTTCGAATTTGCTTTCTTATAGACCAAACAGGGTGTTGTAATATAACATTTTGACCAAAAAAATAAAATAATTTTTTTGGAATTTTTTTAAGAATTTTCTGATTGGATGTGCGCTCGCACGCGTGGAGTCAAACTTCACACGCGTTGACTTTGACCCAACTTGCGCGTGGCTTACACATCATCTTCAACCTTCGAATTTTGACTTTTAGGGTTTCAAACTTTGACCTCCGATTAAATTCATTAGGGAATACCATTCGAAATGATTTAAAAGCCATTCTTCCTATTTTTCACAAGGATTTCAAAAATATAAGTTTTATGGATTGAGGTGCACTATAGCCTCATCTCCATAGACTATAAAATCTTGGAAAATTCAGTTCTATATTCGTGGAGTTGTAATGAAATTGGAACCATGATAGTGATACAATTTTATTTTTGTGTGAATTTGGAACAAAATGGTTTTGGTTTGAGGTTGTAATTCATAATATACACAGAGAATTTTGGATTTTTAAATTCAATTACTGAAATGAACAAACTTGATTTCGGGACGTGCAGGTATGCTATACGAAAATTAAACATTATGGTTGAGTTACTACAAGTCTAAGTACAAATATTCCCACCTTGAAATTGGTTTAAGTCCACGAACACAGAGTCCAGCATTAAAGCTCAAGCTTTCATGGTGTTTTCTAAATTTTGAACCTTAGTTATGATTTCCTACATGAAATATTGTTTGTAAATACATAATTGAACTCTAAACTACTGGAGAAATGTAATGGAATTAAAAAAAAAAGCTTCCTACATAAAATGTTAGTACACTCGAAAATGAAAAATTTTAGAGGTATTTTTGGATTACTGAATCAGTGGCTTTCTCTAATCCGAGGGGCTTTTTATAAGTGAGACTGAATTGGTTTTATCGGTCGAAATTGAGGGAAATTTTTGTTGGTCTAATGGGAGTTATCTAAAAAGAAAGTTTAAGATTTATAAGTGGGCATGTTTATCCTAGGCTACTATTGGTTCCAATGGGGTTTAGATGTCATTCTTATCAATTCAGCTGATGAGGAAGAGGGTATGGTTTTAAGTTTGAGTCCTTGGAGGTCTTTGGTTAAGGTTTAAGTTATTTTTCCTTTATTTTCAAACTTTTGGGGTCTTTTGTGTAATTTCCAAAACTTAGAGGAGTAGTTTGAAGGGATGGTTTATAATTGTTGAGGGTTATAAGGTTAGTTATGGAAAAAAAATTAGAATGCATAACTCATTTGAATGGTTTAAAGGCCAAATGAAAACTTTAGGGGTTGTTTTGTAATATTTAAAAATTTATGGTAACTTTCTAATTCTACTTTTCCTAAGGTTCTTGGAGTTATTAATTAAAGATTTTGGTTTTCAAGAAATTTTAATTTATGTAAGGTTTATCAGTTTATTTAAAATTATGTATATATAGGTATTATCGAATCTAGACAAGTTATCATTTGGCGGATCTTACAATTCTCCCTACCAAAAAAAAATCGTCCTCAAAATTACCATATAATAATTCAGGGTATTATTTTCTCATATCATCCCTAAGTTCCCAAGTTGCTTCTCCGATCATGTGATGTTTCCAGAGAACTTTAACAATGGGGATGGTTTTGGAGCAAAAAATTCGATCTCGAGTATATGGAATTTGAAGAGGTCTTTCTTTGAAATTATGATTGAATTGGATAGAGAGTCCTTCCCATGTGCTAATGTGGCTTGGATTAGAAACATACTTTCCCAATTTCAAAACATGAAATATATAATGGATTTGTGATAAATCATGGGGTAATGTCACTCGATAAGCTATTGATTCGATATGTTCAATAATTATAAAAGGTCTAATGTATCGTGGTGCAAGTTTCCCTTTTCTTTTAAATATTATGATTGCCTTTCTACGTGACAATTTTAAGAAAGCTTGTTCCATTCTATGAATTCTAGGGGTTGTCTACGATAATCCGCGTAGCATTTCTATTTACTCTTGGCTTTTTGTAGCATTTCCCTGAATAGGCGTATCTTTTAAGTAGATTCTGTAATGACTTTGGGTCCAAAAATGTAATTTTCTCCTGACTCATTCTAGCAAAGTGGAGAACGACATGGTCTTCCATAGACTACTCCATATGGAGCATCTTAAATATTGGCTTAATAACTATTGTTATAGGAAAATTCAACCAATGACAAATGATCGCTCCAATTTCCTTCTAAATCTAGAACGCATCCACATAAAATGTCTTTTAGTGTTTGAATAATTCATTCAGATTGTCCATCGATTTGGGGATGAAATACGAGGCTGATGTAAGGGAAAAATTCCAATCGAGTCAATTTTTAGTATTGGCTTAATTACGGACAAAACAAATTTGAGTTATAGGATAGAAGTTGTATCTTCAAGCCTATGGAGTTTGTGTTGAAGACGTAGCGGCCATGTTCAATTGAAGACATCATTGCCAGTTTCTAGTGCCATATTTCACGTCATCAACATTTGATTTGTGTCGAGGTCTCCAAAGGTATGAATGCACTCTTATATATATTTAGGACCTTGGACATTTTATTCTGGGCGTATTTTAAAGTGAAAATGTGTTCTTATTTTGAAAAATGTTTTTTGAATTTTTTAAAAGAAAAATTCATTTTTCGGTAATGTCGTTCGAATGACATTTTTTTCGTTTAAATGAGATTTCGTTCGAATGAGTTTCATCAAACGAGGTTCAAACATCAAAATGTTAAAAATCTTTGAATTCTCATTTGAAGTTCGTTCGAATGAGGCTTTCCAACGAACATTTGCCTTGATTTTTCTCTATATTTTCGTTCAAAGAAAGTCATTCGAACGACCTTGGTTTTTCGTTCGAACGACCTGGGCAGATTTTGATTTTTTTTAGCAATTTTAATTTCAAGCACCCACTCCCCACTAACTTTGTACCAGACTAAAAGTGTGGGAGAACAGTTTTCCAAAAAACTTTTTCATTTCCAAGAGAGCTTAGAGAGAAAAATTCACCCAAGAAAAAGTTCTTTGTATGTGTTGATGTTCTAAAGAGAAATAAGTACAAACAAAGTTTCTACTTATATATATCTTGCTTGGAGTTTGTTTGTCATCGGGTTCCTTTCCTACCTAACAAGAATAGAGTTTGGATTTTTTTCTCTACCCAAAAAAGAAGAAGTTCGTTTACTCTACGGTGTTCTCATACGTAGAAACTCTCCGTATGGAGGTTAACGGTGGCCAGACCCCATTGGTAGATTCCGAGACTTCGGTGGAGTCTGTGGTTATCTACTAGGCAGAGGTTAAAGAGCGGAGGAGCGCGTCAATACGTGAAGGGAGTCCAGTCTTTTGTGTAAGTCCTCTTATCACGTCTTTTGCAAACATACGATACTTAGTGGATTTGTAGGTTGGGCCGTCCGAGGGTTTTCCCATTTGGGTTTTCCTCGTACATCGCGCCTCTTTTGTGATTGTGATTTATTTTATCTTGCAAAACTCACTTAGAATGCATGCTTAGGTTTAATCAAGATAAAATTTGGTTTGATCATAATCGCTTTTAAATTGGTGCTACAATAAGTTTGGGTAAGTTTAAGTTTAAATTAATTCAAGTCAAGAAAATTAATTTGTCAAAATGGGTGTTTAGTTTGTTTATCCTATATTGAAAATATAATTAATTATTGTTAGGCTTATTTTGGACTTGAATTGAATTTCTTGTTTAAGTTTAACTTTAATTTTGTTGAAATTAAAATTTGGAATTTTATTGTTAAAATTTGAAAAGAAATTTTAGTTTGGAATTTAATTGAACCATCATCTCATAATTTTGAGTACTTTAAAATTTAGGGGGCTTCTGCTCCAACAAGTGGTATCAGGAGCGCTAAGTTATTGCATGTAGGTCTTTTTAAACTTGTTTTTAAAATGGAAATTTTACCGTTTTCAAAATTTCCCATTTTTGATGGTTCAAATTACGCGTATTGGAAAGCACAAATGAAATCGACACTTATGTCCCTAGATGAGCGGCGTTGGCAATCGGTAGTTACTAGGTGGTCCCCACCTACATGTATATTAGAAAATGAGCTTGTACATAAACCCGTAGAGAGATGGAGTGAGAATCAACTAAAATTAGCGAATTTTAATTCCCGTTGTTTAAATGCTCTCTTTAGTGTCATCACACCGGATGAATTTTGACGTATCATGAGGTGTGAAACACCTAGAGAGGCCTGGGATATTTTACAACTCACCCATGAAGGTACTAGTGTCGTGAAGGCTTCAAAACTCCAAAACCTCACCACTCAATTTGAAACCATTAGGATGTTAGAAAGTGAAATCTTTGATGAGTTTTATGCTAGACTTTTTGACATTGTTAATTCATCTTTTAATTTGGGAGAAAAGATACCCGATGACCATGTTGTAAAGAAAATTTTGAGGTCCTTACCCGATAGATTTATTCCTAAAGTGACCGTGTTGAATTTTTTACCCACCTTATGAAACTAGAAGAGCTTGTAGGTGATTTACAAACCGATGAACTTGATATGTTTCCCTCAAAAGATAAGAAGAAGAAAGATAAAGGCAGCGCGCAAGGAAAAAAAACAAGTTTCGGATGATGAGAGTGACATCGACTCGGAGGATATGGCTATGTTTGGTAGGAAGTTTCAAAAATTTCTTAACTTTAACAAAGATAATCTTAAAAATGATTTTAAGAAATTTGACAAGTCTAAGCATTACAAAGCCGAGAAACTCCCAAAACTTCACAATTAAGATCTTAAGAGTAATGATTCAACTAAGTGTTATGGTTGTGAGGGTTATGGCCATAGGGCGCAAGAGTGTCTCACTAAACTAAGGAGGGAAGGCAAACGACCAATTTCATATAATGACACCCTTAGTGATGATAGTGATAAGGAAGAAGGGACTGATTTCCCCATTGATCCCAACTATAAGACGTTCATGGTAAGTCATGTAAGTGAAGGTGAGAAATCATCCAATGATGACATTATAATACAAGACACTTTCGAGGACAAAGTTTGTGAATCCCATGTTTTTTATGGTTGTGAGAGTGGAGATGAAAGAGATAGTGAAAATGAAGAAGATGTTTATGTGAGTGAGATTCAAGTTTCTTTTCGGGAACAATATGAGGAATTGATTAAAATAAAAAGGGCTAACTTGAAGTTAGAAGTGAGTTTGAGAGAATGTGACAAGGTTAATAATGAGACTGATTTAGTGGAAGACCTTAGGACATGTGAGAAAGATCTTCGTGAGAAACTTGAGTATGTTGAAAATGAGAGAGATAGCCTTAGAGGTTTAATAGAGGCTATGAAGAAAGAGCTTCTTTGTTTTGAAGAGAGAAAGTCTTTGCTTCAGTCAAACATTTTAGAGTTGGAAGTAAAATTGAGAGACTCAAGTCGTGTCAAATTTGATTTGGAGTGTCGGTCCAAAAAATTAGACAAAATGCTAGGAACCGTCCAAATTAAAAATTACACGTGTGTTATTGACTTCGATTCTCAAAATTCTTCAACTTATAAAGCCAAAACCATAAGTTTGGGAGAATCTTGTAGGAACAATTTTAAGGGTCAATCCTTAGGTACTAATTTTCCCTGAGTTTTCACTTGTTCACATTGTGGTGGAAAAGGTCATCTTAGAAAATTTTGTTTTGATCTTAAAAGGGATCCTAAGAAACCCAAGAGTAAGGTAAATGAGGTAGCCAAGGTCACCCAATCCCAAGATTGTCACTTTTAACTTGTTTAGATTAGGAGATCCGACTTGGTAACTTTACAAGATAGGATTTATGATTCTCATTTGATATCACATGATAACTCCCATGCTAAATCTAAAGATTAAAAGGGTTAGCTCTGTTTTCATAAAATAGCTTTTGTGCTACATGTTATATATTCATGCTAGTTGTATTTTTGTTTGTCATTTTCTAGTCCATGCTTCATTATATATGCGTTGTTAGAATTATGACATGTTTGTCTTTTTTATTTTATTTTATTTTATTTGGTGTTATTGAAAAATACAAAAAGATTTTGTTTATCATTTGTATTTTACTTTTGTGAGTTATTTGAGTTTAATGAAAAATACTAAAAGAGTTGTGTTTGTCTATTGAGTTGAATTTTTGGTGTTTTATTAAAAATTTGAAAAACTCAAAAATATATTTTTTATGTGTGTATATAATTGAGTTTTACACACCTTTTGCGGCATATGCTTGTGTTGAATCCTATCATTACTGTGGGGGAAATAAATATGCCTACATAATAGCATAACACGTGGTGAGCACCCCGATCAAGATGGCGAGCAACAGACGTGCCATCAATATAGGGACGACTAAAGTCATTAATAAACTAGAAGATCGAGGAGCAGTATCTGATTGGAATCAAACTCCACGAAGATAGGACTCATCCATATTTGTTACTCATCCATAGTTGTAACCCTAATGTAACCCCTAACTCTATATAAAGGGGACACCCCCCATTGTGAAAGGGGTCTTAGAAGTGAGAGAAACACTCTCATGTAAAATTCTCTGATCATTCTAATGAAACACACCAGCAGCCCCGTGGACGTAGGCCATTCATGGTCGAACCACGTAAATCTTTGTATCTCTTGTATTTAATTTTATACTTGTATCGTGATGAATTGGAACCCCCGACGGGTGAGATTTTTTTCCTCTACAATTGGCACCGTCTGTGGGAAATGGCACAAAAAGCCTTCCCCTTCTTGCTAGAAGATATCTAGATTTACGTTCAAGGACAATGATGCCTATGCTATGCACATAATCAAAAGATAAGTTTTCTTTTTTAATCTGTGCACGAGAAGTTATACGTTTCATATATGATTATTTGTTTTGAACAAATATCATTTCAGTGATGTTTAGTTTTCGTATATTTATGTTCATAAATTCTTTACTGGGTGTATATTCATCTGAAAATCTGCATAACCATTCTTTGTTTTTGACGAATCTCAATACTGAAGATGTGATAAGAGTCTCCAAATATTTGGACTCTTGTAGGGTCAAGCATATACGATCACAATCTGGGCATGCTCTCTCTCTCTCTCTCTCTCTCTCTCTCTCTCTCTCTTCCGAGATTTTTGGATCACCAAAGATCTCAATTACTGGGTCACGTAACACCCCATTTTGAGGAGGGCATCTTGGATATGCCATCTTCCAGCCAGGTACACGAACATGCCCACTTGAGATAAAAGGTAATCGTCGAAAACTGGCCCGTCACAACCATCGTCACCAACCCATGGAGATCCAGTCCTCGTCACCGACTCTACATATCATCCGCCCCTGTTGGTCGGATTTCATGTGTAACAAGAATTTCCCTCCGGTTTTATCCACGGTCGACGCCGTCCATCCTCATCAGGAGTTGTGGGAGATCTGCACCCAACACTATTTTTCGGTCGGCCTGCGATCACCGGCCTCTTCGCGGTGACCATCATCACACATCAGCGGAATAAAATCTCTTGGGGGTGGTTAAATAAAAAACACCATATTTCCTCTGTCTGGTCGGCAACCACGATGAGAACAACATAATACCTACACAACTTTGCAAACTTCACTTTTTGATAATAGACAGATTTCGGGCGTGAAACCTGCGAATAGGCGGTGAGCTCGAAGCAGATCATCACAATCAGCGTGCGAGGATGATTACACCGCCCTTTCGATCGGAGGAGAAAAATGAGGTCATCAGATCACTCATTATTGGTCGGCGACCACTGCACTACCACGGTGGGGCCAGAGGAAGGCCGCCGCTGGACCAACAATACTAGTCAACGAACACTATACAACATGTCTCACACACCAACAATGGAAGAAACCCACTCAGACGGTGGTAAACAGGTTGGGAGTAGCGAAACCCATTTGGGGTTTAACCTTTTTTAACCCATCAGGCAAAAAAGACCGAATTTACTGTGACTTCTGTGATGTATTTGGGAATTGATCGAGGACCCTAGAATAGGGTCGCCGGAATACCCTTCTGGTCGGTAACCATGGTGTGAACAAAATATATCAGCGACCACTATGCGAAATCATTGGACCATCCATCGTGATGGGTGACCCATGTACTACTGCGATGAGCTAAAGGGAGCTCGGCGAATAGTGTGCCATGGGATCAAATCAGATGGTCGACGACGAGCACACCCTGTGCATTGTTTAACTCAGACAAGATTATTTTGGGGCCTAAGTTTCTAGACCTGTATATCTTCATTAAAGCGCACTGCGCACTCTAGAAGATATTGCCCGACCTATTTTAGTTCACATCTATATGGAGAAATAATTTTTGAAACCAAATAATTTAGCGAAAATTCCGAACTAACTCCGATGTTGTACATCTAGAATATATTTGATCGATTTTTTTCTCTGCTTGGCTGTAAATTTTTAGAGGACCGTGCGACTTTATTACAATTTTTACAACGATTTTAGTTGGGACTTTTTCATGCGACCTTATTACAAATTGTTTTGCTCACATAAATAAGAGAGGCACACTTATATAACACTCATGTCATTTATTCGAGCATTTTAATTTTCAATATTGTCATTTAGCTACAACAATTTAATCTCACTAGAAGGAGATAATTGGTTATTTAGCTCAGCCCCGACGGATGCTCGGGCACGGTTATTGCAGTGGTATTTTTATCATAAAAATCATTGGATCATTTATTACATTCATACGCTACTATGAATTTTTTCCCCGGCAAATGGACGAGCGGATGCATATCTTATATACTTTGTTGAACATATCATTTTCATGATAACTTCTATTTTTATTTAGCCTCAATAGATGGTCGGGGAATTTACTAACTTCCACAGGTACAAGATTCAGTCCCGACGGATGCTCGACAACAATCTTAAGTCCTTAGAAATCTCATCGATGTTTCGACGGATGATCGAGCATGAATTGCTCGCTATATCTACTCGGTATTCCACAACTTTGCCCCGACGGACTATCCAGGCACCATTCATTTTATTAATGCTCCGACGGATAGTCGAGCATACTATAACATTTTAGACCCAAAAAGAAAGGCTTGTGCAAAATTATTGTTACTCCGACTGAAGCCCGGGTTCTATGATTCTTAACCTGAAGGACGATCAGGCATATTCAAGATTCATCTCGGCAGATAATCGGCAAAATATTTCTATATATTTAGTCCCAAAGATATTTGTCACACATGTCGCACTTTATCCCTAAGGGATGGTTTGTCAGGATAATTCTTATATTTAGCACAACCCCAGTTGATGGATACCAGCATTTATTTGTGCATTTTTCATTTCTATCTCATAATATCTTATTTGCTCACAAATTATGATCACGATTTGTGTCATCATAAATTTGTCAGCAGGGGCAATATATACTGTATATTTCACAATTGTCACTACACAAATTTTCTGTGAAAACAATTTTTTGAAACTAGCTTAATATTAAGTATTTGCTTAAAGCTATTTGCAGAAATTCCAAACTAACTCCTATGTCATACATCTGGATATATTTGATAAATTTTGCACCTTTCATTCGACTTTATTACAATTATTTTGTCCACATAAATATTGGGCGCGCACTTATAGAGCACTCATGTCATTTATTCGGTCATTTAATTTTCAATATGGTCGTCTACCTATTATTGGTTATACCAATGGATAGTCGGTGTAATATCTTTACTAATACTTAGCATAGCCCCAACGAATGCTCGGGCACGACCATCCTCATGAGATTTTTATCATAAAAATTATGGGATCATTCGTGTCATTCATTCAATGCTATGAATCCTTTCCTCGACACATGTTCGAGCAGATGCACATCATATATTCCTTGATTGACTAAACAAATTGCATGATAAATTCTATTTTTAGGCTCAACAAATGCTCGAGTAACTTATTAACTTCCACAGGTACAAGATTCAGTCCCGACGAATGCTCGGCCACAATCTTAAGCTCTTGGAAATCTTATTAATACACCGATAGATGCTCGAGCGCAGATCGCTCTCTATATCTACTCGAACCTGTACAACTTCACCCCGGCAGACCAGTCTGTCACCACTTATTTTGTTAATGCTCCGACGGATGGTTGAGCACTTTACACCACTTTGGACCCAACACATGCTTGGGCAATATTATTTATAATAGACAGATGCTCGGATGTTGATATTTCTTAAATTTCAGAATGGTTTATCTGGCTCTATGATTCTTGACCTGCAGGATGATCAGGCATAATCAAGGCTCATCTCGGCAAATGATCGGCAAAATATTTCTATATATTTAGTCCCGATTATATTTTCCACACATGTCGTATCTTATCCCCAACAAATGGTTGGACAGGATAATTTTTATATTCAGTCCCAACAGATGGTTGGCACAGTCGATTAATAATCAACATTGCATTTATTGGAAGGTTAGTTTTCACTAACAATACAGGATCATTCGTAATACTTTCTCGGTCCTTTTTGCCTCGACGGATGCGCGAGCATGGATCACCCGCAAAATCTACCAGATCCTCTATAGTTTTTGCCTCAACAGGCATTTAGGCATCATTTATCTTATCAATACTCTGACAGATGCTCGGGCATGGATCGTTTGCAACATCTACTAGGTCCTTTGTAATTTTGCCTCGACGAACCCTCAGCTTCGATGGATAGTTGACATTGTGTGATCACGTCTCAAGCTCCAATAAACAGTTGGGCAATATAGTTCTTATTTAATTCAACCTCATCGAATGAAAAGTTGGGCGATCTGTACCACAAATATCAAATAACACATAAAGTAGCATGAAGAGCAACGATCAACTGTATTTATCAACAAGGATAAATCCAACCTGTAAGAAGTCACATATCCAGTAAAATCACAGTCAACGAGCAAGACATGTTGATAACAGCACTATACCACCCTGAATGTATCGAGCAACATCGTCATACAACCCACGGTGATCGACGATCACCAAGCAATGAATTAACGGGTAGTCAACACTAAGATATCCACTCCAGAGGAGCAACGTTTCTTGAACGCCATATCAAATCAACGCATTTCTGCTCAAGGACACTTTGAACTCATATCAATTTCTTTAGGTGCACGAGCTATATGGAGTCTTCCACAGCCTCCTGGAGCCACCATGCATGGTCAGCGAACAAGTGTGCCCCGAGGAACGATACAATACGTGGAGATATACGAGCAAGATAGTCCTTAAATATATCCAGCTCGACGAATGATAAACGCGACACTCTTCAATGCAACGAATCCCGAGGAGCAATTGGGCACACTTATCATCCTGGTTATACAGATCAAATGACCCGATGGATGGTCGGGCAGTCTTCTCTTCACATCCCGATTGGGGGCTCCATGGCAGCGATGACACGTGAATAGATTCACTACAACATTTAAAGAAAAATAGAAGAGGATAACTCAGGACAGATGCCAACATGGTTAACACCAGAATTAGTCTTTCAAATGATGATCAAGACCAAGCTCGATTTAGTTACCACTGCCTTCTTGCTTGTTCCCACTAAATTAAGTACGTCTACAGGCCTTTGTTATCTCCAAACACAAATGGCCTCACGAGTTGCCCAGGCAATAATAAAATCCCTACGGGGGATCCCTATGCAAAAATCCAACTCAGGTTGGTTGCCAACTATGTTGGTCGGTTAAAATTCTGAACGGGTGGATGACCCTTAAACCAGGTGCATTTTTTCCATCGCCTTTTAGGCTTAAGGAAGTGTGACGACACAACCTAAAAGGTAAAATAGGCAGATATTTACATGTGAGGCATTAGAAAATGGAAAAATGCAAACATAATTGGTATTACATTAAATTACGAGAAAAGACTAAGTACAATAAGCATACCGATTACATATCACATGTTAGAAAACCTAATGCAGGGTCTTACCCCTACTAGGTACATGCTCGAGCAAGGCTCGACGCATAGGCTTCTGGTCGGCCTCTCTAATTGGACCATATAAAAAACCTAAGGCAGGGTTTTACCCCTACTAGGTACATGCTCGAGCAAGGCTCGATGCATAGGCTTCTGGTTGGCCTCTCCAATTGGACCATATAAAAAACCTAAGGCAGGGTCTTACCCCTACTAGGTACATGCTCGAGCAAGGATCGACGTATAGGATTCTGGCCGGCCTCTCCAATTGGACCATATGAAAAACCTAATGCAGGGTCTTACCCCTACTAGGTACATGCTCGAGCAAGGCTCGACGTATAGGCTTCTAGTCAGCCTCTCCAATTTGGACCATATGAAAAACCTAATGCAGGGTCTTACCCCTACTAGGTATATGCTCGAGCAAGGCTCGACGCATAGGCTTCTGGTCAGCCTCTCCAATTGGACCATATAAAAAAACTAATGCAGGGTCTTACCCCTACTAGGTACATACTTGAGCAAGACTCAACGCATAGGCCTGTGGTCGGCCTCAACAAATGGACCATACAAGACCAAAATATAGGGAGACGCCCTAAACTTGATGCACTCTCAATAAATCCTCAGCAAACAAATTCTGAACAGGCCTGTGGTTAGCCTCATAAATTGGGCCATGCAATAAAACAGATAATGAACTACGTTCGACCTGATCCCAAGAGGGTACGTAGGCAGCTCGACACTCTCGAGTCCGGTTCCCATATCAATTGAACGTCTCTCAACTCAAGCCAAGCATTCATCTAAAAACCTATGAAGGCGAGAAGATCAACCAAAGAATGCTTAAGAGTTGAATGACAACTCAAAGATCGCCAGTCCAGTTCACATTAACAAATGCATACGTTTAAAGAGATTATGGACCAGCTCCCAGCTCATCATAGAATCAACTCAGCTGAATTGCGACCTGTGGGGCTATTGTGGGGGAAATAAATATGATGACCTAATAGCATGACACATGGAGAGCACCCCGATCAAGATGGCGAGCAACAGGTGTGCCAGCAATATAGGGACGACTAAAGTCATTAATAAACTAGAAGACCGAGGAGTAGTATCTGATTGGAATCAAACTCTACGAAGATAGGACTCATCCATATTTGTTACTCATCCATATTTGTAACCCTAATGTAACCCCAAACTCTATATAAAGGGGACACCCCCCATTGTGAAAAGGGGCTTAGAAGTGAGAGAAACACTCTCATGTAAAATTCTCTGATCATTCTAATGAAACACACCAGCAGCCCCGTGGACGTAGGCCATTTATGGTCGAACCACGTAAATCTTTGTATCCCTTGTATTTAATCTTTGTATCTCTCGTATTAATTTGTATACTTGTATCGTGATGAATTGGCACCCCCGACGGGTGAGATTTTTTGCCTGTACAATTACGCTTCCATGTGGCTAGAATTTTTAGTTAGGAATTTCAATCCTTAAGGTGTTCTTTATCATGGTTACATGGAGTAGTTTGAATTTGACTTGCTTAATGGATTCACTTTTTATATGCCTTCTCGAACACATGCCCAAGATCTTTTGAACCTTGAACTTCACATATATATTTGAGCTTTGTGATATGTTCTCCTACCAATCTAGTCATCTACATATTTTATGGCTTAGGAGGATTTGTGCATGCTAGAACCGTTGCACATGAGATTATTGTGTGTTAAAAATGATATATGATAGTGCACGGGGAAGGGCTACGAAAGCAACAATCATCATCTGTAATTAAGCCACCGTTTGCAATGGACCTAAAAGAAATATGTGGTCCAAAGGCCTAAAAGAAAAATATGTCATTAAAAGAAAAATATAGCTAAGGCCTAGTTTGTTTAGATCGATATATTCATTCAAAAGAAAAGAATAATACTATATTTGTGGGAGTTTAGATGGAACATCAATGGCTTTGTACAATGACTTTGTATCCTAGTTGTGATATCTTGTCATGACTCTATTGGCTTATAGAATCATCAATATTCTAGGCTTGTATGCATTGTGCTCGTTTTGTTCATCGAGTTCACTTTATCCTATCACACAAGGCTAAATCTTAGTTGATAATGTTTTGCAATAAAATAAGTACTCTGTGAACATGTTTAAGTGACTGGCTCTTAATTCTTTAGTTACTAGTTCACAACCCTTCACTTCCGTTTCAATATGACACATTTATGCCATAAGAGTGTGGAAAGCTCATTTTATTTTGTGTTGTGTCATTTGTGTTGTTTATATTTATATATATGTGCTTGTGCTTCATTAATATCTTCTCTCTCTGTGTATATATATATATATATATATATATGTGTGTGTGTGTGTGTGTGTGTGTGTGGTATTTTATGTGTTTTGAATCTTTGCCTTGCTGGCTAGTCCATGTACGCTTTGAATTAAAAATTGGTATCTATCTTGTTGCGAATTTTGGTTGATATCCCATGCTCATGTTCAATACATTTGAGTTGATATCATTTTTTTGACATCGCATCATAGTTGGTATCCTTTGTTATTGTTGTGGATTAGTTTCATTTTATTGTTTCACATATGATTTATTGCTCGTGTCACCTTATGCGCCATTGCATATTTAACTTGTTTTTCCTTCATTCATATCCCTTGTGTAGACTTGTGGGGGGAGAAACGGTATTTTCGTAAATTGATTATTTGTGGGAGAAATACGTTACTGTTTGGTTCTTTATCCTTTGTCTATTCCTGAACAAAAAGGGGAAGAAATGGTAGCTAAACCTTTAGTTTAGGAGATCTAACTTAGGGGGAGAGCGCTATCTTCTTAGGTAGATTATGTTAGACAAAAGGGGAGAATTAATTAAGGGGGAGACTTTAATTCATGCACTTTATATTTTTATATTCCCTTTGTATTTAATGGTTTATTTAAGTGTGCAGGATTACATTCTTAGAGGTAATATTTAAGCGGCAAAGCTTCTAAGAGTCGAGTCAAGCATCTGTATTTTTATTTTTTAGGGGGTGGGATGTTGTGTCTAGATGTGCTTGACGACCCTTATGATTTTTGGTTCGGTTTTGTCCCGGAATAGCCAAAGGGAGATATTTGTAAGGGAAATTTTCCAATTGAGTCCAATTATAATATTGGCTTAATTTCGGACAAAATAATTTGAGTCGTTGGATAGAAGTTCTATCTTCAAGACTATGGCATTTGTGTTGAAAACGTAGCAGTCAAGTTCAATTCAAGACATCATTGTCGATTTCTAGTGCCATGTTTCACGTTATCAACATTTGATTTGTGCCAAAGTCTCCAAAGGCATGAATGCACTCTTATATATATTTAGGACCTTAGAAATTTTATTCTGGGTGTATTTTAAAGTGAAAATAAGTTCTTATTTTGAAAAAAAAAAGGCATTTTTTAAAAGAAAAATTATTTTCCCTATAATATCGTTCGAATAACAGTTTTTCATTTAAATGAGATTTCGTTCGAACGAATTTTATCAAACAAATGTTAAAAATATTTGAATTCTCGTTCAAAGTTCATTCTAACGAGTTTATTCGAACGAGGCTATCCAATGAACTTTTACCTTGATTTTTCTCCGTATTTGCGTTTGAAGAAAGTCGTTAGAATGACCTTGGTTTTTCGTTCGAATAACCTGGGCGGATTTTGAATTTTTTTTAGCAGTTTTAATTTCAACTACCCACTTCCCACTAAGTTTGTACCAGACTTAAAAATGCAGGAGAACAGTTTTCCAAAAAACTTTTTCATTTCCAAGAGAGCTGAGAGCAAAAATTCTCCCAAGAAAAACTTCTTTTTATGTGTTGATGTTTTAAAGAAAAACCACTACAAACACATGTTTCTACACACAATGTTTGTTTAAATCCAAGTTTCTACTTATATATATCTTGCTTGAAGTTTGTCTAGCACTGGGTTCCTTTTCTACCCAACAAGAAGAGAGTTTGGGTGTTCTTCTCTACCCAAAAAGGAAGAAGTTCATTTATGTTGAGGTGTTCTCATATGGAGAAAGGCTCCATGTGGAGGTTGATGGTGGACAGACCTCATCGGTGGATTTTGAGACTGCGGTGGAGTCTGTGGTTATCTACTAGGAAGAGGTTGAAAAGAGAAGGAACGCGTCAAGGCTTGAAGGAAGTCGAGTCTGTTGTGTAAGTCCTCTTGTTGCGTCTTTTGTAAACATAGCATACTTAGGGGATTTGTAGGCTGGGTCGTCCGAGGTTTTTCCCATTTGGGTTTTCCTCGTACATCACACCTCTCGTGTGGTTGTGATTTATTTTATCTTGCAAAACTCACTTAAAATGCATGCTTAGGTTTAATTAAGATAAAATTTGGTTTAATCATAATATCGTTTAATTTGGTGCTAAAATAAGTTTGGGTATGTTTAAGTTTAAATTAATTCAAGTCAAGAAAATTAATTTTTCAAAATCGGTGTTTAGTTTGTTTAGCCTATATTGAAAATTGAATTAATTATTGTTAGTTTTATTTTGGACTTTAATTGAATTTCTTGTTTAAGTTTAATTTTAATTTTGGTGAAATTAGAATTTGGAATTTTATTGTTAAAATTTGAAAAGAAATTTTAGTTTGGAATTTAATTGAACCATCATCTCATAATTTTGAGTACTTTAAAATTTAGGGGGCTTCCGCACCATCAAGTAGTATCCGTGCTAGTATAAAGAGAAATCGTAACTTTCATCTGAGAAGTAATTTAGTACCCATGGATTTTTGTAAGGACTACCAAAAGCATCCCGCAAATCGTGGGTCACGGTAAGATACGATAGATAAAGGTGCTTCGTGTAATCTGACGATCTCTTAGAGGTATAACATGCTAAGTTTTTTCAATGATTCGGTAGTGTGTACTTTAAGAAAGTGGTCTGATTTGGTTAATTGGTCTATAACTACCCAACTTGAATTATACCCTAAGGTTGTTGAGGGGTAATCAACTAACAAAGTCCATGGTGACATGATCCCATTTCCAAGCGTGGATGGGGAGAGGTTGTAAGAGTCCACCGGGATGTTGGTGTTTAATTTTCACTTGCTGGAAGGTTAAACATTTGGCAATAAAAGTTCAGGCATCTTTTTTCTTTTCTACCCACCAATAGTGTCTTTTAAGTTTATAATGCATTTTGGTGTTACCGAGATGGATGATAAATTTAGAGTGATGGACTTCTTGTAAAAGTTCCTTTTTTAGCATCTAATTAGAAGGTATGCATATTTGGTTTCTGAACCATACTCCATTTATATGATGATATGTCCAGTCCTTATTGGCT
Organism: Sambucus nigra; assembly: GCA_949130495.1. NCBI lineage: Eukaryota > Viridiplantae > Streptophyta > Magnoliopsida > Dipsacales > Adoxaceae > Sambucus > Sambucus nigra. The sequence continues at coordinate 757,451,340 of OX422209.1, forward strand.
TTTTCAATTTGAATTTTTCGACATTGGATGGTAAGAAAATTATCGATGGATTGTTGCTTGATTATCCTATTTTGGAGAGATGGGTATGCTAGGATATTATGAAGGATAGTGGGGGTTTTAATCTTTTGATTTTATTCAGTCAAAGTGAGCACAATTTGATATGAAATCATTCCTACTAATCTCCCACTAGTTTTACGGCTTAGGGCATCGACTACTACATTGCCCTTGCCGGGATGATATTTTTGTCAGAAGTTATAATCATTTAGAAATTCAATCCCTCGACGTTGTCACAAATTCATATCCTTTTGGGTGAATATGTATTTCAAACTCTTGTGGTTTGAAAATACTTGGAATTCTACCCCGTATAGGTAACATCGCCAAATCTTTAAAGCAAAGACTTTGGCTGTCAATTCCACGTTGTGAACTGGGTAATTACGTTCGTGAATTTTCAATTATCGCTACCTGTATTCAACTACTTTCCCTAATTACATTAGTACACAACCTATTCCTTGTAAAGACGCATCAATGTATACTTCATAACTAATTTTGTTTGAGTGTATTGTGAGTACTGGGGTTGTAGTCAAACGTTCCTTTCGGATATGGAATGCTTGGGTACATTCCTCAATCCATTCAAAGTGGATATCTTTTCGGGTTAATTTCATAAGAGGTAACGCAATGGTGGAAAATACTTTCACAAATCTTCGGTAGTAATCGGATAATCCTAGAAAACTATGAACTTCAGTTATAGTAGTAGGTTGGGGCCATTCCATAACTATCATCATTTTTGCTAGATCTACTTGAGTTCCTAATTCAGTAATGACATGACCTAGAAACTTTACCTCTTTCATCAGAAAATCGCACTTGCTCTTGTTTGTGTTGATATTGTAACATTTATAGTACCATTTGCATGTGGGTTTGGTGTAACTATTCATTTTGCGAGTATATTAAAATATCACCAATGAACGCGATTACATATTGGTCCAAAAATGGTTTGAATAATCGGTGCATTAAATCCATAAAAGCGTCTGGGGTGTTATTAAGTCCAAAGTTCCCATACCAAGTTCTGAATGCAGTCTTTGGTATGTCTTCTTCTTTTACTCGTAACTGTTGTTATCCCGATAGTAAATCGATTTTTGAAAATACTTTTGCTCCACGCAGTTGATCAAATAAGTCACCTATTCTAGGCAGTGGATATTTATTCTTGATTCCGTCTATGATAGTGTAATATCCCACCCAATAAATTAGTCAACTTATATACATGTGGAATATATATGATGAGGCATAAATTAGAGTTGAAGTAAATTAATTGAATTATGGATTATATAAAATTCTTATATAAGGATTATAGAATTTTTAGGAAATAAATTATGTATGCCTTTATTAAAAGTTGGAGACTATTGAGGAAAATATGATCAATGAAATTATTGGATTAAGAAGCCAATGAATTAAACCATACAGGCATCTTCTGGGATTTCGAAAGCTATTAAGCGACAAAAATGGAAAATTGAGAGTTAATATTTCGAACGACCAGACACATCATTCGAACGACGCCTGGGAAATTTCATCTCTGCGAGTGCGCTATCGAGCTCTCGTTGCTAGGTTTTAAACTTAGGTCTGTAGGAATGTGATTCGTGATATGTTAAGAGAATACTAGGTCGTAAGTTTTATACGAGAGAGAGGAACGTGAACTGCAATTAACGTACCATAATGTTGAAAACTATCCCAACCATTAGATAAGTGTGTTGTCGACTTGTGGGGGGTTTAATACCTAATATGGGAATGAGTTTATGAGGAATAGGTTTCTTCTTTTGTAAGCATCTCAATTGTTCGACTATGAGAGAGAGAGAGAGAGAGAGAGAGAGAGAGAGAGAGAGAGAGAGAGAGAGAGGTGTGATATGTAGAAGAGAAAAATACAATATCATCAGATGGGGTTTTCTAAGAAACTCACAAGCTCTCCCCCATTCCCCTACTGACGTCCACTAAATCCTTGTGCCAAACAGTCTACCATCATTGTCATATTGGAGTATATAGTGATGGTAAATCATTGAGGTTTGTAGTAGGTTGAGTTATAAAAGTACTTGGGGTTAGAACCATGGTCTTTGTTTGTAAGCATGTGTAATAATATGACCTTCGAGGATAATGTAAAAAATAGATTGATGAGTGCAGGTTGTGCACCTGGGATACTTAGAATACAATGATATTCGTCATGGTTTTTAGAGATAGCACTTGGATGAAGTGTTGGGCTTGATTATAGCATATACGTGTGCTACCTGTATGGTTAACAGTGACTCTGGTTAGGGAAATTAGTAGGCATGAGTGATACTTAAAAGTTGATATGCCATTAGAATAATTGCGATTTGGGAATCATGTAGATGGTGCTAAGGGTGGTAGTAATGGTTCAGGAATTTAATGTTGAAATTTCGGATGCCTAGATGTGATGGGTCGGTAACTAATGATGAGTTACAAGAGAAGTAACTTTGCCTTGAATTAGGATCATTATTCTTACTAGTGATGGATAGGTAGCATTGGCCCTAAAGAAGTAAGCCTAGCATTTGAGCTCCTCGAAGAAATTTTTTTGTCTTCCATCCATTAGGCATGGATAGATGATTCTTGGTATAACTCATCAGGATTAAGAGGACAAGAAAAAATGCATGGCAAGGCCATGGTACTTATCATGTACCGGCAAGGGCTAGAGGATTTAAGTATACAATGTGGGTTATTACTTCGTGTTATTCGATTTGTTATCAGAATTATATTATTTACTTTTGGCGAGGAAGTTGTGACAACCCGCTATCAGAAATAAAGGGTGGCCAACCCTATACCTCAATAAGATAGGAAATCATTGATAAATATCATTCTCAGCATAACTACAATATGCAAAGTATAAGGAATAACCACACTATATTTCAGAAAATGGGTTATCAAAAACTTTGGTTTTGAAATAAAAAGAGAACATTTTTAACAACCCATAATAGAAATAGAGGGTGGAAACCCCCACAAGCGTATATAAGAAACCCAAAAGATACAAAAGGACCGAAATGAAAGGTCGGTCAAGATAACCAATTAACATACAAATAGTTCCAGGCGTTACATAATAGATCCATTATACAATTACAACGGTTTGGGCAACATGCCCTAATAAACTGATCATAACTAGAAAACATAAATGGAGGCGTCTACACCAAAACATCCCGTGAGACCCGCACGATGTCATGGCTCCTCAAAACATATAGAAGGGAAGGTCATTACGGGCGACCGTGCGGCGGAACACCTGAACGGATTATATATATACGTACACACAACAAGAAAGGAAAACCGGTCAGGGCCGGATATATGTGATCAATAGATAAATGACAGGTATGATAATGAGGCACAAGTAATCATGGATGATAGTCTAGCATGGTAACATCATGTAAGGGACTAAAGCTGATAAATGACTATGTAGAATGAAATTCATATAAAACAGAATTAAAAGTGCTTAAGAGCCTTTATCATCTTTCATCATATTTCAATTTCAATCTTCTTTTCCATTCCTTATCAGGAATATAATTATCATCATGTGCTCTTTATGGCACTAATCTCAATGGCATGCTCTTTGTGGCATAAATTTGCTCTTTATGGCATTAATGTTCCATCGAGTCCAACTCGATAATTAGAATAGTCATAAATATAAATATAACGATTCTAAGACCGCCCGTCCGGGTTTCCCCACTGTGCGCGTCCCTAAATAACCATCATCTTCCAGGGCCTAACATAAGACAACCTGGGATCCTATCGAAATCGTCGGGAAGCGGCCATATGCCTGCGGGGTAGTCAAGACCACACCCAGAATCTCCTACCCATCGCAGAAAAATAAAACAAGCGCTCATATGGCCTAGGACTATATCCACCCTGCATTCATTAGCCAGGGGGCTTCACCTATCGCACGGACTTCCCTTAAGATGGTATTTAGAGAGGTGTGTAGCATCCATTTTATTAATTTCCATTACATGATTTAGTAAATTATCATCTACCTTATCAATTTCCCATTTTAATAAATGTATAAGCTAAATCGGGACTATACGTGTTTCGTGCCGTCATAACATCCTCGATAAGGAATTCAGACTCCAGAGTTACTCCCAAACCTCTTTTAGGTTTTAATATAAACCATCAAGTCAAATTCTAACTCGTGATGAATCCTAAAGTCTCCAAATTGACCTTAATATGTTCTAGACCCTTCTAAACTACAAGACAAAAGTAATGTCTAAACATCACTTTAAATTCCCCCTTGAAAGAACCCTAGATGAACCCTTTCGAGTCTAGGATGTCGACCCAACTCAACTAGTACTCTAAACCCTATGTTTACTTCATTTAAGAAGGTCCCTAATCACTAAATCCTAAAGAAAAGGGTTAAAAATGAAAAAGAAAAAGTTGAAAAAGTGCAGGGCTACCGAATCGATTCGCCCCCTTGGCCGAATCGATTCGGCCAGAAAATTTGATATTCTGCATAGTTGCCGAATCGATTCGGATGGGAGCCGAACCGATTCGGTCAGAAGATTTGGGTTTCTGCATAACTGCCAAATCGATTCGGACCAATTCCGAATCGATTCGGTTCACAAGACCTGAGCACTGGACCTAACCGAATCGATTCGCCCAGGGGGCCGAATCGATTCGGGCCTGCGATTTTGCCAAGAATTGGCTATGGAGTCTTGGACTCCATTTTCTACCCCAACTCAAATTTCTTCAAACCAAACTTATATACCAACATCAAGATAACATCAATGATACTATTAACCATCTTAAACCTCATGAATCATCCTAATCATCTTTGAATGAATCAAAACCCATAAATACATAAGAAAACCCTAAGTTTGCTAAACCAAAATCAATACATCATTACCACAACAAATCATCTATCTCAAGACACAAATAGCAAGTAAAAACTTGCCTTGATTCAGCAACTTTGCAGATTTCTAGGTGTAGTAGCAAATCCTCTCTCAATCTCCCAATCTCCAACTCTTTCTCTCTTTGGTTTAGGAAGGAAAATTAGGGGTAATTGGAAGACTTAGAAGGGTTAAGTCGTGACCTAAGACAAAATCCCACTTAATTAACTAGTAGTGCGATAAAATAATACGCAACAGCATAATTAAGGCACAACCAGTCAAAAATGCCCAAAACTACAAAATATAATATGGTACATTATTTGACTATTTCGCACATTCCGAAATCAACTGCAACCTCCAAATTATCATCTGGACATTTTAAAATTCAATTTAGGTTCCGGTCTCATTATTAAGCCAAATATCATTTTGAGTTCAGATGATATTAATAAGCATGACATAGCAATATTTACCCATAATTATGATATGTATGCAAACTCATAATAGATATCAACTTTTCTACATTGAATTAACATTCAAATCATAACCCAACACTTGTCTCTAATCACTATACTAAGTAATTACTATAAAATACGGTCTCATAAGCGAGGGTTATTACATACTCCCCCCCTTATGAAGGAATTTTGCCCCCAAAATTCAGGCGTACCTCATAAGAAAAGATGTGGATATTTCTCCCGCATCTCGTCCTCACGTTCCCAAGTTGATTCGCTTGCATGGTGATGACTCCAATGAACTCTCACTAGGGGCACCCCACGAGATCTTAACTTCCGCTCCCCAAACTCAAGGATAGCAACCAGTTGTTCTTCATAAGAAACATCGGGCTGCAAATCGATATCTTCGAAAGGAATGTGCCAAAGGGCACCTTCACACCTTCTGTACTTCTTCAAAGAGGAGACGTGAAATACATCATGGATTTGTTGTAAAGGTTCCGGCAAGGCAAGTTGATATGCCACTGGACCAACCTTTGCAATCACTGGGAAAGGTCCAACGAAGCGTGGTGCAAGCTTTCCTTTCTTCCCAAAACGTTTAATGCCCTTCATCGGGGACACTCGCACCAACACTTGGTCTCCAACCTCCAATTCCATATGTCTCCCACCCGCATCGGCGTAGCTCTTTTGACGATCTTTGGCTATCCATATGCGATTTCGAATAAGCTCAATCTTCGAAGAAGTGTCTTGGATCATTTCAGGTCCAAGGAACTTATTATCACCCACTTCCAACCAACAAGCGGTCGATCTACAAGGCCTGCCATACAGAGCTTCATAGGGTGCCATTCCAATAGTAAATTGGTATGAGTTGTTGTAAGCAAACTCAACCAACGTGAGATATTGTTCCCAACTGCCTTTAAAGTCGAGTATGCACATACGAAGCATATCCTCCAACATCTGGTTTACCCTTTCGGTCTGACCGTCGGTTTGAGGATGATAGGAAGAGCTTAACTTCAACTCGGTCCCCATAGCTCCCTGGAAACTCTGCCAAAAGTGGGACACAAATATTTTATCTCGGTCGGAGACAATATTCAAAGGTACCCCGTGGAGTCTGACGATCTCCTCAATGAACAACTGGGCATAACGAGCGGTATCATAATCGGTGCGCACGGGCAAGAAGTGTGCCGACTTAGTCAAACGGTCGACAATCACCCAAATTGAGTCATGACCCTTTTGCGATCTAGGCAAGCCCGTCACAAAGTCCATCGAAATGCTCTCCCATTTCCACACGGGAATCTCGAGCGGTTGTAACAAACCTGTCGGTCGCTGGTGGTCAATCTTAACCAACTGACAAGTAGTGCATTGAGACACAAACTCGGAGATATCCCTCTTCATACCCACCCACCAATACAAACGACGCATATCTTGGTACATCTTGTCCCCGCCTGGATGCACCGTGAACTTGGACCCGTGGGATTCCGCCATTACTGCACGTCTCAAATCTCCATCGTCGGGAACCACAAGTCTTCCATGGAAGCGTAGTCCACCCTCAGAACCAATTGAGTACGACTCCGCTCCCTCGGACAACAGCTGGCGTGTATGGTCTTGACAAACTTTATCTCTTTTCTGAGCTTCCACAATCTTTGCTATAATCGTGGGAGTAACCGTCATCACGGAAAGGAATGCTCTCACCCCTGCATCCTCCAGGCTGAGTTCTTTCCACTTAGCTTTCCACACCTCAGCTAAGTCTCCATCAGGCTTTCTACTCAAGGCATCTGCTACCACATTCGCCTTTCCGGGGTGATAATGAATATCAAATTGGTAGTCTTTCACAAACTCCAACCAACGACGCTGGCGCATATTCAAATCCTTTTGGGAGAATAAGTATTGTAGCGATTTGTGGTCGGTGAAAAGACTAAACTTTTCCCCCAAGAGGTAATGCCTCCATATCTTCAAGGCAAATACAACGGCGGCGAATTCCAAGTCATGCACCGGATAGTTCCTCTCGTGAGGTTTCAACTTACGTGAAGCGTACGCAATGGGTTCTCTCTCTTGTTGAAGAACACCTCCTAATCCCAGAAGAGATGCATCGGTGAAGACGAGATATTCCAATCCCGGCTTTGGCAATGCCAGGACTGGAGCCGACGTTAGCCTATCCTTGAGCTCATCAAAAGCCGCTTGACATGAACTGTCCCAAATAAATCTTACTCCTTTCCGGGTTAAATTCGTCAATGGGCTAGCAACCTTGGAAAAGCCCTTAATGAATAGACGGTAATAACCCGCCAAGCCCAGAAAACTACGAACTTCAGTGGGCGTCGTGGGCTGACCCCACTCCTTTACCGCGATCACCTTACCCGGATCTACCGACACGCCTTGGGATGACACCACATGCCCCAGAAATTGAACTTCCTTCAACCAGAAGCCACACTTCTCAAATTTTGCATACAATTGATGATCCCTCAATCTCTGCAGGACCAACCGCAAGTGAGCAGCGTGATCCGACTCTGTCTGAGAATAGACTAGGATGTCATCAATAAATACAATGACAAACTGGTCAAGAAAATCCTGAAACACCCTGTTCATAAGGTCCATAAACACTGCAGGGGCATTGGTTAGCCCGAAGGGCATAACCAAGAATTCATAAGACCCGTAACGGGTCAAAAATGCCGTCTTGGATACATCTTGCTCTCGTATCCTCAATTGGTGGTATCCCGTCCTCAAGTCGATCTTGGAGAAGTATGAAGCTCCCCTAAGCTGATCAAACAAGTCGTCGATGCGAGGTAAAGGGTATTTATTCCGGATGGTGACTTTATTCAACTCTCTATAGTCCACGCATAACCGGAGAGAACCGTCTCTCTTCTTCACAAACAATACTGGAGCGCCCCACAGTGAGGTACTACGCCTAATAAAGCCCTGCTCCAGTAGCTTCTGAATCTGATCTCTCAGCTCCCTCATCTCCACAGGAGCTATTCGATAAGGAGCTTTGACGATCGGTCGAGTTCCCGGCATTAAGTCAATCACAAACTCTATTTCCCGACTTGGAGGTAATCCCGGTATCTCCCGAAAAATATCTTCAAAGTCTCTAACGATTGGAAGAGAATTTAGGGGAACCACGACATCTCTAGATGCATCTTCCGCAATACAATATAGATAAGCACTCTTTCTCCCTTCCATACAAGGTATAACTACCAGGAACATCTTTTGTCCCGGAACCGCAAAAACTATACTCTTCCCGTAACAATTCACTATAGCACGGTACTTCACTAGCCAATCCATACCCAAAATTACATCGTACCCGACCATATCAAGGACGAGTAAGTCAGCCTCAAAACACAAGTCACTAAGGTTAATTCCTATGTTTTTACACACGAAGAAAATCAATGAACCATCGCCCATAGAGGATTCGACGCTAGTGAAGGTACTTTCAGCAGATTGTATCAAACCTGTAGTCTGGGCAAAACTTCTAGAAATAAAGGAGTGTGTAGCACCCATATCAAATAGGATTCGACCCATGTGCCCATGTATGAGAAACTTACCCTCGATCGCTGGTGGTGCCGGAGGAGCTGGAGGAAGCAGAGCCTCCTGAATATGGTAAACCCGTCTGTACTGCAATTGCCCCTGTTGAGGAGGAGCAACCGGATTAGGCGCTTGGGGCAGAAACTGTACATACGGCTGCTGTGGGGCCCTAGGAAGATGCCCTCCAACCAACTGAGGACACGCCCTTTTATAGTGGCCCAACTCCCCACACTGGAAACATTTATTTGCCGCATTATCCTGATTCCTACCTTGGTTATTTCGGAATCGCCCCGCACCTCGGCCCTGTTGGCCCCTACCTCCATTTCCACCTCTACCTCCCTGTGGTTGCTGACCACCTTGACCCTGCCTGTTATTATTGTTGTTGCCACCAGCATTAAACCCACCGAAACGTTGACGCTTGGACGAATCCCCCTGCTGAGGATCCCTCTCAACCTGCTTGTTCCCCGAGGATTGGGACGAAGATGATGTTCCCCCTCCGCTCCCAACTCCTCCCTGCCTCGCCGCTTGCCCCACAACTACAACCTTCTTCTTGTTTTGCACAAACAATCTATGCTCTTGACAGTGAAGTAAAGCAGCATTCATCACATCCCCAAAGGTCACCAGAGATGGATTTCCCAGCAAATGTTGTTTTATTCGCCAGTGCAAACCTCCCACAAACTTGGAGATCCTCTTCGCTTCTGGAGTTACTTCATCCGGTATAAAGCTTGCTAATCGGGTAAATTCCTCCTCGTACTCGACAACCGATTTCTCCCCTTGTACCAAATCCTGAAGCTTCCTCTGCATTTCCCTCTGAACTGCGGGAGGGAAATACTTTCCATCAAACAAAGCCCAGAAATTTGTGATGGACATGGTATCCCTTTGTTCGGGTGTCGTCATTGACTCCCACCAGTGTAAGGCCGGTCTGACCAGCTTGAAGGTAACGAGAATTTGCTTTTTCTCCTCACTACATTCCACCATCCTAAGATGGCGCTGCATATCTCTCTTCGACTGGTTCGCCTTTATAACATCCGAACCTCCCTCAAATTCCGTGGGATGTCCTTTAAGGAAAGACTCCCTCACCCGTTCCCACTGAGAAGATCCCGTAGGAACTAGTGCTACTTGTCCCCTCACTTGAGCTTGTGGCATTTGTTGAGCCACTGCAGTCATCGCGGCGTTGACAGCTTGGGCCACAATATTTGCCACTTCAGCGGCACTAATATTCCCCTGCTGCGGTGGAGGACCAAACTCATCCTCGACAACCCTATTACGTCTAGCGGGACTTCCTCTCTTCGGCGGCATCTGAGATAAAGACGAGATAGAGTTAAAACATAATATAAGACAATCTATTTAGCAGAAGATCGCATACATAGGCAGCAAAACAATCCTAACATTAAGTTCTATATCAAAGAACGCTACGGTAGAACGTGACAAGTCCGCATAGATCCTGAAGACTCTAGAACCTGATGCTCTGATACCATCTGTGACAACCCGCTATCAGAAATAAAGGGTGGCCAGCCCTATACCTCGATAAGATAGGAAATCATTGATAAATATCATTCTCAGCATCACTACAATATGCAAAGTATAAGGAATAACCACACTATATTTCAGAAAACGGGTTATCAAAAACTTTGGTTTTGAAATAAAAAGAGAACATTTTTAACAACCCATAATAGAAATAGAGGGTGGAAACCCCCACAAGCGTATATAAGAAACCCAAAAGATACAAAAGGACTGAAATGAAAGGTCGGTCAAGATAACCAATCAACATACAAATAGTTCCAGGCGTTACATAATAGATCCATTATACAATTACAACGGTTTGGGCAACATGCCCGAATAAACTGATCATAACTAGAAAACATAAATGGAGGCGTCTACACCAAAACACCCCGTGAGACCCGCACGATGTCACGGCTCCTCAAAACATATAGAAGGGAAGGTCATTACGGGCGACCGTGCGGCGGAACACCTGAACGGATTATATATATACGTACACACAACAAGAAAGGAAAACCGGTCAGGGCCGGATATATGTGATCAATAGATAAATGACAGGTATGATAATGAGGCACAAGTAATCATGGATGATAGTCTAGCATGGTAACATCATGTAAGGGACTAAAGCTGATAAATGACTATGTAGAATGAAATTCATATAAAACAGAATTAAAAGTGCTTAAGAGCCTTTATCATCTTTCATCATATTTCAATTTCAATCTTCTTTTCCATTCCTTATCAGGAATATAATTATCATCATGTGCTCTTTATGACACTAATCTCAATGGCATGCTCTTTGTGGCATAAATTTGCTCTTTATGGCATTAATGTTCCATCGAGTCCAACTCGATAATTAGAATAGTCATAAATATAAATATAACGATTCTAAGACCGCCCGTCCGGGTTTCCCCACTGTGCGCGTCCCTAAATAACCATCATCTTCCAGGGCCTAACATAAGACAACCTGGGATCCTATCGAAATCGTCGGGAAGTGGCCATATGCCTGCGGGGTAGTCAAGACCACACCCAGAATCTCCTACCCATCGCAGAAAAATAAAACAAGCGCTCATATGGCCTAGGACTATATCCACCCTGCATTCATTAGCCAGAGGGCTTCACCTATCGCACGGACTTCCCTTAAGATGGTATTTAGAGAGGTGTGTAACATCCATTTTATTAATTTCCATTACATGATTTAGTAAATTATCATCTACCTTATCAATTTCCCATTTTAATAAATGTATAAGCTAAATCGGGACTATACGTGTTTCGTGCCGTCATAACATCCTCGATAAGGAATTCAGACTCCAGAGTTACTCCCAAACCTCTTTTAGGTTTTAATATAAACCATCAAGTCAAATTCTAACTCGTGATGAATCCTAAAGTCTCCAAATTGACCTTAATATGTTCTAGACCCTTCTAAACTACAAGACAAAAGTAATGTCTAAACATCACTTTAAATTCCCCCTTGAAAGAACCCTAGATGAACCCTTTCGAGTCTAGGATGTCGACCCAACTCAACTAGTACTCTAAACCCTATGTTTACTTCATTTAAGAAGGTCCCTAATCACTAAATCCTAAAGAAAAGGGTTAAAAATGAAAAAGAAAAAGTTGAAAAAGTGCAGGGCTACCGAATCGATTCGCCCCCTTGGCCGAATCGATTCGGCCAGAAAATTTGATATTCTGCATAGTTGCCGAATCGATTCGGATGGGATCCGAACCGATTCGGTCAGAAGATTTGGGTTTCTGCATAACTGCCGAATCGATTCGGACCAATTCCGAATCGATTCGGTTCACAAGACCTGAGCACTGGACCTAACCGAATCGATTCGCCCAGGGGGCCGAATCGATTCGGGCCTGCGATTTTGCCAAGAATTGGCTATGGAGTCTTGGACTCCATTTTCTACCCCAACTCAAATTTCTTCAAACCAAACTTATATACCAACATCAAGATAACATCAATGATACTATTAACCATCTTAAACCTCAGGAATCATCCTAATCATCTTTGAATGAATCAAAACCCATAAATACATAAGAAAACCCTAAGTTTGCTAAACCAAAATCAATACATCATTACCACAACAAATCATCTATCTCAAGACACAAATAGCAAGTAAAAACTTGTCTTGATTCAGCAACTTTGCAGATTTCTAGGTGTAGTAGCAAATCCTCTCTCAATCTCCCAATCTCCAACTCTTTCTCTCTTTGGTTTAGGAAGGAAAATTAGGGGTAATTGGAAGACTTAGAAGGGTTAAGTCGTGACCTAAGACAAAATCCCACTTAATTAACTAGTAGTGCGATAAAATAATACGCAACAGCATAATTAAGGCACAACCAGTCAAAAATGCCCAAAACTACAAAATACAATATGGTACATTATTTGACTATTTCGCACATTCCGGAATCAACTGCAACCTCCAAATTATCATCTGGACATTTTAAAATTCAATTTAGGTTCCGGTCTCATTATTAAGCCAAATATCATTTTGAGTTCAGATGATATTAATAAGCATGACATAGCAATATTTACCCATAATTATGATATGTATGCAAACTCATAATAGATATCAACTTTTCTACATTGAATTAACATTCAAATCATAACCCAACACTTGTCTCTAATCACTATACTAAGTAATTACTATAAAATACGGTCTCATAAGCGAGGGTTATTACAGAAGTCACCTGATTCGTTGCCTTCTGGTTCCTTCTTTAATCCCGATAATGGGAAGTTATTGATTAGTTTTGATACGGGTGTGGTTCTATGTACGCTGGGTAGTGATGCCGGTTAGGCCTATTATGGCTGATGCATCATTGTATCTGAATGCGTTCTTCTCCGGATGCACCTTTATTCTACACCAGTTTGTGTGTTCACGTGTTCTCGCGCTCTTACATATAGTTTACATATGTTACTTGATTGATTTAGGTTAACATGTTGTTAGTTATCCTGTATAACTAGTTACAACCTGGGCATGCGTTCCGAGGTTGTGACTCGAGTATATTATGATTTTGGGTATTAAGGTGATGATTGCTTGTATGTGTCCATGTAGTTATACTTAGGGTGACCCTAGGTCAACATAGGGATATCGTAGGAGATATCGGTCGGGTAAGACTATGTGATAAGGAGACTGACTTTGAAGTCATTGTTGTGTGTAACGAGAAGTGTTTAAATTATATCCGCCTAGGCTAGGCGTGATCCGAGAATTTATTTGAGGAAACATAGGTTATGAATCCTAATGTAGGGATGACCCATATTAATGAATTCATTGGCTACATTGCGATGTTTGGTAAGTATCGACAATCTCTAGGTTTTGTTTAAATAGACACATTAGACATGCTTGAGAACTAGTAACAGGACCTTAGGGTCCGTCATGATTGTATTAACAATGGTGATTGATTAAAGTGAAATCTTTGGGGTTAGACCATAGTATTGAGAATGCCTAGTATTGGAAGCTGATCGTAAGTGACTGGACTATAAATTGTGATAAGCCAAGAATTTTGAGGATGAAATTACCTAAGGAGGGAAGTTTGTAATATCCCGCCCAATAAATTAGTCAAATTATATACATATGGAATATATATGATGAGGCATAAATTAGAGTTAAAGAAAATTAATTGAATTATGGACAATATAAAAGTCTTATATAGGGATTATAGAATTTTTAGGAAATAAATTATGTATGCCTTTATCAAAAGTTGGAAACTATTGGGGTACATGTGATAAATGAAAGTATTGGATTAAGAAGAAAATGAATTAAACCATATAGGCATTTGCTTGGATTTTGGAAGATGTTAAGGGGAAAAATGGAAAACTGAGAGTTGTTCATTCTAACGACTAGACACGTCGTTCGAACGACACCTGGGAAATGTCAGCTCTGTCAGTGCACTATCGAGCTCTCGTTGGTAGGTTTTAAACTTAGGTATGTAGGAATATGATTCATGGTATATCAAGAGAATATTGGGTCATAAGATTTATACCATAGAGAGGAACGTGAACTGCAATTAACGTACCATAATGCTATCAACTATCCCAACCATTAGATATGTGTGTTGTCGACTTGTGGGAGGTTTAATACCTGATACGGGAATGAGAATAGGTTTCTTATTTTGTAAGAACCTCAATTGTTGGACTATAAGAGAGAGAGAGAGAGAGAGAGAGAGAGAGAGAGAGAGAGAGAGAGAGAGAGAGAGAGAGAGAGAGAGAGAGAGAGAAGAGATGTAGAAGAGAAAAATACTATATCATCAGCTGGGGTTTTCTAAGAAACTCGCAAGCACTCCCCCATTCCCATACTGATATCCACCAAATCCTTGTGCCAAACAGTGTACCAAATGTAATAACACTACTAAATGTTCAGTTGTTCCCCACTGTTAAAACAAAGCTACAAAAATATATAGAGGTGTTGTAGGTAATTTCATGGAGGAAGATGAAGGTGTTGATGGAAGTTTGGTATAGGGTCTTTGTTGGGGTTTTCTAGAAGCTAACGACAACCCCTTTAAGGCCACCTTAGGAGGTGGGAGGTTGTCATCTCCCTTGATCTTTCATGCCTTCCACTGATTTGAGCTTCTTTGAGGTGGGATAATATATTCTATATTTAAGACTCCATGTGGTGTATATTATAGTCTTGTTCTTGATTGAATGTGATGAGGAGGATTATTATGAAAATGATGATTTATTTCTAGTAATATTAACATTAGACATTTTTATGAAACAAAAATGTAAAAGAATAATATTTTCAGTATAGTTTCGAGTAAAAGAAAAAATGGGCATTTTTTATGGAATAAAAATGTAAAAGAATATCAGTTTTGTGTATTTTTCGAGGAAAATAAATAAGGAACATTTTTATGGAATAAAAAATGTAAGAAAATACCATTTTAGTGTGTGTATGATAAAAAGAAATAATGAATATTTTTATGCAATAAAAGTGTAAGGAAATAATATTTTGATGTATTTCTTGAAAAAGGAAATAATAGACATTTTTAAGAAATAAAAATGTGGAATGATGTTAATGTTGTCAAAATATTCATGAAATATATTTTTTTAAGCTTCTTACAAAATGGATATTTTATGAATAATTGGACATTTGTTGAGTTTAAAAAGATTGATAAAATGTCTTTATTACTTGAAATGTATGTTTAATCCAAGGATAAGATTTTAGTATTTAAAGTCCACTTTATATGCATATAAACTGGGAGTATTTTGATAATAAATATGTGAGCAAGTTTAAAGAAAGTCTTGTTGGGTTTTAACGTAAAATAAGACGAAAGGAAATTTTAGTCTTCAAATTGTGTGAAAAAATGGATATTGAAAATGAGAATAATGTGGAGTATGAGACTACTTGTGCTAAATGAAAGAAATGGTAATTTCTAAGAAATAAAAGTAGTCTTGTGTAAAGGGTGCTATTTATGTGTTAAAGGTGTTAAAGTAACAAGTTGGACAAAAGTGAGATATTAAACAATTGTTAAAATGGCTAAGGTGTTCTAAATGCCGAGTTGAAAACTTAATAACCTTTTTGAGAAATAACACTTGTTAAGGAACTAAATTGCAAGTTTGGTAAATAAAGGGGAATTGGTAATTTACTTAAAGTGGAACATTTTTATGGAATAAAATTGTCAAAGAACGTC
Source organism: Sambucus nigra (assembly GCA_949130495.1). Classification (NCBI taxonomy): domain Eukaryota; kingdom Viridiplantae; phylum Streptophyta; class Magnoliopsida; order Dipsacales; family Adoxaceae; genus Sambucus; species Sambucus nigra. The sequence goes on from OX422209.1 coordinate 757,467,289, forward strand.
TTTACACTAGTATGGGTGAAATTGAATTTAGTCCTAAAGCATGAATGATTTTGGTGAAAAATCGACGTGTGTGTGAATAAAGGACTTAAAAGAAGAAAGAAACAAATTTTCAAGTGTTAATGGAAAAATGGACGGTTAAGTTTAGGTTTTGGCTTTGACTCGATAATGGTAGGAAATGTATAATGTGAAGATGTGTAAAATGTTAAACACGTCAGTAAGGACTCGGATATCGGGAATAAGCAAGAAGGGCCCAGAGCCCTTGGGTGAAAAACCCTAAACCACTGGCCAGAGCATATGGTACGTATAGCTATTGGCGTGGAGCCCGTGTAAGTATACGGTAAATGGTAAAATTTTGAGAAAAGATAAAGGAATAAGGAACATGTTAAGAATTGGTTTGTGTGGTATATGTGTTAATACAACCTAACTTGAATGATTAAAACAAATGTTCCGGTAATGGTGAAATGGAAAAGTAAATGCGGAAATCAATTAATGCCCATAAAGGAATAGAAAATGGTTAAAGGAAGCGGATAAATGAGTGGTTAAGCAACCTAAATGGTTAAACCCACGTCTAATAACTGAGATCATCTACCATATTGATTCAGTTTGCCCTTACACTTTTTTGCCATATTTTTACTATAAGCATCAATATTAACTATGAAGTAGGCTAAAGTGTTATCCCACAGAACTTTATACTTGGCCTATGAGTCTCAAATGAGTGAGAGCCCTGATTATTGCTACATACATATGAGTACCACTTTAATAGTGAGCATAGAAGATTACTTTTCCCCAAAGGTTTTGGGATTGCTTATGATAAAGTTACACTACTGGATTAATTACCTTTATACCCCTTAGTAAACTAAAAAGAATGGTATTATTAGTTCAAATTCCTCGACTTTTTTCAAACACGATTCTAACTAAAATGGTAATGTAGCGTATTTTCTTAAACGGACTAATCACTATGGAATTATGAATTTCCAACATTTTAAGTTATAATCTGATAAACATAGCATTATCATCTTATTATTGTTAGCCGTTTTAAACATTGTTTCTATACACACTCTAACTCTCATTTATATCTATATCATTGTTAAAGAGCTGTTAAAACCTACTTAGCATATTTGTGATAATTCATTCCTTCTCCAGATGTGCCAGGATAAAGGAAATCGTATATATTCCCTACTAGAGACATACAACGGTCACCTGTTTGCGTATGTAAACGTATGGGAAGAGATTAAAACAGATGGGAGCAAGGAGTGATGTTTTTTAATTTTCTATATTGTTGTGTTTACTAGAAATGTGTAATTCACCCCTGCAGTGGTTCCACCTTATGTAACATATTAATAATGAATAAAAGGTTATGTTATTCCGCCTTAACATTAATTCATTTCTTTATGTGTATTTCTTGTTCATTCATACCAAAAAGAAGGCTGTGACAAGCTGGTATCAGATCATGTTTTAAAATTAAAAAATCTCATCGGGTTAGCATTCTATGCAGGAAATAGGTAAGATATTAGCTATTTGATTTTTTATAACTTCTTTTATTACTATTATTATATGATAAATCCATTTTGAAGTAAGGATGCACGTGATATGTTTCTGTTTAATCTAGATATTGAGCCAGATAATCGTTGGAAATACGGGTAAGAGAAGAGGCTTTGGACAAACTTAGAGGAATGATTAGAGGACTGGAAGAAGACTGGACAGGTTCAGTAAAAGACATTAAGAGGATAGTATTGACTAATAGAGCACTGGGCAAGATGTAAGTGATGATAAAAGTGGATGACTTTGCGAATGATCTAGTGATACTACAAGAAGCCATCAATTTAGCATTTGTCGATGACCTACCATCTCCATCGATGTATCAAGAAGCAACAGCAAATGGTGACATACATGGAGCATATTCCCCTATCACTACAGATGACTCGAATATCCAGGAGATTTATTAGTCAGCCCCGAGTCTACGACTAGTGATGACGCAATTGTTCTGACTTAGAGAGGAATCTAACATTAATAGTTGTTACATATGGTATAATATAAATGTTAGCCACACTGTTATGAATAATGATGTATAATTGTACTATACACTTAACCTGATATAAAATAGGCTTGTTTCTTTATTTATTGTTATTATTTAAATCATGCTATTTCAGGATGGTTAGTACTCAAACTCCCTCTATTGGAACTCAACCAGAACAGACTCAGACTGAAGGAATCATGTGGTGTCTCTAGGAACTTATTACATTAGCTTGACAACAACAGGCTATTCGTGCTACTCCTAAAGATGTTTATGAGGAACTTCGTAAAATGAATGCTCTTAAGGAGTTTCTACGACAACGACCTCCATATTTTCTTGGAAAGCTAAATGAGAATGAATCTAAGAAATGGATGCACCATATTGTGCAAATCCTAAACGGAGTAGGTATGGCTACTAATCTTCGAATCACTTTAGTTGCATACATGTTTGAAGGCGAAGAAGATTTTTGGTGGCAATCCATGTTACCTAACCCAAATGTTGCTAATTTTACTTGGGAATAATTTGAAGAGACTTTTTCAAAAAGTATTTTCCCGATACTGAGCGAGACCAATGAACAGTTGATTTCCTAAAATTGCAACAAGCTACCCTTTCAGTAGCTCAATACGAGGCTAAGTTTACTGAACTATCTCATTATTCCATGGATTACATAGATACCAAGGTGAAGAGATGTAAACATTTTGAAAGAGGACTACACCTGAGAATTAATAATTCCATCTCTCAATTAAAAATTCACGAGTATTCCCAGTTTATTGATGTTGCAACCATTGTGGAACGCAATTCTTCAACCTTTATCCGATCTCCATCCCTAGCTTTTAGGAATAACCATATCATCAGAATCCCATCTCATTCTAAACCCCATATATATACAAACTCCAGTGGACAAGCTTATTCCCAAACCTGACACAACATAACCCGTTCCAACATCCGTTGTCATGAGATAGGACATAATCGGCCCCGATGTCCTAAGATAAAATTAGCTCCAATCCACCGCGAATTAAACAAACCCTCACAAAATAAAAAATTTCGTTATATTCGAAATCACTTCAAGCCAACTCAGAAAAGTTAGCCAATTCAGAATCGAGGGAGGAATTATGCCACATGGCCTATCTGAAATGCACATGACGTGATTAAAGGTATGATTATTTTTCAGTATATATTTTTACCAATATTTTATTTGACACAGGAGCTACGCATTCTTTTATCAGTCTTCAACTATATAAATTAATACATTAACTCCAACGTCCTTGATTAGTCCATTGAATATTTAATTACCAATAGGTGAAATCAATACGTCAACACAAGGTTATAGGAATTATAAAATTCAGCTTGGTCTAGGAACTCTGTCAGTGAACTTGATAATATTAGATATTTGCAGATTTGATATTATTATCGGAATGGATGTATTATCTGAACATCACGCTTATATCAATTGTCAAGCAAAGAAAATTTATTTTTGCAATGAAAATAATTGTTCTTTTTTATTCTAAGGAATAGGTTAGCCAAATCCTTTAAATTCTCAAATTCAGATTTCTTCTTTGATTCCAAATTTGCTGGAATAATTTGAAGATGTTTTTTCCCGAAGATTTACCGGGATTCCCCCCTCTATGAAAATTGAGTTTAGTACCAATCTTTATCCCAATACACTTCCTATTTCGATACCTCCATTTCGAATGGCTCCTTTAGAACTTCGAGAACTTCGTACCCAATTAGACGATCTTTTATCGAAAGGTTTCATTCAATTAAGTAAATCTCCTTGGGGAGCTCTAGTGTTATTTGTAAAGAAACATGATGGAAGCTTTAGATTGTGCATAGACTATCTTAAACTAAATTCTGTAACTATTAAGAATAAGTATCATTTACCCTGAATAGAGATTTGTTTGATCAACTTAGAAGGGCAAGGGTCTTTTCTAAAATAGATTTATGATCCAGATATCATCAGTTACGTGTCAAAGAGAAATACATTCCAAATACTGCTTTTTGAACTCGTTACAAACATTTTGAATTTATCATAATGTCATTTCGTTTAACCAATTCCCCAACAGCTTTTATGGATCTAATGCACCGAATCTTTAGACCATTTTTTGGACCAATTCGTTATCATTTTCATTGACGATATTCTTGTATATTCTCAAGATTTGGCAGAGCATATTCAACATTTAAAGATAGGCTTAAGTACTCTCATAACTCGTCGATTATATGCCAAAAAGTGCAATTGTCATTTCTCGATGAAAAAACATAAATTTTTAGGACATGTGATTTCTGAAAATGGAATCCAAATTGATCTAGCTAAAATTTCAGCCATTTTGGAATGGAAAAGCCCTACCAATATAACCGAAATAAAAAGTTTTCTTGGATTAGCTGGATATTACCATCGATTCGTCGAAGGGTTTTCATGTATTGCTCTTCCCCTTTCAAAACTAACTAAGAAGGAAGTTCCATTTGTATGGACAGAATAATGTAACCAATCATTCCAAGTGTTGAAGGACAAGTTGACTACTGCTCCTATCCTCACTATTCCTTCTAGTTATGTAAGTTATGAGGTATATACTGACGCTTCATTACAAGGATGTGTGTTAATGTAGAATGAAAAAGTAGTAGAATATGGGTCACGACAACTCGAGACACATGAGCGTAATTATCCAGTCCATGATCTAGGACGAGCAGTCATAGTTTTTGCGTTAAAGATTTGGCGTTCTTACCTTTTTGGTGTAAGATTCCACGTTTTTTTAGATCACAAAAGTTTGAAAAATATCTTTACGCAAAAAGACTTGAACTTAAGACAGTGACGATGGATAGAATTTTTGGAATATTATCGATTTTAACTTAATTACATCCTGGCAAAGGTAATGTAGTAGCCGACGCTTTGAGTCAAAATCCGATAGGAAGACTTCATACTCTAAATTCCTACAATATTGTCGCTACCATAAAATAATATGATCTATGATTACTTACCCCTTGCACCAAATTTTTAACATTATCGCTCATCCCGAATTAAGAAAAATAACATTACTGCAACAGACCCAAGATTCATTTGTATAGAATTTTTTGAGCAAAAATCCAAATTTTTCCTACGATAGAGAAACAGGCCTCCAATTTAGAAATAGATTACATGTGCCTGATAATTCATCTCTACAAGAAGAAGTGTTACATGAAGCTCATCATTCGAAATTCATGATACAACCCGAAAGCTCAAAAATGTACCAAGCTTTGAAGAAGAAATACTGGTGACCAAACATGAGAATCGATATCGAGAACTTGGTAAGGAGATGTCTTACTTGTCAACAAGTAAAGATAGAACACCAATACCCTGGTGGACTTCTTCAGCCCTTACCTATGCCCGAATGGAAATGGGATAATATTACGATAGATGTTGTCAGTGGACTACCCCACACGTCCTAAGGAGATAATTAAATTTGGGTGACAGTAGATCACCTTACTAAGTTGGCCCATTTTCTTCCATTACAAACCACAAATTCGTTCCAAAAGCTTAGCAAGTTATACATTTGAGAAATTATTCGATTACATGGAATCCCTTTATCCATTATATCTAATAGAGATCCTCGTTGTACAGGAAAATTTTGGTAAGCATTACAAGCTGCAATGGGTACCAAACTTCACTCAAGTATTGCATTTCGCCCCTAAATGGATGTACAATCCGATTGCACAATACAAACCTTAGAAGATATGTTACGAGCCTATATATTAGATATGTCTAACCATTGGAATGTATATTTGCCCCTTGTTGAATTTTCTTATAATAATAGATATCAAACCAGTATAAAAAATGTCCCAATTGAAGCTTTATATGGTAGACCCTGTAGATCCCCGGTATGTTGGATAGAATCAGGAGATAGTAAACGCTTTGGTCCTGAAATAATTCAAGAAACCACCTAGGTAATACAACAAATTCGAGAGAAGTTGAAGATAGCCCAAGATCGACATAAGAGTTATATTCATCATAGCATAAAATCATTGGAATTTTAAGAAAACGAGCAAATATTTCAGAAAGTATCTCCCCAAAAAGGAATTTTACATTAAAGAAAGGAAAATTAGCCCTCCAATATATTAAACCTTTCATAATTTCTAAAAGAATCGTCTATGTGGCCTATCAATTAGAATTGCCTCCATAATGTGTTTCATGTATCACAGTTATGCCAGTATATACCAGATCCATCCCATACTATCACATTGAAAGATGTTTCAGTTGAACCCAACCACGAATTTGATGTACATCCTATTCAAATTGTTGATCACCAAGTAAAATATCTCAAGAATAAGTAAATCCCCTTAGTTAAAGTACTTTGGGAACACCAGAATCAACAAAAATCTACATGGGAACCAGAACAAGCAATGAAAGATAAATACCCCGACTTATTCTAAGGTAAAATTCGAGGACCAATTTTTTTAGATAGGTAGATTGTAAGAACCGAAAATTTTCAAACCCTAAAATGACCTACGACCTTGATTAAACCCTCTTATGATGAGTAATTAAAAGTATTCTAAAGAAGAAAGGAACTATTATTAAAACCCTACAACTTTGCTTATTAACTTTAACCCCTTGAAGTTTTAATTAATTATAAAAGAGTCCTTGAAACTTTCAAAATGAGATAAATTAAGATATATTGAAACCCTAAACCTCAACCTTATATTAAATTAAACCTTTGGACCTTAACTAACATGAACTTATAGTTTCAACCCTGGAAACTTTTTAAATTACCAAAATGCCCCTAAAGTTTATGAAAAGTGTACTTTTATGGACCTAAATGCAATTATATCAAAGATTAAGGACTCAAATCAAAACCTCAGTTTTACCATAGTCCACACACACCCCCACATCAGCAAAAGACGTGAGAAACCACATGGTAACACATGGTAAACCTTAGGAACCCACGTTCCCCCCATTTGAACCAAACTCAAAATTATGTGTATGAGGGTAAGGGTCAAAAAGCTCACGAGTGTTTGACGAGATTAAAGAGATAAGGCAAAGGTAACGTTGCATTAAATTCGACGCTTAGTGAGAACGATGTCGAGTCGGTGGATTATGAAGATGAATAACCGCGTGGACATTATTTCACCACGGTCATGGCTAGTAATCTTAGTACAACTAGCGCACCTCCCACCGATGAGGAAGATCCTAAACATGAAGACCTTGATAGTGAGTCTAGTCATTCTAGCAAGAGTGAGGTAGAGGATGTTTTAAATGAGAGTGAGAGTGACCTTCAACGTACCTACGCCGATCTTTATGCTCATTCTTTTAAAATGAAGAGATTATAATTTTAGCCTTAGAGAAGGAGTTGATATGGGTAAGAGAGAGAGATTTCTCGGTGAGAGAAGCTTTGGGAGAAAGGGTCGTTTTAGTTGAGAGGGAAAATGATGACTTGACCAACAAGGTGTATAGTCTTACGAGAGATCTTTAAGCATCCATGAATACTCGTGAGAAACTAAAAGCCCCTGTATCCCAACTTGATAAATATCTTCAATATGACCTAGAGGTCAATATTAGTATAAAGGAAACATCAAAGAAGGTAGAAAAGATGTTCCTCGGTATCTCTTTGGGTTTTGGTGAGAGGAAAGGAATAGGTTATGATGGTGCATCCACTTTCCATGCCATACCGGAACTGGTTCCTAAATTTGTGGTCAATCCTTCTGGGCCTAGACCTATACAGCAAAATAGAGTTCAACCTAAGAAGGTGAAACAAGGTATACCCAAACAAGTCAATGTTTGCACCTTTTTTAAAAGGGGAGGTTACCTTAGAGAGGTTTGTTATATTTTAGGTAGAACTAGGAGTACACATACTCCTGTTCACCGCTCTAGATACTTTCCTAGTCTTAGGGAGAAAGTTAGGTTTCTAGTCGCTACTTCACAAAGCTTAATAGACGAATTTCAACGAATGTCTTTGTCATTTGAGAATACTTCCAACACTCTGACTAGAGCCAATAGTGATAAGGGAAAACAAAAGGTAACCTACACTTAGGTATTTAAGAAAGACGACAAAGCCCTTATTGTTCACGTTGATCTCAAGGCTCAAAATACTTCCCAATGGTATTTTTATAGTGGGTTCTCTATGCACTTGACGGGTGACATTTCATTTTTTATGCACCTTGAGGATTAGAAGGAAGGTAAAGTCACTTTTAGAGATAGGAGTAGGTCTAGTATTTTAGGATGTGGATGAGATACCCGAATTTCCTAAACTATACGATGTGGTTTACATAAAAGGGTTGAAAGAGAACTTAATTAGCATAAGCCAACTGTGCGACACAAACTTTACGATAAAGTTTGACATGTTCGAATGCAATGTTTATGATCAATTCGGTGAACTATTACTTCAAGGAGTGAGGACCGAAGATAATTGTTATGGGATCATTCCCAAGTCCTCATTTATGTGCAACAACACCCCGATCTCTTCTATGGACCTTTAGCATCAACAACTAGGTCACATGAACTTTAGAGATCTTAAGAGATTGGTGAAAAATAACCTAGTTCCTGGCTTACCATAGCTTGGGAAACTAACTTCCTCGAATTATGGACCTTACCAATAAGGAAAATAAATTTGAAGTCCCTATCGAAAGTTGAATACCATTACCACTACCCATGTATTGGAGTTGATTCACATGCATCTTATGGGTCCTACTCGCACGGAGAGATTATGTGGTAAGAGATACATTCTCGTGATGGTCGATGACTTTTCTCGATACTCTATCGTAAGATTTCTAAGAGAAAAGTCTTATGCAGTTGAGTTCCCATCAACTAAGTGTTGTTTCCTACATAACCAACACAGTGTCACTGTTAATCAGATGCATAGTGAGAATGAAACTAAATTTAAAGAAGATAAATTGGATAGCTATTTTGATGGAGTGGGCATCAAACAAGAGTTTCTGGTCGTTCGCACTCCTAAAAAAATAGGATTGTTAAGAGGAAGAATCAGATGATACAAGAAATTTCTAGATCCATGCTTCATGGGAGAAACGTGCCTAGACATTTTTTGACAAAGGCGGTGAGTACCACATGCCATACGATGAATAGGGTATTTCTTCATCTACACATGCCTTATGGGTTATGGACGGGGAAGAAGCTCAACCTATCATATTTCCTTATCTTTGGGAGTACGTGCTACATCTTTAGAGACAGGGATAACTTAGGAACTTGCAACTCTCGGAGCTATGAGAGGATACTTTCAAGATATTCATCGACAAGTAGGACTATGGGGATTTAAACATTGCAAGCTCTAAGGCTATGGAATGAATAAAAGTCAAGACTAGAGATGTCAAGCCGTTGGCATCTATTGCTCCTATTCCCCAATGTGAGCATGATTCATCCCTTGATGATGATCCCATACTTCCTCATACTACCGTGGTGGACCTCGCTCCTGATTTAGAGGATCCAACCACCTAGATTTGAAAGAGTCATGTTGGAACACGAGGCCCCCAATTTTACATCAACTTATACTTCAAAAAGTAATAATTTCCTTTTTATATGCGGAAGCGTGAGATGATGGTTCACTTAAAGAAAACAAATTAACAAATTTGAATTTCTTTTCCAAATTAAAATTAAACACAACTTAAAGTTAAATAAAATTAATTAACAAATGAATTTTCCACTTTAACAAATTTAACCCAAGTCCTAGAAATTTGCCTAAGTCATATTTTTAATATTACCATGTTAGGCCAAACCAATTTTAACCAATTAAATTAACGACTTGAATTAACTACACATTACCCAATATTTATTTAGCACCAAATTAAGTAAGTAGTGATTAAACCAAATTTTATCTTTTTACTTAAGCATGCGTTCTAGGTGATATAGCAAGATAAAATAAACACAAACCACTAGGCCGCGATGTACGAGGAAAAACCCACAACGGGACTAAGTACGGAATTTACAAATACAAGCAAGATGACTTACAACACTCGACTCGACTCCTTCAAGCCCCGACGCGTCTTCTTATATCAACCTCTGCCTAGCAAATAACCACAGAGCTCCACCGCGGTCTCAGAATCCACCGATCAGACTTTTTATGGTCACCACCACCCGAATAAGGAGCCTTTCTCCAAGTAGGTAAATCAACGCAAACAAGCTTCTCCTTTGTGGGATGTAGAAGCAAATCCAAACACTCTTTTATGGTAGAGATGAATCCGGTGCCAAATAAACTCTCCAAGCAAGATATATATATATATATATATATATGGATAAAGGATTAGATTAAAACAAACAATTGGGTGTAAACTTGGTTTTGTTCTTTGAATAACTCAATTTGGATAAAAAAAACACCAAGGGAACTTTTTATGAAATAATTAAGCTCTCAAACACTCTCTAGAAGTTGGAAAAAGGTCTTAGAAAAATTTTGTTCCCGAAGTCATTAAATTCTTAGAAAGAATAGTGGTGTAAAGTAGTGGGAAAATGCCAAAAACTGCCAATAACTGTTCCCGCTGAAATCTCGTTCGAACGACATTTTTGTTCGAACGACATTTATTTCGAACGAACTATCTAACGAGTTTCCAGATGCAAGTCGTTGTTACACCTCGTTCGAACGAAATTCTCGTTCGAACGAAAAACTCGTTTGAACAACAATTTCGAACGAAAAACCAGAAAGCTTCAAAATTCCATTTTTAGCCCAGAAACTTTATTTTAAAGTTTTAAAGTACCTTTCTGAAAACAAACCTCAGTTTAAAATAAAAGTACACCCAATATAAAAAAATATTCCAACTCTCCCTATATTTATATAGAAATGCATTCATACCTTTGGAGACTATGGAATATGATGTTGATGACGTAGAAACATAGCACTTGAAACTCGACATTTTTATGAAGCTTTAAATTTGTCCGCTACGTCTTCAACTTTAGAATGTCATAGGCTTGAAGGATGACCAATAACTCTATCCTGTGACTCAAACATTTTTGTCCGAAATTGAGCCTAAACTAGAAAGGACTCAATTGGAAATTTGTGTCCTTACAAATCTCCCCCTTTGGCTATTCTGAGACAAAACCCAACAAAAATCCTAATGGGTTGTCAAGCTCTACTAGACTGACAAAAATGTCCCACCCAAAATAAAATACAATGCTTGACTCAAACAACCCGAAGACCAATATCTTTGTCGATGATGAAAGTTTCCACTTAGAAGATTTCATGCACACTTAAGAAAACTATCAAACGCATAGGGAATGTTAAATATTAAATGCAATATAAATAAAGACACCCCCTTAATTGATTCTCCACTTTATCAACTATGATCTACCTAAGAAGGTCGCGGATACCATTTCTCCCCCTATCATTCTCCCCCTTTTTGTTCAGGAATAGACAAAGGCTAAAGAAACAAAAATTAACTTATCTCCCCTAAATAAAGCATATTACCCTTAAACTAAACAAGGGATAAATATAATGGGATAATAAGTTAAACATGATATAGCGCATGAAGTGATGAGAACATTAAAGCACATGGGCAACAAAATCATAACTTATCCAACAAATAATAACGAATACCAACTAGGATGCAAGAAAATGATACCAATAAGATACATCAAGTGTTAAGCATGTGATATCAACAAACAATGCAACAAGATAGATACCAATTATGAATTAAAGCTTAGATGGACTAGAAAGTAAGGCAAAGACCAAACAAAAATATCATATATATACATACTCTAGATATACCAAAGATGCACACGTACATATATATAGATATAAACACACAAATGACACAAAATAAAATAAGTTTTTCACACTCGTATGGCAAAAATGCGTCATATGGAAACAAAAGTGTTGGGGTGTGAACTAGCAACAATTAAATTTAGACCCAATCACTTAAAACATATTCACGGAGTTCTCAATTGATTGCAAACTTCATCACATTTGAATATAACCTCATGTGACAATATAAATTGAACTCAATGAACAAACATACACAATGCATACAAGCCTAGCATATTGATGATTCTACAAACCAATACAGTCATGACATTGAAAACGCAACTAGGATAAACGGACATTGTACAAACTGTTGATATACCATCCAAACTCCATCAATAAGCATATATTAATTTTGAATACATATATCAATTAAACATAGGCCTTGAAAAATATTTTCTTTTAATGCCATATTTTATTTTTAGGCCTTTGGACCACGTATTTATTTTAGGTCCAAACAAATGGTGACTTACTATTCGCAAAGGATAATAAATCCTTTCGGAGCCCTTCCCCATGCACATTTAGACATAATATTTTTATTTCTCACAAATCTCACGTGTAATGGATTTTGACATGCACTAGTCCTCCTAGGTCACAAATATGTAGATGACAAGATTGGTACGAGAACATCTCACAAAGCTCAAATATAACATGTGACGATTAAATTTCAAAGGAGCTCATGAGGCATATAAAAATAGAATCCATTTAAGCAACACAAAATTCAACTACTCCGTGTAAGCATGGTAAAGAACATAATAAGGATTGACAATCTAAACCAAAAGTTCTAGCCACATGGGAGCGTAAAAAATAGGATTCAAACACAAGTATATGCCACATAAAGTGTGTCAAACTAAAATACACACCAAAAAAAAATCTTTTTGAGTTTTTGAAATTTTTAACCAAAAATAAAAATATATACTCAAAAGACACACAAAAATCATTTGTATTTTTCATTAAGTTCAAATTACTAACAAGGTAAAACACGAATGATAAACAACAATCTTTTTGTATTTTTTTCATTTAAAGGAAACAAAAATGAAGGAATATAATACAAAAGATAAACCAAAAATCATTATTCTAGCATGTGGTTAAACATGAAACATAGACTAGAAAATGACTTAAACAAGCTTACAATTAACATGATCCACAAAAGCTAAAGTATGCAAATAAAACTAACACATTCAACCTTTGAATTTAGCATGGGAGGTTTCATGTGAAATCAAATGAGAATCAACAAATCTAATATCTAGCGCGTCTAAAAATGATTTCCGAATCCATATAGATGTATATTTAAAATGATGGGATTTAGAAACTAATGAAATTCTAGACATAAACTTCCTAGGACTTCTTTTAAGATCAAAACAAAATGAACTAAGGTGACCTTTCCTACCACAATGCAAGAATGTGTAAACACGAAGAATCATACCTAAGGGGTGACCTTTTCTAAAGTCCTTGGATAAAGTTGACCCTCTAAAACAAACAATGGTTTTAGCTTTAGCAACGGAAGTATTTGAACAAGATGAGTTAGAACCATCACTACTACTCGAGTCTTGTAAATTATTTTTTATTTTTACAATTTTGGACTCAAGTAATAGATTAGACTCCTCAATTTTTCGAGACTCCTTCTTTAAATTTTCTATAACTCCTAGAAGCTTATCACGCCCCCCCCCCCCCCCCCCCCCCTCAATGTGAGAAACATGTCCCTAAGAGTCTTTTCTCGACTATCACTCTCTTTTTTGGACATTTCTAAAATATTATAATTGCGATTTATATCCATGAGCTTTTCACGAAAAATAACTTTTTGAGATAGCAAGGTTTGTAAAAATTCAACTTTAGCTTTAAAGCAAGAATTTTCATCTTCACGAAATTTAATTCTTTTTGCAAATCTCAAATTTAATTCCCTTAATTTTTCATTACACTTATTAGGCCCATTAAATTCCTATCGAATAGCAAAAATTTCATTATCATTAGAAATGGACAAATTATCATTAAGACTTCCCATCGAGAGATACAAAAAAAATGAGTGTGAGTAAAAATTGAACCACCTAAAAATACAAGGAGCACAAAAAAATATAGAACCCCAAAAACAGATCTTTGACACGATAAATTAACGCTCTGTCTCTGATACCACTTGTTGGAACACGAGGCCACCAATTTTTAATCAACTTATACTTAAACAAGTAATAATTTCCTTTGTAGATGCGGAAGCGTGAGATGATGGTTCACTTAAAAAAACAAATTAACAAATTTTAATTTCTTTTCCAAATTAAAATTAAACTCAACTTAAAGTTAAATAAAATTAATTAACAAATGAATTTTCCACTTTAAAAAATTTAACCTAAGTCCAAGAAATTTGCCTAAGTCATATTTTCAATATTACCAAGTTAGGCCAAACCAATTTTAACAAATTAAATTAACGACTTGAATTAACTATACATTACCCAATATTTATTTAGCAGCAAATTAAGTAAGTAGTGATTAAACCAAATTTTATCTTTTTACCTAAGCATGCGTTCTAGGTGATATAGCAAGATAAAATAAACACAAACCACTACGCCGCAATGTACGAGGAAAAACCCACAACGGGAAAAAACCTCGGATGGCCCTAGCCTCAAATCCACTAAGTACAAAATTTACAAATACAAGCAAGATGACTTACAACACTCGACTCGACTCCTTCAAGCCCCGACGCGTCTTCTTGTATCAACCTCTGCTTAGCGAATAATCACGGAGCTCCACCGCAGTCTCAAAATCCACCCATCGAACTTTTTATGGTCACTGCCACCCGAACAAGGAGTCTTTCTCCAAGTGGGTAAATCAACGCAAACAAGCTTCTTCTTTGTGGGATGTAGAAGCAAACCCAAACACTCTTTTACGGTAGAGATGAATCCGGTGCCAAACAAACTCTCCAAGCAAGATATATATATATATATATATATATATATATATATATATATATATATATATATATATATATATATATATATATATATATATATATATATATATATATTTATATATATATATATATATATAGAGAGAGAGAGAGATAAAGGCTTGGATTAAAACAAATAATTGGGTGTAAACTTGGTTTTGTTCTTTGAATAACTCAATTTGGATAACAAACACCAAGGGAACTTTTTATGAAAGAATTAAGCTCTCAAACACTCTCTAGAAGTTGGAAAAAGTTCTTAGAAAATTTTTGTTCCCGAAGTCATTAAATTCTGAGAAAGAATAGTGGGACAAAGTAGTGGGAAAATGCCAAAAAATTGCCAATAACTGTTCCCGCCGAAATCTCGTTAGAACGACATTTTTGTTCGAACGATATTTTGTTCGAACGAACTATCTAACGAGTTTCCAGAGGCAAGTCGTTGGAAAACCTCGTTCGAACAAAATTCTCGTTCGAACAGAAAACTCGTTTGAATGACAATTTCGAACGAAAAACCAAAAAGCTTCAAAATTCCATTTTTAGAGCAGAAACTTTATTTTAAAGTTTTAAAGTACCTTTCTGAAAACAAACCCCAGTTTAAAATAAAAGTACACCCAATATAAAAAAAAATTCCGAGTCTCCCTATATTTATATAAAAATGCATTCATACCTTTGAAGACTATGGAATATGATGTTGATGACATAGAAATATAGCACTTGAAACTCGGTATTTTGATGATGCTTTAAACTTGGCTGCTACGTCTTCAACTTTAGAATGTCATAGGCTTGAAGGATGATCAATAACTCTATCCTATGACTCAAACATTTTTATCCGAAATTGAGCCAAAACTACAAAGGACTCAATTGGAAATTTATGTCCTTACAAGTCATAACCCTTCCTCTATACTTGGTGATCCCACACTAGGTGTCAAGACTCGTGCTCAACTCGAGAATGTGGTTAGCTATATTTTCTACACCTCCTTAGTTGAGCCCAAGAATGTTAAATAAGTACTCAAGGATGAGAATTGGTATCCTCTATGTAAGATGAGTTGCTTTCGTTTCGTAAGAATGATGTCTGGGAGTTATTCCCCCGACCTAGCGAGATAAATGTGATAAGTACCAAGTTGATTTATAAGAATAAGGTGTATGATAATGATACCATAGTTCGTAATAAGGTTAGGCTGGTCACTCAAGGCTACACACAGATTGAGGGTGTAGACTTTGATGATAAATTCTCTACAATTACTAGGCTTGAGTCCATCCACTTACTACTCACCATAGCATGTCATCTGCGCTTGAAGTTATATCAGATGGATGTTAAGAGTGCCTTTCTGAATGGAATTCTAAAGTAGGAAGTTTATATAGAACAACTAAAAGGGTTTGAAGACCCTAAGCACCCAGGACACGTCTATTATCTTAAGAAGTCCTTGTATGGTTTAAAGAAAGCACCCCGTGCTTGGTACGCGAGACTCACTTCCAATCTCTTAGCTCGTTGCTTTAAGAGAGGGGGAGTGGATAAAATGTTGT
Organism: Sambucus nigra; assembly: GCA_949130495.1. Taxonomy (NCBI): domain Eukaryota; kingdom Viridiplantae; phylum Streptophyta; class Magnoliopsida; order Dipsacales; family Adoxaceae; genus Sambucus; species Sambucus nigra. Next base: position 757,483,463 of record OX422209.1, read on the forward strand.
TTGTGATGGGAAAGAGTGGTTATATTTTGGTTGCCCAAGTCTATGAGGATGACACACTCTTTGAATCCTCATGCTCCCTCCATGCCCACACCTTTGAGGAGGAGGAGATGAAAAGAGATTTTGAGATGAGCATGGTTGGTGAACTTATGTCCTTCCTAGGTCTCCTGGTTCATCATCTCGTGGATGGGATATTCATATCTCAATCCCAATATGCAAGGGGCCCAGTGAAGAAATTCAATTTAGACTCTACTAAGCACTCATGCACCCCTATGAGTACATCGACTAAGCTTAGCAAAGACATTTTAACCAAGGATGTAGGGCCAACCCTTTATCATAGTATGATAGGTAGTCTCCTCTACTTGACTACTAGTTGTCCCGATATTTCTTTCAGTGTTAGAGTTTGTGCATGACACTAGGCGTCCTCGAAAGCGTCACACTTACTCGCATTTAGATGTATCACAAAATACATGAGTGACAATTTTTCCTATGGTATTTGGTACTCCTTTGATACAGATGACCGTTTATCCACCTATTAAGATTCCGATTGGGTCGGGCGTGTTGATGGTTATAGGAGCACCTCGGGGGGGTGTTTTTACTTTAGGAGTCTCTTGTCTTATGATTGAGCAAGAAGAAAAACTCCATATCTTTGTCCACGATGAAGGCTGAGTATATTTCCAGCAGGAATTGTTGCACGTAATTCTTATGGATAAAGAAAATGTTGGAAGACTATAGGACTTCATAAGGCACGATGACTATTTCTTGTGATAATACTAATGAGATCCATATATCCCGTAATTCGGTCCTACATTCACACACAAAGCACATTAGGATACATGAGCATTTTATACGTGATTTAGTTTAGGAGAAGGTCATTCCCTTGAGCTTTGTGAGGATCGAACGTCAGTTAGCCGATATTTTCACGCAAGTTTTAGATGCATTTTGAATTGAGGATCTTAGGAAATCTTTAGGTATTTGCATTATTGATTGATTCCAGGGACTTTATCTAGTATAGGACGTTTATCATGTTCATATCTTATATTCATATTTCTAGACATGTTTTATCATAGTATTTATCTGTTTTTATTTTTGAAATTTTTAGAAAAATCCAAAAATAGTAGTTTTTCTCAAAAATTTTAGAAAATAAAAAAAAGATTTTCGATTTTTAGGAAAATCTTGAAAAGCGATTTTTGTTTATTTTGATAAAAATTTTTAAAAAGATAAAAAGATTTTGTATTCTCATTTTTTCACCATGTATGAATGACCATTTAAGATTTTCGGATCACCCCCACATTCCATCCGTTCATGGGACTTATTTGTAGTGTTTTGAGACATGAGTTTGTTTCAATAGTGTTCTTAATAATGTGTGGATATCATTACTTTGTTCTTTGGTGACTACTATCTACAATTTAGAATCCTTACCACCTTTATTACACACATGAACGATCTTTATGGACATTGTTCTTACTTGTCATTTGTCGAATATGATATTCTCATCTCAATTCTTCTTGATAACGAACCAAATGTAAAAAGATATCAGTTGTGCATGTATGAACCATTGCTGGGATTTCATTTACATTCCAAAAAATATTATTATATGTTAAGCAATGGAAATCAGCTATGACAGATCAAATTGTTCCTTGCATTAAAAGCCACCATTTGCATAAAAGAGCTTAAAAAGATTAGAGGCACATAAAAATAGAAGTGTCAAAACAATTTTATTTAGATTCATTGATGCTTCGCTACATATGAGCACTGTGATTTCTTTAAAATATTTTAGTGTGAATTCATAATACGTGAGATTTTGAGGGAGTTAAAGTCGAAGATCAATGGGTTGGCACAACATACTTTCCTGAAAGACATTAAATAGTTTGGTATTATTGGTGTGAGAATAATTTATATTCATGACATGTTGATTAAGCTGAGTCAATTTCATTCGAGTTTGCTAATTTTTACACCTAACATACACTTTGAATTCCTTCGTAAGAAGTGTCTCAAAACTTCGTGCACCTATGATATGAATGTTCATGTTGATTTACCCATGGAAATTGTTCACACAATTACATTCCACATTCTCGATCCGTTTATTTTAGTGTTATTGCATGGTGTGTTGTATTTGTACAGTTTATACTTTATACTTTAAAATTTTGAAAATTTTCAAAAATATGTGGAGAAAAAGTTGCCTTTTGCGATTTTCATTAAATGTGCAATTTTTTATATCTTTGTGATGATATATTCCTTCTTCATGTGATGCTCTATATTTCATGATTAGTTTATACTCCTTTGTCTATTACGAACAAAAAGGGGATGAACAAATTGAGGGGGGTTTTATTTTTTTGTTTAAAACTCATATGCTTCTCGGTATTTTGTTTGTCTCATGTGTGATGATGATCACTTGGACCCACAGAAGATGAAGACAAAGCTATCCAATTGGAAGATCATTTACATTTCAAGACTTGGACAAAAATTAATTTCTGTTTTCTTGATTTGGGAGGGTAGTTATTGTTTTTAGTCTTTAGGATTCAATCTGACTTCGGTTTGTGTTATGTACCGGAATAGACAAAGGGAACATTTGTAAGAGAACGTTTTATAATTTCTCATGTTTTATTTTTATTTTTAATATGGCATATCCCATTACATAAACACTGCTCCTACATGACTTCTCGGGACTCGAAGACAAAGTTTAAGACATTTGAAAGATGGAAGAATCATTTGTATCAAAACCCTTGGAAGAAGTTATGGTTTTGATTGGTAAAATGGTTAATTTATTATTTCAGGGGGTGTTTTCAAATTTTTAAAGAAGTTATTTTCTAAAAAGGTGTTTAAATTTTTATAGAAAAATATTTGGAAAATACATCACCTCGTTCAAAAAGTTTGTCAAGTCATTCGAATGAGAATTACCAGTCGTTCGAACGATTTCCTTTCTACTTCAAATGAAGCAATTTTAACCATCCTCTGGAATCTTGTTCGACGCTGTCATTTGATACCTATTCGGACGAAAACATGGGTGTCATTCGAGCGAGGTACATGTTCGTTCGAACGACTAGGAGAAAATTGATTTTTTTATGACATCTAATCCAAATTGTTCATACTTATCATATTTTAACTAACCTTCTTATAAATAGGATGAACTGGATTAGACTTTTTAAGAACTCTTTTCATAATCAAAAACACCTCTTTTGAGTTCTCTTTTGTAATCAAACACCTTCATAAACATTCTAAACCTGTGGAATAATTAAGATCACTTTATCAAGTCAAGAAGAAGGTTTCTAGCACAAAAACCATTATGGAGAGAAATTTCTACTGGTGAACTATGGAATTGGGATTTCATTATTGAAGAAGACAAGGTTGATCGGTTGATACCGAGGGTAAACCGCTACCTATGGACGACTCTGGATCGAGTTATATTCTATTGAATTTTTGGAAGGCTCTGCGCATCTCACTTATATTATCTAAGTTTTGTAAGTCGATTGTCTGTCAAAATATTTAATAGTGTTAAATATATGGTTTTTCCCTGTAAAGGAATTTTCCTTTATCTCTTGAGTTGATTTCATGCTTAGTTTAATAATTGAAAATTTGAACACATCTTGCATGCACGCCCAATTTAATCACCGATAAATTTTGGTAAAATTTTTATTTTTGTGTTGGAACCTAAGATACAAATCAATCCATTAAATCACTAGCATTCTCAACTTAGGTTTGGGCGGGCTTGGGATAGCTCAATATTTAATAGGCCCAACCCGAGCTTGACTGGGCCCGCCCATGGCCACCCCTATTATCACCACATTGACTTGTGAGATATTCAATTAGAGGCAAGACTTTGTGTACTGAGGAGCCAATGTATATTTTAGATCGTAAGATCCAGATTTTGAGGTCCTAGGAGACACCCTTAGTTCTTGTTCAGTGGGGTCACCACAAAGAGGATGGTCCCACTTTGGAACGAGTGGATATGATGGTCCAGGAGTATCCACAATGATTTTAAGTCTTATTTGTATTATTTCCTATAAATTTAGAGGACGCAATTCTTTTAGATAGAGGAGGATGTAGTACCCCATAATTTTAAATAGACTTTATAATTAGTTAATGAGAAATAATTTCAAAAATTAAGTGGCAATCCGAATTAATTATATAATTTATACTATGGATTTAAATCAAAATATGATAATTTAAAATTGAAATGAACTAAATTTACAATTATAGACTTTATATGTTTAATTGATTAGTTTTTAGGGATAAAGTTTAATTATTACAAAGTTTGGGGCCAAAAAATAATTATTGTACGCTACAAATTGATTTGGACTCATGTGGGATTTGTAGAAAGGATTGGGGATAGGATGGTATTTTTGCATTACAAGGAAATTAAGCAGGGTTGTATCAGATGAGCTTCCATAAAGATCCATAACGGTTAAGCTAAGGTTCTAACCCACGATGGCAGGGTCCAAGATCATGATCGTGGTCAGGTCGAGGCTAGTCCGCGACCTGCTCTACCTTTCTATTTGTTTTTTGATACTTATATGTTTTGTACAAATTAAAGCCCACTAGCCCTAACTTTAAGGTGTCTTCACAAAGAACCCTTACAACTCTCTAAAGCCTTGATCAAGAAACCTTTTTCCTTAATCAAATCAAAAATATTTTTCAAGGCCTTTTAATAGTAACTTATTGGAGTTTTTCAAAGTATCAAATCAAGTTTTTAAATGAGTTGTTAAGAGGGATTAAATCATAACATTTCAATACTTCATATCTTCAAACTTAAATCAAGTTTTGGATTCACATTGAGAAAGGTGCTAAACTACTCCTCTCCTTTTATATGTACACTTTTTCATTTCACCTAAACTTTAATATTAGACTTAAAATGTGTTTGTTACCCTTAGGCTTTGATATACCTAATTATATTATCTTATTTAGTTTAAATTCGTTAGCTTCAAATGGTATATATTAAAATTTAGACCTAATTAAGCTACAAAATTTGAAATTGAACCCCTAGTAGTAGACTTGCATATTAGGTTCGAGATTTAGTCTCGGATTCATTTTAATTTGAAAGTATGATGAGTAATTAAGACTTAATTTAGGCTAAATTAATATTGAAAATGCATGTACTAAGTATGATTGTACATTTGACTTTATGAGTAGTACCTTTGATAAAAAAAAATGCACCTGTTAAACTGATATCAACCATACAAGAGTTATACCCTAGCCCAATTGAGTATTACTTGAGAAGCCATGAGAGAATAATCTTGAGCTTACTCGATTAACTACCATTGAGTTTTGGCATAAAATTGAATATCTTTACATAAAATATTTGTGTGACATCGTACCATAACAAACACATGTAAAATCAAATTGACCTAAAATAGTGATGGTTTGGTGAGCGACTGGTTGGTTTGGCACTGACACAGACTGTGGCACCGTCTGACACAACGGATGGTTAATCGAGATTTTATTCAGAATTCACTGCATTTGACATGTTGGGTATGTTGGGATGACTAACACTTATTGAACCAAAGAGATTGAGGTTCGACGCATGTAGAGTGAGGTTATATATACCTCTTTCTACAGTTTGAGAAACCACGTGATCTTTGAGACAAAATATAACTTTAAGAGAGTTATTACAAACTAGATTTATTACCAACAAGATCTTTCATTCCTTCACCATTAAATCATTACCCAATTCTACTCTATAATATAAGCATTTATTGAGCTTTCACCATTATTACTTAATTCCTTAGTGTTTGAGCTACTGAGTTGTATCTAGAGTGCTTGATTTTCTCTCCCTCTAGCTAGCTTCCTATGAGGTTCATTTATTATCAAACACTTGTATTAATTGTATGTTAGTATGAGTTATACAAGTGAGTTTATTCCTTTTTTATTTGAGAGTGCATGAGTTTATTCATTGCCATTAACATGAGTTATGCCTCTATTTACCTTCCTAGAAATTAGAGAACTACTATGTTACATTTGGTGACTTTGTTGGGGAGGTGTCATCTTTGCAATGGCCAGTGAAAATGTTAACCGTACTCTAAACTTTGACGAGTCTCAACATTTAGAGGAACAAATTCTCGCTTCTGCCACCATGGTTCGTCCTGTTGAGGTTCCTACAGATGCTACCATCACATGAAATGACCCAATGGGACAAGCTTCCATGAGTTTTGTGATGGACCCTCCTAAAATGACCCTCATGATGGCCAAATTTATGGAGTTTATAAAAACTCGGTCTGGAATGGACATGTTTGGATTAATGATGGATCCAAGCTCTTTCTTCACTCCAGTGACACCACATGTTTCTCCTTTTAATGGCACACCCATTATACATGCAGGGTATGTTGGTCTCTCTATGACCAACCTTCCTTCAGTTGCAATGCCTTAAGTTGAAGCACCAACAATTGACATCATTCCACCTGTGGTTACTCTGTCAATACTTATAGAAGTAGAAATGATTGTTTCACCTTCTTTAACCATTAAAGAGGTTAAAAAGGAAATGATGACATCATCATCATCATCATCATAAACTTTAGTGACATTGCCTCCATTTATGATAACTTTCATACTTCTTATCTAGAAGGAGTATAGTGACTAATGTTACCCATAAAAATATATTTCCCCAATTTTTGATAAGTTCGATGGAAAGGGGGAATTTAAAGGAGCACATTAAATTATTTGTTAAGAACCTTAGTGCTAATTGAGAAAATAAAAAGTTGTGTTTGGTGGAGTTCTCCAAATACCTTAATGATAAATCTTATACTTGGTAGTCCCATTTGTCCTCATGAAGTATGGCAATATGGGTGGACATGAATCTACAGTTTGTTCAAAAATAAATTATGGCTGAAGATGAGCTTACGCTGACCTAACTTGATGAAGAGAAGCAAAGTCGGGGTGAATAGGTGGTGTCATACATTAGAAGATTCAGATAAAGGTATCTTGATGTAAGAGAAGATGCAATAGAGGCCAAGTTTCTTCAATTCTATGTCGATGAATTTATGCCATAATATATTTGTCACCTGATCAATGAAACTCGCAAGGTCACCTTTGCATCCTTCACAAAAGCAATTAGAAAAATTGTGTTTGTCGTTCATCCAAACCCCATCGTAATAAATATTGTGAATAATCAACCAATGACTCAAGTTAGAAGAGGAGGCCAGGATCCTCGAGTTAACTTCACGGATGGAGCCAAAGTAGCTCAAGGTGGTGAAAAGGAAAAGAACAAGAACAACAAAAGGAAGCTCGATTGAGAAGATCCACCTTCTTTACCTTGCACCATCGAAGAAGAAATGAGTTGTTATACTTTAATGTTAGAAGGAAGTTTTGTTTATCCTCCTAAAATTACCACAATATGGTGTGAGAGAATACATTCAAGTTGACCCAAACTATTTCCAAGTCCATTGGAGAGTTTGTCATCCAATGGTGTTATGCTTTACTCTCCAAAGAATCATTAATAAACACTTTGTTGTCTAGGACTTTGCAGATTCCTGAAGCCAATGTCAATAATAACTCGTTGTTAGTACATGAGGGTAGATATGATGGCTAATTTTGACGAAGAAGATAAGGCTAAATTGATAAAAAGGGGAAGAAAGGAAGAGGAGTTCTAACAAAATTTTGGTAGTTGATTGGTAGGAATGTCCAACGTGGGCATTATCTACGATGAAACATTCATCAGAGCTAATGAGTATGTCTATTAGACTAATGACTATGAGGTTGATCATAGCCTTGCATGCCAATTTATTTCAAAATCACAAATATTTTTATTGATTCTTTGACCAAGTTTCCATGTCTAAAGATAGCAGGGTAGAGATCCCCCAAGAAATATTTGAAATAATAAAGAAAAATATTGTCCCAATGATGAAGTGGAGAGGGCCCGTGGCAAGGATGATTCGTAAATTCATGTCAGATGTCACTTTTTTGGATGTTGATAGAGCAATGTGGTTCCCCATTATATACCTTTACACATCATGACGATTATAAATGTCATTACCTTTGTGAAGGCACTGGTGGATGGATGTTCTTTGGTGAACATCATGCCCATGAGATCCTTTTACATTGCCAACTTCTCAAAAATAAGGTTAATCATGATGCCTATTTCCATTTCGGGCTATGACAACCAAACTTCCATGTCTATTGGTTATGTTAATGTGGGAATTACAATGAGGAACATCGCTCCACATATCAAGTTCCACGTGATTGAGTCTACAACTTCTTAACATTTACTGATTGGTGAACACCCATGGTTTGGTTCCCTCAGCATACCAACAATGTACTAAGGCAAACATTAAGGGGATTGATATTGTTATTAGGGAAACGAAGAAGTCATTTGCCAAAAGGGAAGCACATTTTTTGGATGCTACCTTTTACACGAATCTGACCGAGGACACACGTATTTTAACAAGACATATCGAAGGAGTAAGGTTGCCAACAATCATGGATAGATTGGTCCCTTTGAGGGATCAAGATGAGGTCATGGAGGAAGTTATACACATTATTGAGGAAGCATGCAAGGATTCATTAAACCCCAAACTATCTCTAATAACTAAGTGATATAATGAGGTCAAAGATCGACTCGATGAAGCATGAGGCAAAGCGACAAAGCATGTTGAGTAGGTTTTCTAGACCTAAGTGGGAGGAAATAGGAAATGCAAGAAAAACTAAGGCACCTACACCACCCCAGTGAAAGTGCAAGAAAGTATTTCTCGATGATGGAAAGTTAGTGTATTACCTTTGAAGGTTTGAGCGAGCAACCAATGAAGCTGAGAAAGCTGACCCAGAATATGAATGTTTTGGGGGCATAATCGAGGGTAATGTATTTTTATTGATACTTATGACATTCAAGAATTTGTTTAGGATATTGACGATAAACCCGAGTGCATGCAAGACCACCTAAAGCCCTAAGTCCAAGAGTTGGAGCAAATTTATCTTATTGAGGGTGGATAAGGCCAATATTCATATTAAAAGATTTAGAGGCTGAAAAGAAGCTGGAGATGATCAAGCTCATATAAGAGTACAAAAATGTCTTCACATGGAAGTTTACTAAGTTTTTGGGGAGTGATAAAGAAGGTTCCATAATTTTAATTCCACGCCCTCGGCTATTTCAGTGAAGTAGGACATAAGAACATACAAACATGAAGTGGATCTCAAAATAAAGGCTGAGGTGGGATGGTTACTGGAAGCTGGATTCATCAAGACAACTAAACATCCAATTTGTCTTTCCCAAATTGTGCCATTGGGAAAGAAGTATGAAATAAAATTACGCATTAATTTTTATTTTAAAGACCTCAACGGAGCTTGTCCCAAAGATAAGTTCCATACACATTCAATTGACAACCTGATCGATTCAACAATTAGTCATGCGATGTACAACAATACGGATGGTTATAAGGGTTGTAACTAGATAAATATGGATCCAATTGATGTAAAGAAAACGACTTTTAAAACTCTTTTGGGAAATTTTATGTACAATGGCATGGGTTTTGGTCTGAAAAATGTGGCGTCAACTGATCAAAGAACTATGATGGACATTTTTCATGAACTATTTCAAGACATTTTTAAGTTCTATGTGTATGATTTGGGGATTAAGACGACAAAAGAGGATCCACACTTGGTTGATTTGAATAGAGTCTTCAACAGGTGCAGACTCAAGTGTGCTTTTGGTGTAACGAGTGTGAAATTATTGGGTTTTTGGTTGATCGACAAGGAGTTTAGATGTACCAATATAAAAAAAGGACATCATTAGAATGGAATTTACAAAGATGCGGAGAGAGCTGAAGAGTTTCCTCGGGAAGATTTATTATTTGAGAAGATTTGTTCCAAGTTTATCTGAGATTCTTTTAGAACACTGGGAAATTTAAATGGGATGAACCACACCATGAGGCTTTTGGCAAGCTAAAGATATTTCCCACTTCTCCCCAAATGATGATTCCACCTAGAGCCGGAGTACCTTTATTGCTTTACCTTACCTCAACTATGAGGTGCATCGGTGCACTAGTAACACGAGAGGTTGATGGACAAGATAGACATGTCTACTACCTGAGTAGAATTATCCATGGCCCTAAGACAAGATATACCAGCATAGAGAGACATTGTTTAGATTTGGTCTTTGTTTCCCCAAAACTTGGACAATATATGTTATCTTTCATTGTTCACATAGGGATAATATGTGATCCGATTATGTATTTACTGGCATGAATAATTTTGATCGGGAGAGAAGCAAGGTGGTTCTTCATACTATTTGAGTATGATCTGAAGTGAATGGTTCCTCGTGCGATTAAGAGCCAAGATTATGTAGATTTGTTCGCCATTTTTCCGTTAGATTTATTGAAGCTACCTCACGAAGATATTCGAGGTGATGATTTTCAAGAAAATATTTGTGAGGCAAACTGGGAGGAATGGTCTATGGAGTTTGATGGTTCATCGGATCAAAGTAAAGGAGGATTTGGGGTGAATTTTTCTAGAGGAAAGGAAGAGATTACTCTTTCTTTTAAGTTAGAATTTATTGTTCAAATAACAAGGCAGAGTATGAAGATTTGATTTTGGGGTTATTTGAGGCCCTTCAAAGAGGCCTCCGTTCACTGTACATCAAAGGAGATTTTACTTTTTAGTCAACCAAGTTAATAGTGAATATGTGTTTGAATCACCTCAGTGTTGGTCCTTTTATTGACCAGTCATATAAAGGTTGATCGTCCATTTTTATGAGGTTGAAGTTGAGAATCATCCAAGAACGATGAATTGGCGTGCTGAGGCATATGCCACAATTTCACAGAAGGTGGTTATGAAAGGTGAATTTACATTTATGGTGATCCATCGAAGTAAATATCCATCGTAGGTGCTCAAGATCTTTCCCACTAGTGATGCCTCAGATCGTAGAGGAAAGATAAGGAATCATCTAGAGATAAGAAATGGAATGATGAGCCTTTTTAAGTTAGCACAATTCTTTCTACTTCAAGGAACTTTGTATTATAATAATCCTTAGGGGGTTGCTCATGAGGATCATTATGAGACCACTGATATTCCTTTATATATAATAATTCAAAGATAGGGTTTTTTCCCTTTGATGAAGCAAGACATAACAACGATATAAAGAGAATGTGATAAATGTTAAGCTTTCTTTCAACCAACTAAGAGCAACATTTTAGAAGCCCAAATGGACTGAAGGAGGCCTAACATTGATTTCATCAAGGATATAGTTATTCCAAGACATAAAGTTAATGCTATGGGAATGCGGAGACTTCAAGGTTCTATCTGTTAGAAGAGAATTTGTATCAAATAGTGTATTTCTTTAGGCTATTGTGTTGCATCATAATAAAGGAAGTAGGAGAAATCCTCAAGAAAATTCACAATCCAACTCACATTGGAGGATCTAAATTACATGTTGAACTGATGACACTAGGATATTATTGGCCAATGATGAAGAATGATTCAGTTGAGCTTGTTCAAAAGTGCAAGGCTTGGCAACTTCCTAGCAACCTCATTCATTCTCCATCGATAGAGCTTCACTCATTGGCAACTACCTATCCTTTCTATAATTTGGAGTTTGACTTTGTGGGAACAATCAAACCATCCTATAGAGGAAATATATGGATCATCATGGTAACTGAGTTCTTTACAAAATGAGACCTTTGAAAAGGGCAACAGTAGGTGTGGTGGTGCAGTTCATCAAAGACTACATCATTTATAGATTTGGCATTCCCTAGGTTATTTGTTATTATAATATAACTCCATTTATCAATAAGGAGGTAACAGTGCTAACATAAAAGCATTCAATTATCCATCAAACTTCAACATTAGTTTATCCTAAAGGCAATGGCCAAGCTGAGGCCAAAAATAAGAATATTTTAGCCAAGATGATTGAAGATTTTCTAGGAGCGTGGGATGGCAAGATACCTATGGTTCTTTATCCTATCAAACTAAAAAAGGAAACCAACAAGTTATACACCTTTTTCCTTGGTTTAAGGAACTGAAGCAATTATGCCAGTGAAGTTGGAAGTACCTTCTACTAGATATACCTTGCAAAGCAGCATACTTCCATAAAGTAGGAATGTTTATCTAGAAGCACTCAATGAATAAAGAGATAGCAGGAGAAGGAACTTTTAGATTTACACGAAGAAACTCTCCAGAGCTTACGAGAAGTTTGTGAAACCATGGAAATTTGTGGATGGTGACTTAGTTTTAAAAGTTATTGTGAGCCATATTAGAGCAATCTCTCTCCCAAAGTTTGAAGAAAATTGGGAGGAACCATATATTGTTTAGGAAATATATGATTCAGACTATTGTTCGATCTCACAGATCGAGCATAATAGGCCTTTCAAAGTTAACAATAAATGGTTACAAGTTTATCATGCATAGAGAGAACATTTTTTTTTGTTCTTACTTTTGTACTAGGAGAATGCGATAAAACATATGTAAATTTTGAGTTACAATTTATACTAAATAAACAAGTGCCAAAACAAGTAAATGAGAAAAGTACACACATGGTTTAAAAATAAATTTCATTTGAATTTCATTACTTGAATGTAGTTACATTACAAAATTGGGACTATATCCCAAAAATACAAGAAATAAAAACCTTTTATCCTATAAGGAACCACATGACGGGAGCAGTGAAATAACCCTCATGAAGCGAAGAAGCTACATCTCTAGGAACATCGTGTCGATACTCATTTATAGAAGCAATGTGATATTAAACTTTAGCCTTTAGTTTTTCCTGGGCTTCAAGTTCTCTTAAGGCATTGGCCAAAGCTTCCTCAGCTTCTATCACTTTACATTTACTCTCTTAAATATAAGTAACGTACTCACCCAATCTTCCTACATCAGCCTTTACATCCTTAATATATCTATACTAATATAAACTTCGCTACAAGAAATTGTAACACCCCGCCTAATTAAATACCGGGTGGCCTGTCCCATACCAAATTAAAACAGAATATACAGTTGGCTCATTCTTAGCATCACTGTCGAAAACATTAACTAATCACCCAATACCCAATTAAGTTGGTGTTAGAAACTTTCCAAATTTTAATTCAATAAAATTCCTTTTTTAGTTTACGAATAACACTACACATATTATTCTACAACACTAATAACCGAACAGATAACACAAAAGAATCTAAAAGTAACCGGAATAAACATTCCCAAATATTTTCTCAATACAGTAACCAACAATAATAAATGTACTAAAATGACACGACTACAAGACTATTTGACTCAGATAGAAAAGAGATAACTGACTTTATTTGGGCGACATGCCCTACATAAAAGAATATTGTGAATCAAATGAAGATAGGCATCTAAGCAATACTCCATAGCGCCATATCTCGTCATAATCCTCTATGGTTGGCATCCCTGCTGCTGGACACCTGATATAGAAGGTACAATAGAAAAAAGAATATGCATGGAAACGGGTCCGAGCCGGATGTAAAATAATTTTGAAAACATCAAGTATTTAACAAGTGAAATAAATAATTTATTATGTACATGTTAGTATCCATACTCTCACTTGATATTCTCACCTCTCACCTAGAGTGCACGCTTAACGTTTCCTATTAACCTCCTAGTTAATGGTTCCTCCTAACTAGTTTCCATAATATGATTAATCCCATATCATAACCCCGTATGTCCCATACCATACGTAGTATAATCATTCATATACATTTAATATGAATTAAGCTTTTACGATAAATATTCATTAACTTAATTCAATTCTTTTTTCTCTATTCCCCGTTATCTACAATTATCACACAATAGATTGATCTAACCACTATATATATATTCATTTAATTCATTATATATATAAACATATATAATACGGCACCCTTAGACACAGTTGCGGTGCATGCATTACTCTTCATTCACGTCCCAGTATCGCTGGTCGCCGAATAGGGGACTAAAAGTTCGGTAAGGATTCCTCGAACCACAAATATCAACACAAAAATTGGAGGCGAACATAGTTCTTATACTCATGGGTGACGCACATACCTACGTTCCCATAGTCAGCGGACTTATAAACTCCCCGATAAGTCTTTCATAGACCTATGTTCTCGAGTGACAAATCAAAAATCCCATGGATTCATCAGGATATGACTGCCCTCTCGCGCAAACCTCCCATTGATAGCAAGTAAGCTAGGTATGTCATACACATAAATTATCAATCAATCAAATAGGCATTATCATCTACCTATATAAATATAATATCAACAAGGTACTCACACTACCCTAAGATAGTTCCCCTACGTAGCATTATATCTCTTTAAATCCTACGTATTAAAATATCATAACTTTACTTCTTTAATTTAATTATTCCAGGGTCTCACTCATTACTCAATGTTTAAATTGGTTTTTCCTCATTATATTAATTCAGTAAGAAATCACTAATATCCTACTGGTCCATATCATCTTATCTCCCGAATTACTATGAATTAAACTCTCCTTTAATTAGGGTTATAACCGATTGTTTCTAATCTCTTATAAACACATCTTCTTTCTCCTAGGATTGAACATTCTTGTAAACCTAAGTCTTCCCAGGTTATTTATTAAATTTCCCCTACTGGACCTATCCTTAATCCTCATGGATACAAATTAGAATTCCAGCACATGCATCTAGCAACCGAAATTTCTTTCAATTTAATTATCAAAATTCTAATCAATTAAATCCTAGTCACATTAATTGGATTCTTATCTAGGGCTTACTGATCTTCCATAAGTCCCATTATATCCAATTAATAATCACCAAAGATTTACAAAAGGTTTTGATAAGAAAAGGCATTAAAAAGAAACAGCATCATGAATTCTGGGGAGGCCGATCGATCGAAGGTAGGGGGTCGATCGATCGATCGCCTAGATATCAGCCCAGATTTCTACAATTCTTATACTACGGGTTTAATAACTTTTGATCATTCAAACCTTCATATTAACAACCTAAATTCCTTATAATACTTACAACATGATATAGAAACATATGAAAATGATCTCTAATGCTCTAACTATCCTAGAATCAGCAAGTGTGTGAATTAAAAGCATATATTTATCCTCTTTTTCCAGAAAATTATATACATGATATCTTCAAGAACACACCAATGATTCTCAGAATTTCATAAACAAAGTTATGATTATTTCATGGATTAATATCTACCTACAACATGAGTTTGATTCCTATATATTTCCATTTTCCAAAAATCAATCAACAACTCTATCTTTATCTTCCAAACATGTAAAATCTCATCTTTTCAATAACTATCCTAACATGGACAATATACTAACTAGATTGCAATTATCAAATACTTGCCTCTACTGAAGATCTGATCCTTTGGGGTTGTATTACACAGGTGGTTCTCCCCTTCTTCGGTCACTTCCGGTGGTGGTTGGTGGTGGTGACGTTTGGCCTTTGGTTCTCCTCCTTTCCAAGCAAGCTTCTCTTCTCCCAAGCAACCTTTCACTCTCTCTCAAAAGGTGACCTCTCAATTTTGTGTAGAAGAGATGAATGAACCCACATACAACTAATCTCCAAATATTTATAATAAAACAAAATCAGAAATCACTATTCATCCCCCTGTAAAAATGACCAAAATGCCCTTTTCGGTTGTCTTTTTATTTCCAAATGACCCGAGACTCAAAACCAACATCCAAATAGAGTTATCTGACTATTTCTACCCTTTCGGATGCAACGACGCACTCGAAACAACTATAAGGTTGATGTAAAAATAAGTTTCCTTTTTAATTTCACAAATTTGTCCCGACACGTCCCATACCGCGTTCGACTAAAAATTCAAATTACTGAATTAATAACTCACAGCAATATCAATAATATCATATTGATATATTACCTAAATATCTTTAAGTAATATTCAGAATCATTCATTTTAATATCCACAATTCGGATAAAACCCAAATGAATTAATTTACAATAAAATCGAATTAATCCATTAATTTAAAATATAACACATTTTAAAAGTCCTTAAAATTATGGGGTATTACATACTCCCCCCGTTATAACAGAATTTTGTCCCGAAATTTGAAAAGATAAATCATACTGGTAAGGTAAACTCTGAGTATAAATCTCACATCGCAAGTAATCTATGTCGTACCGGCCATACAGTACATATAGGAAAATCCCCATTGATGGTATACGCCAAGGCTCACCATATAGTTTCAACTGAATCGAATTTAAACTTTATGCAATCTTCCCTATACCATCCTCGTGACAAACTTCCATTATAAAATGGATATGATTAACTCATATCCTAACCATATAGTTTCACCATATAGTTTCATGCGTGGGGTGTCTCGCAAGCGAAATCCAAACAAGTAACCCCCCCGATAAACTACTACCTAAAGTAGTCGGTCATCGAAACTCCTCAGGTTCATAGTCAATAGTATATGACCTCTCTACAGGTTTTATCGATGTCAAATAAAGTCTACTAATATACCCTCTTATTAAAGACAAGATGATGGCTATAGTAGTACATACGCTCTCTGATACAACAAGTCAATCCACGCCGCTAGTCACATCATGTTCGGATATGCCTAAAGTAAGTAATTTCGTGATAAAAATCAGACCCACGTGATGACATGAAGAAAATATAGGTGCCCACAACCCCTCGGTGAGTCAACGTAAATAGTAGTGCTATAGGCTAAGTTTAGTAACCCTTTTGCCCATACAATATTAATTGCTATAAAAAATCAGTATGCGCCTCATAACTCCTTAGATAGAAAACATACCCTCATTCGTCGGCGGTGGTTGTTGACTCCCACTATTATAACTTTGTTTCGATGAGTCAAGAAAAATTTTACCCCAAATTTTCTGTTCTAGTTAACCACACTCCACTGTATGCAAAAGCCTTTGAATATATTGCCTTCGTTGGGTAACACACCCAATTCCCGTATTTCTAGAACTTCTACTGATGACTTTCCTCAATTTTCCATTTGACCATCTCCCAAGCATACTACGTTGGGATAGTCTAATTTGGCATCGCCTTCGACTATAGCAGAACTTGTAATTTGTAGGCTATGTCCTACCCGTCTTTACAGTCCTGTCCTCTCATGCCATAATAGGGGTGACCTCGTTACGATCATCATACTCGAACATACTTCCGAACCTCCTAAGTACGACCTCCGCTATCCGTCGAATGGCCCCCATGTTCCATACTTCTTGTACGAGCCTATTCGAATGTGAATAAGATTCACTAATATATACGTTATAGTAGGAGAACGAAATCTTACCAAAGAAATCAACAATCCTAAATATAGGGCTCTATATCAAACAAAGTAACGCTGAGCTGAAAGCACAGTAAATCGTACAGACCCTAAAGGACACTAGAACCTGATGCTCTAATACCACCTGTAACACCCCGCCTAATTAAATATCGGGTGGCCAGTCCCATACCAAATTAAAACATAATATACAGTTGGCTCATTCTTAGTATCACTGTCAAAAACATTAACTAATCACCCAATACCCAATTAAGCTTGTGTCAAAAACTTTCCAGATTTTAATTCAACAAAATTCATTTTTAGTTCATGAATAACACTACACATATTATTCTACAACACTAATAACTGAACAGATAACACAAAAGAATCTAAAAGTAACTGGAATAAACATTCCCAAATAATTTCTCAATACAGTACCCAACAATAATAAATGTATTAAAATGACACGAGTACAAGACTATTTGACTCAGATAGAAAAGAGATAAATGAATTCCTTTGGGCGACATGCCCTAAATAAAAGAATACTGTGAATCAAATGAATATAGGCGTCTAAGCAATAATCCATAGCTCCATAGCTCGTCAAAATCCTCTAAGGTTGGCATCCCTACTGCTGGACACCTGATATAGAAGGTACAATAGAAAAGAGAATATGCAAGAAAATGGGTCAGAGCCCGATGTAAAATAATTTTGAAAACAACAAGTATTTAACAAGTGCATTAAAGCATTTATTATGTACATGTTAGTATCCAAACTCTCACTTGATATTCTCATCTCTCACCTAGAGTGCACGCTTAACGTTTCTTATTAACCTCCTAGTTAATGGTTCCTCCTAACTAGTTTCCATAATATGATTAATCCCATATCATAACCCCGTATGTCCCATACCATACGTAGTATAATCATTCATATACATTTAATATGAATTAAGCTTTTACGATAAATATTCATTAACTAAATTCAATTCTTTTTTCTCTATTCCCCTTTATCTACAATTATCACACAATAGATTGATCTAACCACTATATATACATTCATATAATTCATTCTATATATAAACATATATAATAGGACACCCTTCGACACAGCTGCGACGCATGCATTACTCTGCTATCATGTCACAGTATCGTCGGTCGCTGAATAGGGGACTAAAAGTTCGGTAAGGATTCCTCGAACCACAAATATCAACACAAAAATTGGAGGCGGACATAGTTCTCATACCCACGGGTCATGCACATACCTACGTTCCCATAGTCAGTGGACTTATAAACTCCCCTATAAGTCTTTCAAAGACCTATGTTCTCGAGCGACAAATAAAAAATCCCATGGATTCATCAGGATATGACTGCCCTCACGCGCAAACCTCCCATTGATAGCAAGTAACCTAGGAATCTCATACACATAAATTATCAATCAATCAAATAGGCATTATCATCTACCTATATAAATATAATATCAACAAGGTACTCACACTAACTTAAGATAGTTCCCATACGTAGCATTATATCTCTTTAAATCCTACGTATTAAAATATCATAACTTTACTTCTTTAATTTAATTATTCCATAGTCTCACTCATTACTCAATGTTTAAATTGATTTTTCCTCATTATATTAATTCAGTAAGAAATCAGTAATATCCTACTGGTCCATATCATCTTATCTCCCGAATTACTACGAATTAACCTCTCCTTTAATAAGAGTTATAACTGATTGTTTCTAATCTCTTATAGACACATCTTCTTTCACCTAGGATTGAACCTTCTTGTAAACCTAAGGCTGCCCAAGTGATTTATTAAATTTCCCTTACTGGACCTATCATTAATCCTCATGCATACAAATTAGAATTCCAACACATGCATCTAGCAACCGAAATTTCTTTCAATTTAATTATCAAAATTCTAATCAATTAAATTCCAATCACATTAATTCGATTCTTATCTAGGGCTTACTGATCTTCCCAAAGTCCCATTATATCCAATTAATAATCACCAAATATTTACAAAAGGTTTGGGATAAGAACAAGCATTAAAAAGAAACATCATCATGAATTCTAGGGATGTCGATCGATCGAAGGTAGGGGGTCGATCGATCGATCGCCTAGATATCAGCCCAGTTTTCTACAATTCTTATACTACGGGTTTCATAACTTTTGATCATTCAAACCTTCATATTAACAACCTAAATTCCTTATAATCCTTACTACATGATATAGCAACATATGTAAATGATTTCTAATGCTCTAACCATCCTAGAATCATCAAGAGTTTGAATTAAAAGCATATATTTATCCTCTTTTTCCAGAAAATTATATACATGATATCTTCAAAAACACACACATGATTCTCAGAATTTCTTCAACAAAGTGATGATTATTTCTTGGATTACTATCTACCTACAACATGAGTTTGATTCCTATATATTTCCATTTTTCAGAAATCAGTCAACAACTCTATCTTTATCTTCCAAACATGTAAAATCTCATCTTTTCAATAACTATCCTAACATTGACAATATACTAACTAGATTGCAATTATCAAATACTTGCCTCTAATGAAGATCTGATCCTTTGGGGTTGTATTACACAGGTGGTTCTCCCCTTCTTCGGTCACTTTCGATGGTGGTTGGTGGTGGTGACCTTTGGCCCTTGGTTCTCCTCCTTTCCAAGCAAGCTTCTCTTCTCCCAAGAAACCTTTCACTCTCTCTCAAAAGGTGACCTCTCAATTTTGTGTAGAAGAGATGAATGAACACATGTACAACTAATCTCCAAATATTTATAAGAAGACAAAATCCGAAATCACTATTCATCCCCCCTGTAAAAATGACCAAAATGCCCTTTTCGGTTGTCTTTTCATTTCCAAATGACCCGAGACTCAAAACCAACATCCAAATAGACTTTTCTGACTATTTCTACCCTTTAGGATGCAACGATGCACTTGAAACAACTATAAGGTTGATGTAAAAACAAGTTTCCTTTTTAATTTCACAAATTTGTCCCGACACGTCCCATACCGCATCCGACTAAAATTAGAATTACTAAATTAATAACTCATAGAAATATCAATAATATCATATTGATATATTACCTAAATATCTTTAAGTAATATTCAGAATCATTCATTTTAATATCCATAATTTGGATAAAATCCAATTGAATTAATTTATAATAAAATCCAATTAATCCATTAATTTGAAATATAACACATTTTAAAAGTCCTTAAAATTATGGGGTATTACATACTCCCCCCCCCCCCCCCCCCCATAACAGAATTTCGTGCCGAAATTCGGAAAGATAAATCATACTGGTAAGGTCAACTCTGAGTATAAATCTCACATCGCAAGTAATCTATGTCGTACCGCCCATACAGTACATTAACGGAAATCCCCATTGATGTTATACGCCAAGCCTCACCATATAGTTTCAACTAAATCGAATTTAAACTTTACGCAATCATCCCTATACCATCCTCGTAACCAACTTCCATTATGAAATGGACATGGTTAACTCATATCCTAAAGACCTAACTTACTTCGACTCCCAACGTTTGTTAGTTTCATGCGTGGTGTGTCTCGCAAGCGAAATCCAAACAAGGAACACCCCGATACACTACTACCTGAAGTAGTCAGTCATCAAAACTCCTCAGGTCCTTAGTCAATAGTATATAACCTCTCTACAGGTTTTATCGATTTCAAATAAAGTCTACTCATCTACCCTCTTGTTAAAGACAAGATGATGGCTATAGTAGTACATACGCTCTCATATACCACAAGTCAATCCACGCCTCTAGTCACATCATGTTCGGATATGCCTAAAGTAAGTAATTCCGTGATAAAAATCAGACCCACGTGATGACATAAAGAAAATATAGGTGTCCCACAACCCTTCGGTGAGTCTACGTAAATAGTAGTGCTATAGGCTAAGTTTAGTAACCCTTTTTCACATACAATATTAATTGCTATAAAAAATCAGTATGCGCCGCATAACTCCTTAGATAGAAAACATACCCTCATTCGTGGGTGGTGGTTGTTGACTCCCACTATTATAACTTTGTTCCGATGAGTCAAGAAAAATTTTACTCGAAATTTTTAGTTCTAGTAAACCACACTCCACTGTATGCCCAAGCCTTTGAATATATTGCCTTCGTTGGGTAACACACCCAATTCCCGTATTTCTAGAACTTCTACTGATGACTTTCCTCAATTTTCCATTTGACCCTCTCCCAAGCATACTATGTTAGGTGAGTCTAATTTGGCATCACCTTCGACTATAGTAGCACTTGGAATTTATAGGCTGCGTCCCACCCGTATTTACAATCCTATCCTCTCATGCCATAATAGGGGTGACCTCGAATACGGCCATCATACTCGTACATACTTCCTAACCTCCTAAGTACGACCTCCGCTATCCGTCCAATGGCCTTCATCTGCCATACTTCTTGTACAAGCCCGTCCGAACGCGAATAAGATTCACTAATATATATGTTATTGAAGGAGAACGAAATCTTACCAAAGAAATCAACAATCCTAAACATAGGGCTCTATATCAAACAAAGTAACGCTGAGCTGAATGCACAGTAAACCGTACAGACCCTAAAGGACACTAGAACCTGATGCTCTAATACAACCTGTAACACCCCGCCTAATTAAATACCGGGTGGCCAGTCCCATACCAAATAAAAATAGAATATACAGTTGGCTCATTCTTAGCATCACTATCGAAAATATTAACTAATCACCCAATACCCAATTAAGTTGGTGTCGAAAACTTTCAAAATTTTAATTCAACAAAATTCATTTTTAGTTTACGAATAACACTACACATATTATTCTACAACACTAATAACCGAACAGATTACACAAAAGATTCTAAAAGTAACTGGAATAAACATTCCTAAATAATTTCTCAATACAGTACCCAACAATAATAAATGTATTAAAATGACACGAGTACAAGACTATTTGACTCAGATAGAAAAGAGAAAACTGAATTCCTTTGGGCGATATGCCCCAAAAAAAATAATACTGTGAATTAAATGAAGATAGGTGTCTAAGCAATACTCCATAGCTCCATAGCTCATCATAATCCTCTATGGTTGGCGTCCCTGCTGCTGGACACCTGATATAGAAGGTACAATAGAAAAAAGAATATGCAAGGAAACGAGTCAGAGCCCGATGTAAAATAATTTTGAAAATAGAAAGTATTTAACAAGTGCCATAAAGCATTTATTATGTACATGTTAGTATCCAGACTCTCACTTGATATTTTCACCTCTCACCTAGAGTGCACGCTTAACATTTCCTATTAACCTCCAAGTTAATGGTTACTCCTAACTAGTTTCCATAATATGATTAATCCCATATCATAACCCCGTATGTCCCATACCATACATAGTATAATCATTCATATACGTTTAATATGAATTAAGCTTTTACGATAAATATTCATTAATTTAATTCAACTCTTTTTTCTCTATTCCCCGTTATCTATAATTATCACACAATAGATTGATCTAACCACTATATATACATTCATTTAATTCATTCTATATATTAACATATATAATACGGCACCCTTAGACACAACTGGGCATGCATTACTCTGCTATCACGTCAGAGTATCGCTGGTCGCCGAATAGGGGACTAAAAGTTCGGTAAGGATTCCTCGAACCACAAATATCAACACAAAAATTGGAGGCGAACATATTCTCATACCCACAGGTCACGCACATACCTATGTTCCCATAGTCAGCGGACTTATAAACCCCCCGGTAAGTCTTTCATATACCTATGTTCTCGAGCGACAAACCAAAAATCCCATGGATTCATCAGGAAATGACTTCCCTCACACGCAAACCTCCCATTGATAGCAAGTAAGCTAGGAATGTCATACACATAAATTATCTATCAATCAAATAGGCATTATCATCTACCTATATAAATATAATATCAATAAGGTACTCACACTACCCTAAGATAGTTCCCATACGTAGCATTATATCTCTTTAAATCCTACGTATTAAAATATCATAACTTTACTTCTTTAATTTAATTATTCAAGAGTCTCACTCATTACTCAATGTTTAAATTGGTTTTTCCTCATTATAATAATTCAGTAAGAAATCACTAATATCCTACTGGTCCATATCATCTTATCTCCCGAATTACTACGAATTAAACTCTCCTTTAATTAGGGTTATAACCGATTGTTTCTAATCTCTTATAAACACATCTTGTTTCACCTAGGATTGAACCTTCTTGTAAACCTAAGGCTTCCTAGGTGATTTATTAAATTTCCCCTACTGGACCTATCATTAATCCTCATGCATAGAAATTAGAATTCCAACACATGCATCTAGCAACCGAAATTTCTTTCAATTTAATTATCAAAATTCTAGTCAATTAAATCCCAATCATATTAATTCGATTCTTATCTAGGGCTTACTGATCTTCCCTAATATCCCATTATATCCAATTAATAATCACCAAAGATTTACAAATGGTTTGGGATAAGAACAAACATTAAAAAGAAACAGCATCATGAATTCTGGGGAGGTCGATCGATCTAAGGTAGGGGGTCGATCGATCGATCACCCAGATATCAGCCTAGATTTCTACAATTCGTATACTACGGGTTTCATAACTTTTGATCATTCAAACCTTCATATTAACAACCTAAATTCCTTATAATCCTTACTACATGATATATCAACATATTTAAATGATTTCTAATGCTCTAACCATCCTATAATCATCAAGAGTTTGAATTAAAAGCATGTATTTATCCTCTTTTTGTTGAAAATTATATACATGATATCTTCAAGAACACACCAATGATTCTCAGAATTTCTTCAACAAAGTGATGATTATTTCATGGATTACTATCTACCTACAACATGAGTTTGATTCCTATATATTTCCATTTTCCAGAAACCAATCAACAACTCTATCTTTATCTTCCAAACATGTAAAATCTCATCTTTTCAATAATTATCCTAACATGGACAATATATTAACTAGATTGCAATTATCAAATACATGCCTCTAATGAAGATCTGATCCTTTGGGGTTGTATTACATAGGTGGTTCTCCCCTTTTTCTGTCACATCCGGTGGTGGTTGGTGGTGGTGACCTTCGGCCCTTAGTTCTCCTTCTTTCCAAGCAAGCTTCTTTTCTCCCAAGAAACCTTTCACTCTCTCTCAAAAGGTGACCTCTCAATTTTGTGTAGAAGAGATGAATGAACCCACGTACAACTAATCTAAAAATATTTATAATAAGGCAAAAATCCAAAATCACTATTCACCCCCTGTAAAAATGACAAAAATGCCCTTTTCGGTTGTCTTTTCATTTCCAAATGACCCGAGACTCAAAACCAACATCCAAATAGACTTTTCAAACTATTTCTACCCTTCCGGATGCAACGACGCACTCGAAACAACTCTAGGGTTGATGTAACAATAAGTTTCCTTTTTAATTTCACAAATTTGTCCCGACACGTCCCATACCGCGTCCGACTAAAAATTCAAATTACTGAATTAATAACTCACAGCAATATCAATAATATCATATTGATATATTACCTAAATATCTTTAAGTAATATTCACAATCATTCATTTTAATATCCACAATTCGGATAAAACCCAAATGAATTAATTTATAATAAAATCCAATTAATCCATTAATTTAAAATATAATACATTTTAAAAGTTCTTAAAATTATGGGGTATTACATACTCCCCCCCCCCCCCCCCCCCCTTATAACAGAATTTCATCCCGAAATTCGGAAAGATAAATCATACTGGTAAGGTCAACTCTGAGTATAAATCTCACATCGCAAGTAATCTACGTCGTACCGGCCATACAGTACATATAGGAAAATCCCCATTGATGTTATACGCCAAGCCTCACCGTATAGTTTCAACTGAATCGAATTTAAAGTTTACGCAATATTCCCTATACCATTTTCGTGACAAACTTCCATTATAAAATGGATATGGTTAACTCATATCCTAAAGACCTAACTTACTTCGACTCCCAACATTTGTTAGTTTCATTCGTGAGGTGTCTCGCAAGCGAAATCCAAACAAGGAACCCCCCTCCCCCCCGATACACTACTACCTGAAGTAGTCAGTCATCGAAACTCCTCAGGTCCTTAGTCAATAGTATATAACCTCTCTACATGTTTTATAGATTTCAAATAAAGTCTACTCATCTACCCTCTTGTTAAAGACAAGATGATGGCTATAGTAGTACATACGCTCTCTTATACCACAAGTCAATCCACGCCGCTAGTCACATCATGTTCGGATATGACTAAAGTAAGTAATTCTGTGATAAAAATTAGACCCACGTGATGACATAAAGAAAATATAGGTGTCCCACAACCCCTCGGTGAGTCTACATAAATAGTAGTGCAATAGGCTAAGTTTAGTAACCCTTTTCCCATACAATATTAATTGCTATAAAAAATCAGTATGCGCCTCATAACTCCTTAGATAGAAAACATGCCCTCATTCGTGGGCGGTGGTTGTTGACTCCCACTATTATAACTTTGTTCCGATGAGTCAAGAAAAATTTTACCCCAAATTTCCAGTTCTAGTTAACCACACTCCACTGTATAACCAAGCCTTTGAATATATTTCCTTCGTTGGGTAACACACCCAATTCCCGTATTTCTATAATTTCTACTGATGACTTTCCTCAATTTTCCATTTGACCCTCTCCCAAGCATACTACGTTTGGTGAGTCTAATTTGGCATCACCTTCGACTATAGCAGCACTTGGAATTTGTAGGATGCGTCCTACCCGTATTTACAGTCCTATCCTCTCATGCCATAATAGGGGTGACCTCGAATACGGTCATCATACTCGAACATACATCCTAACCTCCTAAGTACGACCTCCACTATCCGTCCAATGGCCCTCTTCTGCCATACTTCTTGTACGAGCCCATCCGAACGCGAATAAGATTCACTAATATATACGTTATAGCTGGAGAATGGAATCTTACCAAAGAAATCAACAATCCTAAACATAGGGCTCTATATCAAACAAAGTAACGCTGAGCTGAAAGCACAGTAAACCATACAGACCCTAAAGGACACAAGAACCTGATGCTCTAATACCACCTATAACACCCCGCCTAATTAAATACCGGGTGGCCAATCCCATAACAAATTAAAACAAAATATACAGTTGGCTCATTCTTAGCATCACTGTCGAAAACATTAACTAAGCGCCCAATTCCCAATTAAGCTGGTGTCAAAAACTTTACAAATTTTAATTCAACAAAATTCATTTTTAGTTTACGAATAACACTACACATATTATTCTACAACACAAATAACCGAACAGATAACACAAAAGAATCTAAAAGTAACTGGAATAAACATTCCCAAATAATTTCTCAATACAGTACCCAACAATAATAAATGTATTAAAATGACACGAGTACAAGACTATTTGACTCAGATAGAAAAGAGATAAATGAATTCCTTTGGGCGACATGCCCTAAATAAAAGAATACTGTGAATCAAATGAATATAGGCGTCTAAGCAATACTCCATTGCTCCATAGCTTGTCATAATCCTCTAAGGTTGTCATCCCTACTGCTGGACACCTGATATAGAAGGTACAATAGAAAAGAGAATATGCAAGGAAATGGGTCAGAGCTCGATGTAAAATAATTTTGAAAACAACAAGTATTTAACAAGTGCAATAAAGCATTTATTATGTACATGTTAGTATCCAGACTCCCACTTGATATTCTCACTTCTCACCTAGAGTGCACGCTTAACGTTTCTTATTAACCTCCTAGTTAATGGTTCCTCCTAACTAGTTTCCCTAATATGATTAATCCCATATCATAACCCCGTATGTCCCTACCATACGTAGTATAATCATTCATATACGTTTAATATGAATTATGCTTTTACGATAAATATTCATTAAATTAATTCAATTCTTTTTTCTCTATTCCCCGTTATCTACAATTATCACACTATAGATTGATTTAACCACTATATACACATTCATTTAATTCATTCTATATATAAACATATATAATACGACACCCTTAGACACAGCTGAGCATGAATTACTCTGCTATCACGTCACAGTATCGCTAGTCACCGAATAGGGGACTAAAAGTTAGGTAAGGATTCCTCG
This sequence comes from Sambucus nigra, assembly GCA_949130495.1. Classification (NCBI taxonomy): domain Eukaryota; kingdom Viridiplantae; phylum Streptophyta; class Magnoliopsida; order Dipsacales; family Adoxaceae; genus Sambucus; species Sambucus nigra. Next base: position 757,510,808 of record OX422209.1, read on the forward strand.
AACCACAAACATCAACATAAAAATTGGAGGCGAACATAGTTCTCATAGCCACGGGTCACGCACATACCTACATTCCCATAGTCAGCGGACTTATAAACCCCCCGGTAAGTCTTTCATAGACCTATGTTCTCGAGCGACAAACCAAAAATCCCATGGATTCATCAGGATATGACTGCCCTCACGCGCAAAGCTCCCATTGATAGCAAGTAAGCTAGGTATGTCATACACATAAATTATCAATCAATCAAATAGGCATTATCATCTACCTATATAAATATAATATCAACAAGGTACTCACACTACCCTAAGATAGTTCCCATACGTAGCATTATATCTCTTTAAATCCTACGTATTAAAATATCATAACTTTACTTCTTTAATTTAATTATTCCAGAGTCTCACTCATTACTCAATGTTTAAATTATTTTTTCCTCATTATATTAATTCAGTAAGAAATCACTAATATCCTACTGGTCCATATCATCTTATCTCCCGAATTACTACGAATTAAACTCTCCTTTAATTAGGGTTATAACCGATTGTTTCTAATCTCTTATAAACGCATCTTCTTTATCCTAGGATTGAACCTTCTTGTAAACCTAAGGCTGCCCAGGTGATTTATTAAATTTCCCCTACTGGACCTATCCTTAATCCTCATGCATACAAATTAGAATTCCAACACATGCATCTAGCAACCGAAATTTCATTCAATTTAATTATCAAAATTCTAATCAATTAAATCCCAATCACATTAATTCGATTCTTATCTAGGGCTTACTGATCTTCCCTAAGTCCCATTATATCCAATTAATAATCACCAAAGACTTACAAAAGGTTTGGGATAAGAAAAAGCATTAAAAAGAAATAGCATCATGAATTCTGGGGAGGTCGATCGATCGAAGGTAGGTGGTCGATCGATCGATCGCCCAGATATCAGCCCAGATTTCTACAATTTTTATAATACGGGTTTCATAACTTTTGATCATTGAAACCTTCATATTAACAACCTAAATTCCTTATAATCCTTACTACATGATATAGCAACATATGTAAATGATTTCTAATGCTCTAACCATCCTATAATCATCAATAGTTTGAGTTAAAAGCATATATTTATCCTCTTTTTCCAGAAAATTATATACATGATATCTTCAAGAACACACTAATGATTCTCAGAATTTCTTCAACAAAGTGATGATTATTTCTTGGATTACTATCTACCTACAACATGAGTTTGATTCCTATATATTTCCATTTTCCATAAATTAATCAACAACTCTATATTTATCTTCCGAACATGTAAAATTTCATATTTTCAATAACTATCCTAACAGTGACAATATACTAACTAGATTGCAATTATCAAATACTTGCCTCTAATGAAGATCTGATCCTTTGGGGTTGTATTACACAAGTGGTTCTCCCCTTTTTCGGTCACTTTCGGTGGTGGTTTGTGGTGGTGACCTTTGGCCCTTGGTTCTCCTCCTTTCCAAGCAAGCTTCTCTTCTCCCAAGCAACCTTTCACTCTCTCTCAAAAGGTGACCTCTCAATTTTGTGTTGAAGAGATGAATGAACCCACGTACAACTAATCTCCAAATATTTATAATAAGACAAAATCCAAAATCACTCTTCATTCCCCTGTAAAAATGACCAAAATGCCCTTTTCAGTTGTCTTTTCATTTCCAAATGACCCGAGGCTCAAAACCAACATCCAAATAGACTTTTCTAACTATTTATACCCTTCCAGATGCAACGACGCACTCGAAACAACTATAAGGTTGATGTAAAAATAAGTTTCCTTTTTAATTTCACAAATTTATCCCGACACGTCCCATACCGCGTCCGACTAAAAATTCAAATTACTGAATTAATAACTCACAGCAATATCAATAATAACATATTGATATATTACCTAAATATCTTTAAGTAATATTCAGAATCATTCATTTTAATATACACAATTCGGATAAAACCCAGATGAATTAATTTATAATAAAATCCAATTAATCCATTAATTTAAAATATTACACATTTTAAAAGTTCTTAAAATTATGGGGTATTACATACTCCCCCCCTTATAACAGAATTTCGTCCTGAAATTTGGAAAGCTAAATCATACTGGTAAGGTCAACACTGAGTATAAATCTCACATCGCAAGTAAACTATGTCGTACCGCCCATACAGTAGATTAACAAAAATCCCCATTGATGTTATACGCCAAGCCTCACCATATAGTTTCAACTGAATCGAATTTAAACTTTACGTAATCTTCCCTACACCATCCTCGTGACAAACTTCCATTATAAAATGGATATGGTTAACTCATATCCTAAAGACCTAACTTACTTCGACTCCCAACGTTTGTTAGTTTCATTCGTGGGGTGTCTCGCAAGCAAAATCAAAATAAGGAACCCCCCGAAACACTACTACCTAAAGTAATCGGTCAACGAAACTCCCCAGGTCGTTAGTCAATAGTATATAACCTCTCTACAGGTTTTATCAATTTCAAATAAAGTCTACTCATCTGCCCACTTGTTAAAGACAATATGATGGCTATAGTAGTACATACGCTCTCATATACCACAAGTCAATCCACGCCGCTAGTCACATCATGTTCGGATATGACTAAAGTAAGTAATTCTGTGATAAAAATCAGACCCACGTGATGACATAAAGAAAATATAGGTGTCCCACAACCCCTCGGTGAGTCTACGTAAATAGTAGTGCAATAGGCTAAGTTTAGTAACCCTTTTCCCATACAATATTAATTGCTATAAAAAATCAGTATGCGCATCATAACTCCTTAGATAGAAAACATGGCCTCATTAGTGGGCGGTGGTTGTTGACTCCCACTATTATAACTTTGTTTCGATGAGTCAAGAAAAATTTTACCCCAAATTTCCAGTTCTAGTTAACCACACTCCACTGTATAACCAAGCCTTTGAATATATTTCCTTCGTTGGGTAACACACCCAATTCCCGTATTTCTAGAACTTCTACTGATGCCTTTCCTCAATTTTCCATTTGACCCTCTCCCAAGCATACTACGTTGGGTGAGTCTAATTTGGCATCACCTTCGACTATAGCAGCACTTGGAATTTGTAGGTTGCGTCCTACCCTTCTTTACAGTCCTGTCCTTTCATTCCATAATTGGGGTGACCTCGAATATGGTCATCATACTCGAACATACTTCCTAACCTCCTAAGTACGACCTCCGTTATCCGTCCAATGGCCCTCATCTGCCATACTTCTTGTAGGAGCCCGTTCGAACGAGAATAAGATTCACTAATATATACGTTATAGCAGGAGAATGGAATCGTACCAAAGAAATCAACAATCCTAAACATAGGGCTCTATATCAAACAATGTAACACTGAGCTGAAAGCACAGTAAAGCGTACAGACCCTAAAGGACACTAGAACTTGATGCTCTAATACCACCTGTAACACCCCAACTAATTAAATACTGGGTGTCCAGTTCCATACCAAATTAAAACAGAATATACAGTTGGCTCATTCTTAGTATCACTGTCGAAAACATTAACTAATCACCCAATACCCAATTAAGCTGGTGTCAAAACCTTTCCAAATTTTAATTCAACAAAATTCATTTTTAGTTTATGAATAACACTACACATATTATTCTACAACACTAATAACCGAACAAATAACACAAAAGAATCTAAAAGTATCTGGAATAAACATTCCCAAATAATTTCTCAATACGGTACCCAACAATAATAAATGTATTAAAATGACACGACTACAAGACTATTTGACTCAGATAGAAAAGAGATAAGTGAATTCCTTTGGGCGACATGCCCTAAATAAAAGAGTACTGTGAATCAAATGAAGGTAAGTGTCTACGCCATACTCCATAGCTCCATCGCTCGTCATAATCCTCTAAGGTTGGCGTCCCTGCTGCTGGACACCTGAAATAGAAGTACAATAGAAAAGTGAATATGCAAGGAAACGGGTGAAAGCCCAATGTAAAATAATTTTGAAAACATCAAGTATTTAACAAGTGCAATAAAGCATTTATTATGTACATGTTAGTATCCAGACTCTCACTTGATATTCTCACATCTCACCTAGAGTGCACGCTTAACGTTTCCTATTAACCTCCTAGTTAATGGTTCCTTCTATCTAGTTTCCATAATATGATTAATCCCATATCATAACCCCGTATGTCCCATACCATACGTTGTATAATCATTCATATACGTTTACTATAAATTAAGCTTTTACGATAAATATTCGTTAACTTAATTCAATTCTTTTTTCTCTATTCCCCGTTATCTACAATTATCACACAATAGATTGATCTAACCACTATATATACATTCATTTAATTTATTCTATATATAAACATATATAATACAACACCCTTAGACACAGCTGCGGTTCATGTATTACTCTTCTATCACGTCCCAGTATCGCTGGTCGCCGAATAGGGGACTAAAAGTTTGGTAAGGATTCCTCGAACCACAAATATCAACACAAAAGTTAGAGGCGAACATAGTTCTCATACCCACGGGTCATGCACATACCTACGTTCCTATAGTCAGCAGACTTATTAACTCCCCGATAAGTCTTTCATAGACCTATGTTCTTGAGCGACAAATCAAAAATCCCATGGATTCATCAGGATATAACTGCTCTCACGCGCAAACCTCCCATTGATAGGAAGTAAGCTAGGTATGTCATACACATAAATTATCAATCAATCAAATAGGCATTATCATCTACCTATATAAATATAATATCAACAAGGTACTCACACTACCCTAAGATAGTTCCCATACGTAGCATTATATCTCTTTAAATCCTACGTATTAAAATATCATAACTTTACTTCTTTAGTTTAATTATTCCAGAGTCTCACTCATTACTCAAGGTTTAAATAGGTTTTTCCTCATTATATTTATTTAGTAAGAAATCATTAATATCCTATTGGTCCATATCATCTTATCTCCCGAATTACAAGGAATTAAACTCTCCTTTAATTAGGGTTATAATCAATTGTTTCTAATCTCTTATAAACACATCTTCTTACTCCTAGGGTTGAAACTTCTTGTAAACCTAAGGCTGCCCAGGTGATTTATTAAATTTCCCCTACTGGACCTATCCTTAATCCTCATGCATACAAATTAGAATTCCAACACATGCATCTAGCAACCGAAATTTCTTTCAATTTAATTATCAAAATTCTAATCAATTAAATCCCAATCACATTAATTCGATTCTTATCTAGGGCTTACTGATCTTCCCAAAGTCCCATTATATCCAATTAATAATCACCAAATATTTACAAAAGGTTTGGGATAAGAACAAGCATTAAAAAGAAACAACATCATGAATTCCAGGGATGTCGATCGATCGAAGGTAGGGGGTCGATCGATCGATCGCTTAGATATCAGCCCAGTTTTCTACAATTCTTATACTACGGGTTTCATAACTTTTGATCATTCAAACCTTCATATTAACAACCTAAATTCCTTATAATCCTTACTACATGATATAGCAACATATGTAAATGATTTCTAATGCTCTAACTATCCTAGAATCATCAAGAGTTTGAATTAAAAGCATATATTTATCCTCTTTTTCCAGAAAATTATATACATGATATCTTCAAGAACACACCAATGATTCTCAGAATTTCTTCAACAAAGTGATGATTATTTCGTGGATTACTATCTACCTACAACATTAGTTTGATTCCTATATATTTCCATTTTCCAGAAATCAATCAATAACTCTATCTTTATCTTCCAAACATGTAAAATCTCATCTTTTCAATAACTATCCTAACATGGACAATATACTAACTAGATTGCAATTATCAAATACTTTCCTTTAATGAAGATCTTATCCTTTGGGGTTGTATTACACAGGTGGTTCTCTCCTTCTCCGGTCACTTCCGGTGGTGGTTGGTGGTGGGGACCTTTGGCCCTTGATTCTCTTCCTTTCCAAGCAAGCTTCTCTTCTCCCAAGCAACCTTTCACTCTCTCTCAAAAGGTGACCTCTCAATTTTGTGTAGAGTAGATGAATGAACCCACGTACAACTAATCTCCAAATATTTATAATAAGAAAAAATTCGAAATCAATATTCACCCCCCTGTAAAAATGATTAAAATGCCCTTTTCGGTTGTCTTTTCATTTTCAAATGACCTGAGACCCAAAACCAACATCGAAATAGACTTTTGTGACTATTTCTACCCTTCTGGATGCAACGACGCACTCGAAACGACTATAAGGTTGATGTAAAAATAAGTTTCCTTTTTAATTTCACAAATTTGTCCCGACACATCCCATACTGCGTCCGACTAAAAATTCAAATTATTGAATTAATAACTCACAGAAATATCAATAATATCATATATATATATATTACCTAAATATCTTTAAGTAATATTCAGAATCATTCATTTTAATATTCACAATTCGGATAAAATCCAAATGAATTAATTTATAATAAAATTCATTAATTTAAAATATAACACATTTTAAAAGTTCTTACAATTACGAGGTATTAGAGAAATTAACTCTCCTAGGTGCCAATGGTGTTCACGTGGACATCCATTCTGTGTGTCCCCTCATCAATTAGCTTCTCATTAAGTGGTAATCAATTTTCCCATTTTTCTCAAATGAATTTTCTACTCCTCTCTCTACCACTATTCATCTTCTTCTTTCATATCTCCATCTATACTAATCATATAATATGAGCTTACTTTCAACCTATCCACGTGTCCAGTGGATTCTCTCTTCTATGGGGCTCTCCTCATATACTACTATTAACATTTAAGACCCTTTTCTCCGCATCTTTTCAATGGTTTATTTTTGTCCAATAACATGCCCAAGGACAAAAATCTGTTTAAATCCTTTGATGCCCATGCAATTCTCTCTCGCTTGATGAAATATCTCTATGTGTGACAAAGACATTTAACATCGATCCACGTTCGTTAAATGCCCCGTATATGAATAACCTACACGTTTGAAGCTGGTCTTCCTGTCTGACATAGAGCATCTCAATCATAAGGTTCAGTTTTCTCTCTCTCTCTCTCTCTCTCTCTCTCTCTCTCTCTCTCTCTCTCTCTCTCTCTCTCTATCTATCTATCTATCTATATATCTATCTATCTATCTATCTATCTCTCTATCTCTCTAATTGAAGTTAGATGTATAAATTTGTTAAGGGTTCGATGGGTTTTTTGAAGTATATTTTTTTCCTTTGAATTTGAAGGTGCTTGTTCAGAGTATGGTTTACTTTATATGTTAAAAATAGGTACACGGTTATGACAAGTTTGAATTTAGATTGGGTTCTTGATTTGATTTGGGTTTCATTTTTTTGATTTGTACTTATATTTAGGTGTTCATCTTAGATCTATACACATCAAATTGATGGATTTCTAATAATACGTATTCTTTGCTACTTAACAAAATGATTTTTATATAGAATATTAATTTATCTTTTCGTCAAATCTATAGGAATTATCTAACATTTAATGAACTACTCTCTTTAAAAAAAATTCTCCTCATCATATAGTCTTTTTTCTCATTGGGTTCCTTTGTAAGGTGTTATAATTTTATATTATCTGAAACAAACTTTGTCCAAAAAGGATTAATTTTGACTTCTACAAACCTACCATATTTCAAAATTACTTTTTGTTATATTTTTGTTTGATGTTAATTATTAATTGCTTGTGGAAGTCTATTTATTAATTTAGATTCTTTTTTTCAGCAGACACTCTGGGCCAGTTTACGCGCACTTTGACTAATCCTCATTCGCGGCTCGTGACTTTCGCTGGCCAAGCATTATTTTGACAGTGTCAGAGATTGAACCGGGGACCAAACCCAATCCACCCCCAAGATTTTCTTGGTGGAAGCCTTATACCACTGGGCCAAGAAGCTTAGTTATTATTTTAGGTTCTATATTATAGTTTACTAGGTGTGCCTCTTTGTTCAATTACTATAATTTTGTATTTTTGTTTATGATGAATCTACTTTTAGCGAAAAATACTGAAAATTTGTTTCATATAGATCATTAAGAGCAATAAGCAAGTCATTTTTCATCTATATAATATCAACTCTATAAAATTTGGTATATGACAAGCTTTTTTGTCTTTTATTGCCTTAATTGTTACTAATCATCAATTCTTGGCAAATTATAAAACTGAATACATGACTTTGATTGTTATGTTATGTACCTTTAATTGTAGTATTACTTATTGTGATTTGAAATTTGGAAGTAGTATAAACTAAAATTATAGAAGTAAAACAAACTTCATATAACAATATTTATCCTCCCCTTCATTAGTTGTCAAATGTTCAAAGGTATGTGTTGAATGTTCTTATGAAGTTGGATTCAATGGTACCCAAACTTATTGAGAATATGTAGTTTGTTCTATTGATATCTTTGATTAATTAATCTTTCCGGAATATGGATTTTTGTAGGTTTATCATATTTGTCTCTAATAGTTCCAATAAATTTTTTTACATTTCTACTTTCTTTTTCAGTTTCATCATACTGTTTAACCAAAGGATTTATATGTAGTTCTATTTTTTACTCTAATAGTTTTATGTATTTTTATATGAGTATTTACCTACAAAACTAGAACAAATATATAATGTTTTTATATTGCACGCTACCCATTCAATTAAATGTGGATGTGACGATAAAAATATTGCATACTGTGTACTCATTTTCTAGCTTTCTCTCCTTTACTTTACAAAATCATACTTTGATTAAGTACTTTAATGTCATTTTCTGTACACCCTTCTTTAAAATGTTGATTATAATTTTTTTAAACATATATTTCAAACTCAAGGAAAAAATGTTATATATATGCTTCTGCATCTAACTGTTGGATGCTAATGATTGGCCTTAGAAAAAAAATCATAAACAACTCTATATAGGTGTGCTAATTACTTTTTTAATGTATGAAATCTTTGAAGACAATTTTTTAAGGTACCAATCACCTAATCTGTACCAAGATAACACGCATTTCAAACTAAAACCACAAGAAATAAGCTTTAATGCCTTTATATAATTCCAAAGGGTTATTGGTTTTTCCCCAGAACAAATGGTTATGCAATTATTCTCTGGTTTAAAATTTGTATGTTGCTTTTGCATAACCATATTGTTTTGACATTAGAAGTATGCAGTATTGTATATGCTTCAAATTATTATGAGAACAGTGACTTATTTGATTGAAATATTTTGCTAAGGTTCACATTTAAATATTAGTGCTTCTTTAATTTTCCATGCTTTGTGGGTGGTTGTAAAAAAATCTAGTGAGATAATAGAAGTTGAAACAATTTATTTTATTATTGTAAATAATTATTTTAATTTGAATTGAAATTTGATTCTTTTATTATGGTTAATAACTAGGAAAATTTTAATTTGATATATGATCGAAGTCGTCTTGAACATTTCATATACACTTTTTTAGTCTGCTCTAAATTGGATACTCAGATCATGTGAAGGACGAAATTTGGATAATTTATTATTAACTGAACGATATATACTTAACAACGTCCTCAACAATCTCACCTATAAAATTATAATTATTAGTCATCTGCTCATCAAATTTTCTCATTTTAACCTATCCGAATTTGAATATTACAATAGTTCTTGGATGTGTTAGGGAAGTTATTATTTCTTGGGTATTTTATAGAATTTCTTAGTGATCTTTTACTTAAATTATTTGGCTTTAATTTCTTTTCCTTCTAGATCTCACCATTTTCTCCACATTGTCAATAATCTCATCTGTAATTTTAACCCCTTGGTATTCTGTTGATTTTCGTATTAATCTTTTCGACTTTTGACAAATAGGTTGAATAACAAAACACCAACATGATTGATCGATTAGCTTTAAAGATTAAAAAACTAAAAGAGTCTACAACTCCAAATCGGGCTCTCTCTCTCTCCTATCCCTTATAAAGTGACAATGGACAAATTTAGTTTGAAACATAAGAAGTGATTTCATTTTATATACGAATTAGTAGTTCAGAATCCCTGATCTCTAATACATAAGCTATTTAAACTAATATGACATTTCTTCCCAAATTCTCCTAGTAACTTTCATATAAATATGCCATGTATAATTGTTCAATATGAGACTAAGAATTATACAACCTTTCCTCGCCACCACCCCGACCTACACTCCACCCCCGATCTTAAGGAACAAAAATTTATTATTTATCTCCACATTAATTTCTATGTTAGATTTCTTTTTTTTGTGTGGTTAGGATTTTGTGGATTTGCATAAGTGTCATCATTAGAGTCAAAACCATGGAACTTTTCACAAAGTGGTTTATCTTTTTCAATTTACATTAGAGGTGATGAATTAAAAATGATTTTGTACTTTTTGATGAGATAATGGACAGAGAAGAAGGCACGCAAATGAGAAGAGGCTAAAAAATGGTTGGAGTTGCATATTGGGATAATATGTACTTTAGTGGTCTCAAGTTGGTTTCTTGCTTATAGTTATATTTTCTATATTTGTAACTCAATGTATTTATTGTTTAACTTGGTAACTTAATTTTCTTTGATTTCTATTTTCTTTAGTGGTCTCAAGTTAGTTCCATTGGTTGTTGTTTTCTCTTCTATTTCCTAAAATTTTGTAACTCGAGTTTGATCCTCAGTTTTGAAAATGCACTTTAAGCTTTTTGTTAAATTCACAAATTGCAACTCAAAAGGGGGACAACAAGTATTTGTTAAATATCACTAAGAAAGTGTACTTCTTCAGGCCTTATGTTTGAGGAAATGTCAATATAAGCATATCAAGATCTGCATTTTACTATTTGTGTCTCACTACTTGGTGCGAACTCGTGCATCACACGGGTTTACCCCTAGTTCTTCATAAAATGGGCACGGTAAGTTTCTATTTAGGGACCCTTAAGGTATTTCAGGTTATTAATGAGCCATGTGAATGTAAAACCAAACTCCAGCTCATCTCTGAGATTGATCAAAAAAGTGTTTGTATAAGGTTTCTTGCTTTAAAGCAATAATTTATGTGTCAACAATTTCATTTAAAACTGTTCACATGCCTTCGAGCATATAATCCATAACCACTTTGTTTGGCCTCATATAGTATAAGGTGAAAGTCTCTGTGTGAGTTTGGATTTTGCGCTCAACCACATTGCGATGATAACCTTGAATGAATAGGCAATGTTGTAGCACATGTTGATAGTACTCAGCAAGTGCTGCGTTGGGCATTGGAACCCCACAACCAGACTCATTGTCTTCTGATTAGGTATAAATTCTTCCCAAATGATCCCTTAATTTAGTATATTTTAGCACCTCGAATAATGTAATTCATCATGATTTATCTCATTTATATGCTACTAACCTTTCTACATAGTATCTCGAGTTTTGTGTCTTTTTAATGATATTTACAGGTATTTATTACTAAGTAAAGAGAGGAAGAAGTCAAAGGAAAAGAATTAATCAAGGAAGGAAATTCAAAGGGCAAAACAATCAAGTTGAATCGAGAATTCGAAAGGGGTCCCAACATGAAAATGAAGACTGTACTTCTATGAGCGTGTAGGAAGAAATGGCACCTCAATTCGATCATCGAGCTAGAATATATGAAGCCCCGAAGATGAGATAGTCAAGCTGGAGTAATTATGGGACCGAACCAGACCAGATATAAGAGAAAATGAACCGGCCCGGATGAGAAAAACACACTGGTCACTTTTAGTTACCGGACCGATCCATTTGTTGTAGAAAATGAACCGATCCGGCCAGAGGCGAACCGATCCTGTATTACCCGTTGGACCGGTTCGGTGGAGATAAATCCTAATTTTCATCTCTGATTTTAGAGTTTGATTCAGCTAAAACTCCTGATTTTTCGTGATGTATTTTAATTTTAGTTATTGTTAGACATGGAGGAGTTCAGATAATGAGTTTTTAGTGAGATTGTTAGAGAGAGAAAGCTTTCTCAACTTGATTAAAAACCCTAATTTGAAGATTAATTGCAAGATTCAGATTTGATTTCCAGATTCATTGAATGCAAGTAATTTCATTTCATCGCTTTGAATTATTCCTTATTTAGTTAATTAATCTCCAATTCCTAACTGCAATTCTTCAATAAAAAATTTCTTGTCAAATTCTTCCACAGCACTCATGATTTCTTTTAATTATAAAATTGATGTTTTTCTTCATTTAATCATGTCTGGCTAAACTTTTAATGGTTGGGGTTCATGAACCCCACCCTATGTAATTCATCATAATTGAAAATAGATTTTTGAATTGAATTTTAAAGGAATCGTGTTGCATAACTATCGCAATTGTCATAGGATTTTTTTATCTCATTTGCCCTAGGTAATCGGGATGCTTAAGAGTGCGACGCGCGTGATAGTTAATGCGACATCTCTTTATTCTTGCCTTTAATTTTGTATGATGTGGGCTACATTCCTTCATATACATAAGGCTTAGGATTAATAAAGTTCGGGTTCATTTATGATTCTAATTCCGAAATGTAGTATCCTCCAAGGTGAATTACTAGGGTGTGGGGGACTGTAATCCGACCTATTGTTCTCATTTGTAGTTAAGTATATTATACACCTTCCATCTCTCTTAGTTAAATTATACACCTTCCATCTCTCTTAGTTAAGTATATTATACACCTTCCATCTCTCTTAGTCAAGTATAATATACACCTTCTATCTCTCTTAGTTAAATTACCTTAGTTGCATTGCATTAGCATTTAGTTTAGTTTTTCGTTAACTTAAATCTGCATTTGTTCATAGTTAATATCCCATTCAAAGCATCTTTTGTTTATTTTAGAGTCAAGTTAGGGTTATCAGTCTTTCCAAACGTCGTCGCGATTTTCTCATCCTATTTCCATGAGGATCGATACCCTGACTTACCGGGATTATTACTTGAGCGACAGGCTTGCACTTGAGCCTATATAGCACGTACACTAGATACACATTTGTGGTCGCATCAAGTTTTTAGCATCGTTGCCGGGGAATTAGGTAGACTTTAGGTTAGATCGAGTCAATCCATAATTTTGACCAAAAATTTATTAAAAATCCAAAATTTTTTTTACCACATCTCTCAAAAGCATGTCAATGCAAACTCCACCTAAAGCTAATCCTACGAACATTCACGAAAACCCCATAGTTGAGTACAACCCAGACAGCCCACACACTCCGATTAACCCTCAAATTTGGGTCCCACCCCCTACACTTCCAAAATCAATAGTTAGTTACCCATCAGGTTACATTTCTGGTTACACCCCTAGCGCACCGAGTGAGGATACCGAGTCAGTAAGAGAGAGAACAATGCCACATCATGGTAGCGTAGGTGCGGGCGAGGATGAGGTACCTTATCGACCCTTGAGAGAATTCATGTACCCGGAGCGATCAGTCACTTCGGGATGTATTTTGCTCCCATATAATGCAGGGCAATTCTATTTTAGGAACGGGATGATGCAAATCCTCCCCACCTATCATGGAATGGAGTCAGAGAAGCCCTATCTTCACATTCGGGAGTTTAAAGAGGCTTGCGAGACCTTCAGTGATCAAACGTGCACAAAAGACGTGATCTGCTTCAAAATTTTCCCTTTCTCTCTAAAGGTTAAAGCTAAGACCTAGTTGTGGTATTCACCTCCCAATTCGATTATATCGTGGAACAAGTTACAATCTATGTTTCTCAAGAATTCTTCCCTCCATATCGAACAAACTCCATCAAGGATCAAATTCAAACCTTTTGACAATTAGAAAATGAGCCTTTTAATCGATGTTTTGAGCATTTCAATGAGTTAATCACTTCATGCCCTCATTATGGACTTGATAAACAGCAAATCATCTCGTTCGTCCATTATTGGCTGAACATCAACTCCAAATAACTTGTTAAAATGATGTGTGATGGCCCCTTCATAGATTTAGACGCCAATGATGATGGTCTCCACTTGAGGTATGTTGTCGATAATACTCAAGCATGGGATACATCTGACCCTAGCGCTCAGAATCGAACTCGCCAAGTGGCCACGACCTCATTAGCATTCGGTATATACCATGTATAAAAGGATACCATAATGGACCATCGAATCCAGCAAATTGAGAAAGGATTGAGAGAGTTACTTTCTTCACATGTAAGAGAACCACCTAGCCCCATCCACGCCCCCATTGAGAAGGTATGTGCTATTTGTGAGTTGGGACATTCGACAGAGAAATGTCCGATTATAACCGCCTACAAAGTAATGCTTCAAGAGCAGGTGAGTGGTATATGAGGATTTAAGGGTAATTTCTATACCCGCACAGAAATTCTTATAACCCTTCATGGAAAAACCACCAAGGTTTTAGCTATGGGAAACCGCAAGCAGCGATGAATCCTATGTCACATGTTACCCCTCCTCCACCTCCACATTTCCCATAAGCATCACTTATGCAAGGATATGTGCCATCACCACCCCCTTCAGCTCCGTATATCGCTCCCCCACGGAGAAATATCGAGGATACAATACACCAATTTATCAACGCCCAAAATACAACCAACGCTAGATATGAGAGCATGTTCACTGACATCAATGAGAACATTTCAATATTGCAAGCATCGTTGAGTATCTAAGAGAAGGGTAAGTTTCCTGCCGAGGTCTAATGACCTCCCCAAGGTCAAACTAGTGTTAGCTCTACTTCCATAGAGCATCAAGAGAAATGTCAAGCTATAACCACTCTACATAGTGGGAGAGTCGTTGATTTATCACCTCCCCCATACGATGCACCAAAAGACAAGGAGATTTCGCCCGACACGAAAGAGGCTGAAGATTTCCATTGAAAGAGAGTGAAAACAAAGGCACTAGTGAGCTCGAGATAGTAGTGAAGCCACCCACAGTAGTGCCATTTCCTCAATAATTGGTTCCTTCCCAAAAAGAAAACCCCCGTGATGACGTGCTAGAACTCCTAAAGCAAGTGGTGTTAAATTTACCTTTTCTCGATGCCATCAAGAAAATTCCCACTTATGAAAAAGCTATTAAAGACTTGTTGATGGTGAAGAGGAGGCTTAAGGTAAAGAATAACGCATTCCTAGCACAAAATGTGAGTTTTGTTCTTCTTAATGATCTCCCACCAAAGTTCAAGGATCCGGGTTCACCTAACATTTCCTGAATCATCGGAGAGAATCGAATAAAAAAATCCTTGCTTAATTTAGGGGCGACTATTAATATCCTCCCCTACTCCATTTATAGGAAACTTGATTTGGGTGACCTCAAAACCACAAAGATCACTCTCCAATAAGTGGATCAAACCATGAAGATACCAAGAGGTATTATAGAGGACATGATAGTCCAAGTTGAAACTTTCTACTTCCCGGTAGATTTTATCATTTGGGACACATAGACCTCCTTCGCCTCGAGTAATCATGTTCCCATTATCCTTGGGCGCCCATTATTAGCTACGGATAATGCTTTGATTAATACTCAAAATGGGCAGATGCAACTCACTTTCGAGGACATGACTTTAGAGACTAACATCTTCAACATAGCCCAATATGTGGTGGAAGAAGATGATATTCACATAGTGAGACTTATTGACGAGATCATAGGGGAGCCCATAGAGGAAAACTTTTATGGAGATGCACTAGAAGCTTGCCTTGTATCGAGAAATGAGAGTGAGGGAGCGTACACCAACTTTAAGAAGGAGATAGAGGAGTTGAGAGAGATACTTGATGAGAGAGCGTCGAACACGGACGTGAGAGATGTAAGTTAGGTTTCTAGATTTGAGGATCTACCGTTGAGGGAGTCACACATGGTTCCCTCCAGTGAGAAATATCCTACCCTCGAATTAAAGAAACTACCTTCCAACGTTAAATATGCTTATTTAGGAGAGGATGAAACATTTTCTGTTGTTGTCTCCTCTAGCCTAAACGAAGAGCAAAAGGGTAAATTACTAAAAAAATTGAGGATGCACTAAAGTGCTTTCGATTGGTGCATTGCTGATTTGAAGGGGATAAGTCCTTTTATTTGTACCCATAAAATCCACCTCGAGTAGGATGTGAATCCATTAACGGAAATGCAATGAAGATTGAACCATACCATGAAAGAGGTGGTGAGGGCAGAAATCATAAAACTGTTGGATGCCGGGATTATCTACCCAATCTCTGATAGCAAGTGGTGAGTCCCATACAAGTTGTCCCAAAGAAGTTGGTTATGACTGTGATTGAAAATGCTAAGGATGGGCTAGTTCCCCAACGTACCACCACTGGGTGGCACGTTTGCATTAATTATCAAAAACTCAATGCGGGAACTAGGAAAGACCATTTCCCCTTGCCATTTATTGATCAAATGCTATAGAGAGTAGCGAGACACCCTTATTATTGCTTCCTAAATGGTTATTTCGGATATAACCAAATTGAGGTAGATGTGATTGACCAGGAAAAGACGACTTTCACATGTCCTTTTGGTACGTTTGACTACAAACGTATGCCATTTGGATTGTGTAATGCACCCGCTACCTTTCAAAGGAGTATGTTAAGTCTATTTAGTCACATGATTGAGAGGGGACTTGAAGTGTTCATGGATGACTTTATTGCTTTTGGCACCTCTTTCGATCTTTATTTAGCGAATCTTGAGAAGGTACTTGCCCATTGTATGGAAAAGAACTTGGTGCTGAATTGGGAAAAATGTCATTTTATGGTCACGAAGGGAATATTTCTTAGCCACATTTTCTCATCCAAAGGAATTGAAGTTGATAGAGCTAAAATTGATGTCATAGTTGAGCTACCCCCTCCAAAATCTCTAATACACGTGCATTCTTTCTTAGGCCACGTGGGGTTTTATCGAAGGTTTATTAAGGACTTTAGCTCCATCGCTAGGCCCTTGAGTAACCTTATCATGAAGGATGCCCCATTTGAGTGGAATGAATCATGCCAATGCTGTTTTGATAAATTGAAAAGCATGCTTATTTTCGCTCCCATCATGCAAGCTCCAAATTGGTCCTTGCCATTCGAGTTGATGTGTGATACGAGTGATTTCGCGATAGTGGCTATTTTAGGCCTAAGAAAAGATAAGAAGGCTCATGTCATCTACTACGCTAGCCGAACTTTATCCAGACCATAGCTCAATTACTCCACCACGGATAAAGAATTGATATCGGTAGTATTTACTCTAGACAAGTTTCGTTCCTACCGCATCGGTTCAACCATTACTTACTTCACCAACCACGTGGCATTGAAATACCTCATTGTAAAGAAAGATGCAAAGTCGCGCCTCATAAGGTAGATACTACTCCTACGAGAGTTTAATCTATCCATTAAAGATAAGAAAGGAGTAGAAAACGTTGTTGTCGATTCGTCCGAGGTACCTAGCGATCCTATAACCATAGATAAATATTTCCTTCATGAACAACTCTTTGCCACCTCGTCTCTCCCCTGGTTTCCAGACATATTCAACTATCTTGTCACGGGAGCCATCCCTTTCGATTGGACACGACAAGATAAGAAGAGGTTCATTACTTGGTCACGCATATTTTTCTATGACGATCCATTCCTTTTCAAATATTTTGCGGACCAAACCATTCGACGGTGTCTACCGGATGATAAAATCCCCAAAGTCATCCAATTATGTCATTCGGAAGCATGTGTAGGCCAATTCTCGACGAAAGATACGGATGCTAAAATCCTCCAAAGCGGTCTCTACTGGCCCATCATGTTTCGAGATATGAGCAATTGTTACAAGTCATGAGATAGGCGCCAACGAATGGGGTCTATTACCCGACGAGACATGATGCCATTAACCCCCATACTCATTATTAAAAAATTTTATTATTGAGGTATTAACTTCATGGGAACTTTTCCCCCGTCTTTTAGATACTTATACATCCTTGTTGCGATAGACTACATTTCTAAATGGGTGGAAGCTATAGCTACCAAAACAAATGACAATAAAGTGGTGATACATTTCTTATAGGAACACATACTTTCTCACTTCGGTGCTCTGAAGGCAATAATTCATGATAATGGCCCGTATTTTTGCAACCGGCCATTTGAGAAGCTTATGAGAAAGTATGGCGTCATTCACAAGGTTGGAATGACCTATCACCCACAAATGAGTGAGCAGGCTGAGTTGGAAAATCGGGAAATCAAGAACATCCTCAAGAACACCGTCGATCCTAACCAAAAAGATTGATCCCTGATATTGAATAATTCCCTATGGGCCTATCGTACCACATACAAGAACCCACTCGGAATGTCCCTGTTCCTCTTTGTGTATGGTAAACCTTACCACCTTCCTGTAGCGCTAGAACACAAAGCATATTGGGCCATAAAGAGGGTGAACTATGACATGGATAAAGACGGTGAAGCTCGCAAGCTTCAGTTAAATGAGTTAGAGGAGATACGCAATGAGGCGTATGAGAATGCTAAAATATCAAAACAACGGATGAAACTTGCACATGATATGATTATCCAACGCAAGGAGTTTCATTCCGAACAAAAGGTTCCTCTCTACAACTCAAGGCTTCACTTATTTTCGGGTAAGTTGTGGTCTAAATGGACTAGCCCATTCGTTGTTCGATAGGTATTCCCCAGTGGCGCTATAAAATTGGAAGATTCAAAAGGGGTAACCACCTTCAAAGTGAATGGACAATGCTTTAAACTATAGTACGAGACGTTTATCGAAGAGGTCGACAATATTTGGTTATCGGATCCCATTTATGGGGATTGAGCAAGTCGTACGAGAAGGTCGTCGCACCCCCGATGCATATGGGGTGACTGTTAATTAGGTGTACATAGGTTAGGTTCATAGAGTCGGTTAGGTAGTTGAGTTTTTTGGTACAGGACACATAGAATAGTTCCGATCACACAAGCGAATGAAAGCAAGCCTACGATTCCGAAGAGAGAATTGAGTTAAATGAGTTGATTTTATGATTGATTAAGTGGTAAGGTTACATAAAAGGTTGAGAGAGCCAAAAATTAAAGCATATGAGAAGCTGGAGAAATCCAAAACCAGACCGGTCCGCCCCTGGGAAACTGGATCAGTCCGGTTCCTGCAAATCCTTATATTCCCTAGGTTCACCTCCCCTTTCACCCAATTTCTCCAATTCCCACCAAAATCGTCCCCTACACCTCTCACCACCTATTTTCCCTCCAAAATCATCTCCCTTTCCCTCCCAAACATTTTCCCTCCAAATCCAACCTTTCCCACCACTTCCTCACCTATAAATACACACTCCTACCCCCTCTTCTCCACACTACTCCACAAACCTCTCTTACTTTTTTCTCCTAGTTTCTCATCTTCCCTACACCTCTCACCACCTCAGAAGTATAACTCTACTGCCATGGTAGAGTACGATGGTATGTGAGTCCCCCACCATTCCATTGAAGAGCGCAATTGGTGCCGAAATTTTTTTGGCCTCTTTCACAAGCTGCACATCGGGAGACAAGTGATGTGGACTGACTTGCCATCATCCATCACCGCCCTATTTAATGCCCGACGGTGGTGTCGATACCTTGTCGAGCCCTTTGATGAAGTGTGGGCGGCCGAGTTCTGGGCGTTATATGGCTCTTTAGTCCAGGTTGAGGCCTACACCTCTGAGGCTTATATTAGAGGAACTAGTGTGCCATTCTTCGTGGACGAAATCATTCAAAAGTTGGCAACATTTGATGTGACCAACCCCACCGAGTACACATATCCCAATGTTGTGGCTCCTCTCTCCAAGGCTACTTATATTGTGCGAATGGCACCCGGCGAGGTGTGGGGGATTGAGACTTTTTTGATGGGGTGGCTCGATGACAAGGTGAGGATCACTTTACAAATTGTATGCCCTAACATTCTACAAACTTCAAACAACTAGACTATGCACCCATGATAAGTGACTCTCGACTATCACCTCTTCAATACCAACACCGTGATCAATTTGGACCACACGATCAACAAAGATATCTTCTTCGTTGCATTGGACAAGAAAAGATCCGCCCCACTTACCTATGCCCGGTTAATCTCCTCTTTCCTAGAGAATGCCGACTTCGAGCCCTCGAGTGGGTTCCTGCGCCTTCCAAATCCTATTGGAATGGAACTTGCATAAAAAGCGAGCACCAAAGGGCAGTTATCTGTGCCCATAAAGAACAAGCACAAGAGGAGGCCTCAGCGAAAGAAGAGGATTCCAAGTCGGAGGGGTTGGACGATGAAAGAGAGGAGGAAGAAACCACTGCGGCTGATGATGTGAGTATGGACGAAGGCGAGGAGCCCGAGTATGTGGAGGAGGAGGAGGAGGAGGAGGAGGAGGAGGAGGGGGATTATGAGCTTCCGGGTGGCGACCATGATGCATGCATCTCTGCGCTTGAAACATAACTTTCGGGGTTCATCACTCGCTACGATGCTAACCGGGAGGAGGACCAATGCGCATATCGGCGCGATACGAGCATGATGCACCGTCTTTAAGCTCAAATGTTCCAAATGTCTTTCAATGCCCCTCCACGCCTTACTTTTATGATCCCTATGATCCCAATGCCCCCGAATCCTCGAACCATCCCCCATTTTAGTTTGTTTGTTTTTGGAATGTTTAGGACCTGTTTTTCTTTCCTTATTTCCAAAGTTTTGTAAGCTTGCTACATGGTTTTAATGGAAATGGGATTGCTATCTATGTATGTCTTGTGCTTCATTTTCATGTTTGCATTTATGTACTTTGTTCATTGATTGTTATCCTCTCCTTAATCTAATTTTTAGTCCTTTTAGTCCCAAGATGATGCAAAAGCCTAAGTTAGGGGGTACGCATGCGCTTTTACATTTCACAAAGTCCAATAGCCCAAAAAAACAACCCAAAAAAATGAGAAAATTTCCAAAAAAATATATTTGTCAAATTTCAAAAAAGTCAAAATATATTTTTCTTCAAAATAAATAAAAATTAGAATTTAAATTTTTCAAAAATATCATCGAAATTTGATTTAAAGTCTCAAATTTATAAAAATCCAAACTTACAAAGCTAAAATTGACTAAAGATGGAAATTGATCGTGAATTGACGACTTAACGAATAATTGTGGAGATTATTAACCCGGTGAAATCTCTAGCCTATCCATTTTTGTGAGAAATTAAAATCTATCCAAGTTAATAATTAACTCAAAGTTCATTTTAGCGGTTAAAATAAGTCGTTGAGGATCTCAATTCATTTGTTTTGATCGGTTATGGGAAATGGAATATTGTCTTGGAAAATGCGCTAAATAAATCTCTAAATTTTAATTCACCTCGTGACGCATATGGTAACGCAATTAGTAATTTGGGCCATGAAGTAGGCCCTCGTTTGTCACCCAAAAAGATTGGCCAGAAAAAGTCGTGAAAAATTACCCCTTTTTGCAACCCAATTTGAGCCAAATAGAATTTTTCCTTTTCGTTTGAAAACCCAAAAAACCCATGTTGGCCCGGAATTGTGAAAATGGAAAAAGTCAGAAGTTAAGCCGAATAGTGAAACAAAAAGGGGAAAGAAAAATGAAAAATGCTCAACAAAAATAGCAAGAAAATAAAAGTGTGAAAAATATAAAAAAAGAGAAAAAGAGAAGAAAAATGAGGAAAAGCCCGAGAAAGCACAAATGTACATTATAAGCAAAAAAATTCAATTCCGAAATTCTCAACCAATTCTAATTTTACCCAATACACTTTAAGGCTGAAAATGTCCTTACCGAGCTCGAATTGCGAAATTGGTTACCGCATGAAGAGTTAAGGCACAAAAGATAATAAAAGAGATTAAACATGTGAATTAGAGATGATTTTCTGGTTTCCCTATAATCGTACTCTAATGACGAGATCCTTTCCTCCTCAAATAGTTCGTCTTTCGTAATGGTGTGCGTGAACTTGTGTTCCATTACATTTACTCTTATAAATCATGCATACCGAGAGAAATAGCCACAATCTGAGTGATTTGTTTGTGAGAGCATTCCATGAGAAATTGAATCAAGGCAAATTTTCGAAAAGCAATGGAATGGTTAATCAGTGGAAATCTACAGTTTAATTTTTGGCTTCGCACACACACACGACAAATTGAGATTGACGAATATAAATTTAGGGTGACTATTTTTCGAAAAGTTTAAATCGAATAATTTTTAATTATTTTGAATTTTTTTGAGTCAAAATGAATTTTGGGGGTATATTCACTGCAAACCCTCACGAGACACAACTCGTCATACTAGGGTAATCTAGGGGTTTAAAGGCTTGTTGCATACGCTAAATGCAATCGCATGCCCGCGAAAGTGGTATTTTATCTAAATAAAATGATTTTCAAGAGTTGAGCCATAGTTGGATTCTGTTACATTGCTAGAGACGCGCAAAGTTCTAAGTTAGGGGGTTTCAATAGGCATATATTCTTCCAAAATTATCCCCTAATTTAGTATCTTTTAGCACCTCGAATAATGTAATACATCTTGATTTATCTCATTTATATACTACCAACCTTTCTACATAGTATCTCAAGTTTTTTGTCTTTTTCATGATATTTACAGGTATTTATTGCTAAGTAAAGAGAGGAAGAAGTCAAAGCAGAAAAATTAATCAAGGAAGGAAAGTCAAAGGGTAAAATGGAGTTACATCGAGAATTCGGAAGGGGGTCCAACATGAAAAATGAATATTGTACTTCTACGAGCGCGTAGGAAGAAACGACACCTCAATCTGATTATCGAGCTAGAAGATATGTGAGACACCCCGCCTAATTAAATCCAAAGTGATCAGTCCTAAATTAAATTAAAACAAGTTTCTCAGTTGGTTCATTCTTAGCATCACTTTTGAAAACTTTTTAATTACTAATCACCTAAGTGAAATTAGGTCGGTGCTAAATTTTATCTTTCATTAACCCTAAGACAATTTTCTCATGCAGAAGTAATAAATAAACATTCACAATAAACTATGAATCAAACCATCTAGCAATATATAAAGAATAAAGTCTTGTCAAGTCAACAATAGACTAAAATCTAAAACTGATAAATAAAACCAACATAATCCAAAATTGAAAATATGAAATAAAGATAATGGACAACATGTCCCAATAGAGAGTAGTAAAATGAGATCCTACACTAGATCTGAATGAATGAATTGTCTATGCAAAGTCCTGCCAGCCTCCACAATGCTGCAGCTACGAGTCCCTGGACTGAGTCTTCAAGTCTGGCGTCCCTGTGGTTGGACACCTAAAAGGTGTTAAAAATATTTTTATAGAAAGAGTTAGTACTCAAAACGTTTTGAAAACATTTAGCAAGTGCTTATCACAATAAGATGAGTTATTGATTACACATGTTAAGATTTTGTACACTCTCTTGAGTTACCTCACCCCCCATCTATAGTGCACGCCTAACGTCGAATACTTAGCCCACCTAGATGTACTACCCAAGCTAACTAGGTTATAGAATTCAATTGAACTTATCTACATGACTAAGTTCCCATAGTGCCCATACAGTACATTAACAGTAACACATCTCATATGTTATATATTTAGATAATTTTTCAGATCTTGTTATCTTTAACCTTTTATAATTAAGTTTCACTACTTAATTCATTCTTAAGATATTCACCTCTTTCGTTGCATCGTGATAATTAAGTTTCTCTACTTAATTTACTTTTAGATGTATTCACGACATGTTATTATCCACCATCTCATATAAGTAGATTATTTATACAGTCATTTCACACACAATATATACTTATAAAACCATTCTTCACTATTATATCCCTGTAGCACACATTAAGGACTCTTGGTTTGGAATAGTCCATCGACACCAAGTAAAATAATTGGTTCGGAATATCACCTCGACCCCAAGTCTTATTTCATGTATTAGTTCGGAATCCTACCTCGACACTAATAATGAATTTTTATATATTGGTTTGGAACTCTTTCGTCTCGACACCAATTTACTATTTCCATATATTAGTTCGGAATTTTACCTTGACCATAATGTAGGCTAATATACATTAGGTATTCTCTCCACCTAAGTATTTATGATTCAGTAGGTATACACACAACCTAACAATCATGTTAGTACGTAATATTTTTCTCTCTAGTATTCATCGTACTCTTTAGATTACGTTATTTCCACATACAAGTTCGGGAATCCTACCTCTACCTTAGTATAATCAAATGAACTTTAGGTATTCACTCCACCTAAGTATTTATAATTCAGTAGGTATACACACAACTTAATAATTTTGCTTGTACGTAATATTTTTCTCTCGAATATTCACCATACTTTTAATTTACGATTTATCTCACTATCGCATTTACTTGAGTATTCACACAACTCTAAGGGACCTAGTTACCCCTCTATTTATTTCAGTAGTTATGATATCTCTAACCTACAGGTATACTCCTTGGGTTGAAGTTTACTCTCTCCGTAACGCAACTCCTAAATTCCCGATGTACTTCTCGATCGGTTTATCCTCGTCGATCCGTTTCTCCAAATCTTGCACTCCATGATTATAGCGGACCCAAACTATACACCTAATGGTACTCCCTAAGTCCCTACATAGGTATAATATTATCACTAAACTTCCCCTCAAGATCCAGGAATTAATTGGGACTCAACCAATGAAATTCTCCAAAAACTGTTGGTGTCGATCGATAGACATTTATCAGTCGATCGATCGATCGACCAGGTGCAGAACGTTGTTCATCACTTCATGCATTTCTTCATTTATTACAATTACCAAACTCACATGATAATACATCAAACTTTCCACCAATGATTCCTAACCATTCATACACACCCTAGGATGATTTCCAATGATTTAAAACATTGTAAATCTCCACAAATTAGCTCACAATAATTCAAATCTTCTAATTATTCAAGAACCCTAAAAATATGTTCTTTCCATATTTTTAAATCATGAACCCAGATTTTTAATTTTTATTAACAATCATAGTTCCTCTTATTTTTAATCCTCTACAGGTATAAATCTAACCACATGTTATTTCTACCCAACATCCCAATAATCAATTCTTTTTCTCCAAGAATATTCATCAAAAACAATATTCCATAAATCCTACGCATGGATATTATAACTCAAAGTAATTTACAAATAACCACTTGCCTTATTCAGAGGTGATCTGATTTCGTGATTGTTGTTGATGATTAATTGTCTTTCTCTTCCAATCTCCCTTCCTAACTAGTTTTTGATGCAAGAACCCTTTGAATCCTTCACCAATTCTTCCTTGGGCTTTGAGAATTTTTTATCTCTTCTCTATAATGGATTTACTTTGTGTTATGAGGTTTCTAACCTTAAACCCACTTTTAATCAGCTGATAAAACACTCCAAAATTCGTAGGTCTCCTCACCCCATATGCCAAAAGACTAAAACGCTCCCGTACGGTCCCGGTTTAGCCCAAAAATGACCTGGTACCCGACTAGTACCCCCGGGTATATCATTTTGACTATTTCAACCCTTCCGGACTCATTCGTAACCTCTAAATTATCATTTGAGTCACTAAAATATATTTCTCATTCCTCACCTCAAAATAGTCTACACGCGACTCTCGGTGAGATAATAGCAAATATGCCCATATCACTCGCTATGACGTATATCAAATTCACTATCAATATTTAATATTCACACACATAGTAAATCTCATAATATAATATTAATCAGGCTTTGTCTGTCAATTAATATATAATCCTCACATTTATAATTTAATCATATTAAATTACATCACACATGTAATTTAACTAAAACGTATTTTCCCAATTAATTTCGCAATTAATTAAATCATAAATACATAGAAATACGGGGTATTACATACTTCCCCCTTACAAAGGAATTTCATCCTTGAAATTAGGACAAGACGGGTACTAAAACTTAGGATCTTAAATATCACGACATCCTCTAGTACCCAAATTCAAATCACAGTAACATAAGGGTCACTCCACTCTACACTTGCCAGTGGTGCCCACCTATCAAAAGTCTTAATCACTGTAGCCTTAGATTGTCTACAAGTTTGTTCACATCTCTTTATACTGATATACTCTACAAGTCTTAAGGTCTCACCTTAAAAATAGCACATCACACATTATGCTTCTACCACGACATTCTAATAAGACGAGCCTATACATCACTGGCTCTATTACTTCAATACTAACGAAAGGCCAAACATCACTAGGTGACAGCTTCCTGTATCCACGCGAACACATAACTTCCATCCTGAGGGAAACCACTCATATATGTCCTCAAAACATCGGTTCATGGTGACGTAAGTCTTACGACATTCAAAAGTTATCTAAAATAGTTTCGGGTTACTCAACTGTTGCCAATGGACTCTAAATCACATCCAATCAAAAGTCTAGTTATCCTTTCACTTTGGATCACCCAAAGGTTAAACGATAAGTCTTACTACACAAAAACCTCAAAAAGGCACCCAATCCTTTATAAACAGGTACGAGTGTCTATAGACATCTCTACCTATCGATAATTTCTCCTCCCAATTACCTTACAGTTTTTAATGCTCACATTCACTTTAATCAAAACTATAAATCACCTTCCGCATACTCATCGGCTATAGGTGACACAACATGTCGAAAACAAAATGCCATCCCCACCATTTCCTGAAAATCCTTATCAGAGGTGGGATTCAAGGATCTCATCCTTACTCACAATTATATTGGGCACCACCCTACCCTGGTACAATCCTTCTTTTCAAAGAAAAGTAACAATCACTTCATCCCGGTCAGTCTATTCCACAAAATCGAAGGAATTATTGACCTTGTCCTGATGTTTGCAACCCATCAACGAAATTTAGCAGTCTGCATGTTCATTCCGTCACTGGACTTATTGGCTGGACAAAATATTTATTCTCACTTGTGAGTGGTGCCCCCAGAGACAAACTCACTATGCCCTGCTCAACACCGACTTCCACTTATAACCTCTCACATTAAGTGTCACTTTTACTCCCCCTCCTCCTGGGGTATACCCATCAACATTCCATTTACGCGCAAGCCACTCCCAACAATCGACTGAGTAGAACTCCGCTCTACTTCCCCACAATAGTTGGATTTCCTCTTCTCAAGAGATATATTTTTAAATGGCTTCCCACTGCCTTTTAACCCATCTCGGGTGTGCTAGCTCTCGTTGCACATATATACTTGGATTATCATCTTTCTCACCGATTTTCAATCCATCACACCATTTTAACTTTGTTTATAACTTCCCCTCAGGCATATTTTCCACACATCCCTTTCCACCCCTTCTATCTCGAACGACTTTGAAACTACTAGCGAGGGAGACCATACACCGTATGTTCCGTGCATTTATGCACAAACATTACCAATGTCTCATACATAACACATTTATCTCAAAATTTTCCTCACATTCTCGACCTGGCTATTCCACATGGGTCTTATCAATCACCCCATAACCTATAATCGAATTCTTCTCGACATTATCCCACCCTTCAACTCGTAGTGAGAAAAAATTTCAGTGTCTTTCTACAGCACTACCGGCTGCACTGGCTTTACTCATATAATAGCTCTTAGATCAATGCGTTTTCTTCACACGTATAATAATTAACATTCAAAACTGATGCCCCTAGCATCCATCAACGTCTCTCCACTCCTGGCATTTATTAAGGTCCATGCGTATCTCATCTCGCAATGACACCAAAACAAGGAACTTCCCCTCCCAATGCATCATCACTAGAATTGTCGGAGATCGAGTTCTATAAGCCTAAAGCACATAACTGGACACTCAAAATTCTATCCCTAGACATTTAAATTTAATTCTCAACTCCCACGTCTCTAAAGGAGTCATATTACATCGCACTCTCGCATTCACTAGTCATTCGCACTAATCACCGTAATGAGTTAAATCTCACCGCTCGACTATAAACCCAATATACCCTGAACCATGTATGTAAAGTCCCTACACACCGGGATCAAATATCTCGAGACAACTATACTCTCTGAAACCTCCATCATAATATCATATAAATGCGAGCTCGACCCTCTTTCCAGTGAGGCATTGTTAAAATAACACATCCTACCCGAGAATAGCAAACACGATGGCCTTACACTAACTGAGCACTATCAGACTGACCATTGCTAACCATACCATACCCATGATACTATCATACTCTTATAACACATCACTAGAATGAGTAATTCCTATGAAATATGTCTCCATTATCAACACCCGCTCCCGTGTGGATGAAACCAAGGATAACCCCGCTACCCAAATAAAAATATATACACATAATAATGTTATTGATATAACCACTAAAATCATCCCACGCGCGAATCTAGTGCTAACAAAATCCTATGACTCACTTATCTCACACAAAACATACCTCATTCACTCAAGGATAAAACTTATACCTCCACCTTGCCAACTGCACTGGCTGTTCAAATTGTTCCTGGCCATTACATGCTTGTCCTTTTTCCTGGTCATTACATGCTTATCCTCATTCACTCAAGAATATTTTAATCATTTCCCCTATTGGGAACCATGCTCTTGTCCTTTTTCCTTGCTTCGACCAAGATAATTGCATTCGGTCATACTCTCTACAAAAAATATCTCTCTATAGAATCCCCCATTCCTATCCAAACTGATCGTATTAGGGTTATCCGTCTCTCAAACTTTGGTTGCTTTAACCCTGATGGCTACCATCATTATTCCCTTAGATCCTCTGGTCCTAAGGAAAACATACTGGTGGTCTCACCAGTTTCGACTAAATCCACCATCACACTGTAGGAATTTCATTATCTGCATTATTTAAATGGGTCCCCTCATGGGTCTCCCCCTGCGGTGTTTTACTAGCACCATTTCATCCAATCTTAACCTCTGAACTAAATTCTTCAATTCTTTTAGGTCATCCACGCAAAAAAAGAATTTTCCCATAAGTGATGGGGACTCCTACTAGTGAGCCCATTATTCAATCTTAAGGACTCTTTCCTCTATTGTACCTACCTTGTTGGGTACAGAGTTTCATCAACTAACTAACTTCTTTCTCACACTTGGCCTCTACCCTATCCTCATGTGATAAGTTCAGAAAATTTTCTAAATTTTCACTTCCAAGCATTACCACACCCGATCATAAGTCAATGGCCATGGATATCCTTTACCATTGTCCGACACACGCAGCATCCACACTTAGAAAACTGTAGCGAATGGTACTCTTCAAGGCCCTTCTAACTCTCTCCCATTTTAACAACATTGGGTGAGTCCACTTTGGTACCACTTTCTGCTATAGCGGTACTGGGAAAGTTTGTTGTACCCTAGCATTCATTATAGCATCGACTGCCAAAGCATCATTAGGGGTGACCTCGACTACGATCATCATCCCCATAATATTCCATAGCTCCAACTGAGCTCCACTTCCTACTGTCCTCCTAACGGTCTTCACTGGTTGTCCTTCCTCGTTCGACTTACGCATCACACCCGAACATGCAAAAGATTCACTAAAATAATACATCATAGCAGGAGAACGAAAGATCATAATAAGAAGAAATAATCCTAATCATAGGTCTTTATATCAAATAGAAGGCAATGTTGTAAATGTAGTATACCCGCACAGATCATATGGACACTAGAACCTGATGATCCGATACCATCTGTGACACCCCGCCTAATTAAATCCTGGGTGATCAGTCCTAAATTAAATTAAAACGGGTTTCTCAGTTGGTTCATTCTTAGCATCACTGTCAAAAACTTTTTAATTAGTAATCACCTAAGTGAAATTAGAATGGTGCCAAATTTTATCTTTCATTAACCCCAAGATAATTTTCTCATGCGGATGTAATAAATAAACATTCATAATAAACTATGAATCAAATTATCTAGCAATATTTAAAGAATAAAGTCTTGTCGAGTCAACAATCGGCTAAAATCTAAAACAACTAAATAAAACCGACATAATCCAAAATTGAAAATATGAAATAAAGATAATGGGCAATATGTCCCAATAGAGAGTACTAAAATGAGATCCTACACTAGATCTGAATGAATGAATCGTTTATGAAAAGTCCTACCAGCCTCCACAATTCTGCAGCTACGAGTCCCTGGACTGAGTCTTCAATTCTGGCGTCCCTATGGCTGGACACCTAAAAGGTGTTGAAAATATTTTGATAGCAAGAGTTAGTGCTCAAAATGTTTTGAAAATATTTAGCAAGTGTTTATCATAATAAGATGAGTTATTGATTATACATGTTAAGATTTCGTACACTCTCTTGAGTTACCTCACCCCTCATCCATAGTGCACGCCTAACGTCCTACACTTAGCCCACCTAGTTGTACTACCTAAGCTAACTAGGCTATAGCATTCGATTGAAATTATCTACACGAATAAGTTCCCATACCGCCCACACAGTACATTAACAGTAACACATCTCATATGTTATATATTTAGATAACTTTTCACATCCTGTTATCTTTAAGCTTTTATAATTAAGTTTCACTACTTAATTCATTCTTAAGATATTCACCTCTTTTGTTGCATCATGATAATTAAGTTTCTCTACTTAATTTACTTTTCGATGTATTCACGACTTCTTATTATCTACCATCTCATATAAGTAGATTATTTACGCAATATACATTTCACACACAATATATACTTATAAAACCATTCTTCACTATTATATCCTCATAGCACACATTCAGGACTCTTGGTTCGGAATAGTCCATCGACACCAAGTATAAGAATTGGTTCGGAATATCACCTCGACCCCAAGTCTTATTTCATGTATTAGTTCGAAATCCTACCTCGACCGTAATAATGAAATTTTATATATTGGTTCAGAACTCTTTCGTCTCGACACAAATTTATGATTTCCATATATTAGTTCAGAATTTTATCTCGGCCCTAATATAGGCTAATATACATTAGGTATTATCTCCACCTAAGTATTTATAATTTAGTAGGTATACACACAACCTAACAATCATGTTGGTACGTAATATTTTCTCTCTAATACTCATCGTACTCTTTGTGAGACCCTGCATAATTAAATACCGGGTGATCAGTCCTTTATTAAATTAATTCAAAGTGTACGGTTGGTTCATTTTTAGCATCACTGCCGTAAAACAATTTTCTTTATTAACACCCTAGTAAATAATTAAGCTAAGTGTCAAAACATTTAATTTTTTTGTTTAATATAAATTCTATTGTAAAGGTTGTATGTATATAAACCAATTTATGAATTGTAGTAATGATAAAGAAAACAAACCATTCAAATGAATTATGCCAACTAGATTACTCAATCCAAATAAATATCCATAACTATCGTCAACGTAATAGATAAAACAATCCCAAATAAAACAGAATACCGAAACCATAAGGGAGTACAAAATCTCTAACAAATCTAAAATGAAATCTGGAAATGGGCGACACATGCCCTAACTAAAGAGAACTAAATCAGAATCTAAGGATTCAAAGGAAGAATGATCTACTGTAAGGACCTGCAACTCCCACACAAGCTACAACACGTCCAATCCAATGAACCTACGCTTAACACTCTTGTGGATGGGCACCTGTAATATATATATATATATATATATATATATATATATATATATATATATACAAGAGAAGGAAAAATTACAAGAAACGGGTCAGAGGCCGAGTGTAAAAAAACTTTAAAAATAATTTAGCAAGAATTTAAAATGGTTACTAGTTGATATGAAAATTGTGTTAGTAGGCGACACTCTCTTGAGAAATCTCACCCCTCGTCTAGTGTGCACGCCTATCGTACTACTAAAATGACTCATAAGTTTAACCCAATTCTCTTCCCATGAATTTTGATTCACGAAGTCGTATTCTTATACACAGATCAATATCATTATACATATACACATGTACTTGGTTATATATATATTTTCTCATTGTTCTTTTAGGTACACCCACGACCCATAATACTATTTAAATCATACGTGGTACAAATCACCCAAGTCCTACGTATAATTAACCCATTTCTTTTTAATCTTAATTGTCGCCATTTAGTAAGTATTTCTCGTCCCTCGAAGTATTTTCTTTTACTAGATGTAAATTCAGTAGGTGTACCCTCACTAACATATTAGTCTAAGTCTTTCTTGAATCTCCCAATACCTCACTTAACGTATGCGTGAATTATAATAAATTTTATTCCCCCCGTTACTCCACGGCTGCATCTCGTATTTAATTTCATTTCACGGACCCTACTTAGACCCTACGGGTCCTTCCCATGTCCCGTCATGATCTTTAAATTATTCCCAAGGGTCCCTATGTATTTTAATCGAATTAACCCAAAAGGAAAAAATATTCAATTTTCATGAGGGTTCGATCGATAGATGAAAAGAGGTCGATGGATCGAACCTTCGATCTATCGATATTCTTGAGTCGATCAATCGATCGAGCAGTTCTTGCCCAGATTTTGCTATTCCAACCTACAGGTTCCCTCCATAAAACTTCACCAAATCACCATAAGTGAGTCCCAAACTCCCATCCAAACATAAGGAACATTATATAAACCACTATCCATGATTTTTAATGTAAAACTTTCATTAATTCATCAAGAACCATTATCAAATTAATTGAATTCAAGAAACTATCCTTTAACCCTAGTTTATATTTTCACACGTGAATTCCATCGATATTAAGATTCCTATCTCTACTGGGCATAAATTTCGTGTTCAGCAATCTAAATCCAATAAGGAAATCATTATAACATGATTTCTATTATGCAATTTTCACAATTTGTCCCAAACATCAATTATCTTTTTATGAAACATCAATATTACTCTCCAACACTAGCATGGGTATGATATCAACCAAAACATCAGCAAGATAGATACTTGCCTCAGATGTGAAGGTCTAATTCGCTAGTGTTGATGGGTATGGTTGCGTCCCTTGTTCCTCGATCTACTCGTTGGTGGTGAAATTTAGCAAAGGTGGTGTAGGTAGGGTGGTTCTCTCATTTGGAGTCTTATCTCTTCTCCCTTCCTTAGCCTCTCTGCAACTCTACCAATTCTAATCCTCTAAGACTCTCACTCCCATAATATATACCCCTGTAATTTTCGTTCATAATTAAGCCTTAAAAAGTAAAATTACTAAAATGCCCTCCCGGGTTACCAGTTAGGCCTAAAAACATCCTGAGACCCAAACTAAACCCCCGAGTACCTTTTTTGACTATATTGACCCTTTCAGACACGTTGGCACACTCTAAATGACCATACAGGTGACCTATAATTTAATTACTTTATATTCCATTAATTTTGTCCTGACACGACACACAAGCACGTCCCGACTTAAATTCTATAATTGTCGTGTTATTCACTCGCGACAACATTAATAAATTCAATATCATATATTACTTTACTCATCTAGTAATATTCAACGTATAATATCTAACTCTCGTCAAGGTACAAATTATTTATTATAAAATCTGAATTAATATTAAAATTAATTTATCTAAATTAAATTTAATAAATCCCCAAATTAAAAGTCATAAAAATACGGTGTATTACATACTTTACTTCCTCCCTAATAACAAAATTTCCTCCCGAAATTTTGAAAATAAGGCATACTTGGTAAAAACAAATCTGTGTATTTTTCACACATATCTGCCTTGCACTCCTAAGTGGATTCCTCCACGTTAAATGCTCCCACTGGAGCAGTACAAAGTGGAAGTACCTTTGACCTCAATCTCCTCTCGCTATGGTCTAGGATAGCCACTGTTCTATCCTCATAATAAGTGTCGGGTTGTAAGTCAATTTCCTCTATCACGATGTGAGTGTGGGACATATCATCTCAACGATATCGCCTCAACAACGAAATATAAAACACATCATGAATACGGTGCAAGTGCTCCGGTAATCCCAATCTATATGCCACCGGTCCTATCCTCTCGATAATGGGAAATGGTCCTACATACCTCAGAGCCAATTTACCTTTCTTTTTGAACCTCGTTACTCCCTTCATAGGAGACACACACAGCAATACTTGGTCTCCCATGCCAAACTCCCTTTAAGACCACTTTGCATTGGCGTAGCTTTTCTGCCTGTACGGGGCTACCCGAATGAGACTCCTGATTAACTCAATTCTAGCTGACGTGTCCTGAATCACCTCTGGTCCGACCAACTTGTTATCCCCCACCTCTAGCCACAAAGCGGGAGAACGACAAGGTCTTCCATACAAAGCCTCAAATGGGTCCATGACGATCGTAACAATCTATGGCGGTACGTAATATTTTCCTCTCTAATAATAATTATCGTACTATTTATGACACCCCCCATAATTAAATACCAGGTAATCAGTCCTTTATTGAATTAATTCAAAGTGTCCGGTTGATTCATTCTTAGCATCACTATCGTAAAATAATTATCTTTATTAACACCCTAGTAAATAATTAAGCTAAGTGTCAAAACATTTAATTTTTTTGTTTAATTTAAATTCCATTGTAAAGGCCTTATGTATATAAACCAGTTTATGAATAGTACTATTGATAAATAAAACAAACCATTCAAATGAGTTGTGTCAACTAGATTACTCAATCTAAATATATATCCATAACTACCATCAACGTAATAGATAAAACAATCCCAAATAAAATAGAATACCGAAACCATAAGGGATTACAAAACCTCTAACAAATCTAAACTGAAATCTAGAAATGGGTGACACATACCCTAATTAAAGAGAATTAAATCAGAAGCTAAGGAGTCAAAGGAAGAATCATCTACTGCATGGACCTGCAACTCCCACACAAGCTATAGCACGTCCAATCCAATGAACCTACGCCTGATGCCCTGTGGCTGGGCACCTGTAAATATATATATATACAAGAGTAGGAAAAATGACAGGAAACGGGTCAGATCCCGAGTGTAAAACATCTTTAAAAATAGTTTAGCAAGTATTTAAAATGCTTACTATTTGATATGACACACATGTTAGTATGCGATACTCTCTTGAGAATTCTCACCCCTCATCTAGTGTGCATGCCTATCGTACTACTAAAATGACTCATCAATCTAACCCAATTCTCCTCCCATGAATTCTGATTCACAAAGTCGTATTCTACGATTTATTTAAAATACCATATTCTTAATGATCATTTAAGTCAATTATGTACTTCTCAATACTGTTGGGAAGTGTCAAGTTCTTATTATAATAAAATCATTTATTCAATATTTATCTACTTATACGCATAGTAGAAGAATTCCCGGTATAAGCATATATATAATTTACTTATAAAATATACATATACTAATCCGCACCCAACATAAAATCTATGGTGTTGGCATACTCTGCTATCAAGTCCCCGTATCTCTCGTACGAAGGGAAATACTAGTTCGGAATCACTCCCGAACAGTATTAACACATTACACACAAAATGGAGGTGAATCATAGTTCCAAGTCACTAAGAGGTCAGAACATACCCTCATGTCTCTTAGGACCATATGACTATCATTCTCTGATAGCCTGTACCAAGGAATCCTACGTTCTAGGGCACGAGTCAATATCCCCCATAAAGGTCCCATCGAGATAAGACTGTCCCGACGTGGAAACCTCCGTGATATCAAGTAGCACGGGTATGATTATACACAGATCAATATCTTTATATATATACACATTCACTCGGTTATATATATTTTCCCATTGTTATTTAAGGTATGCCCACAACCCATAATAATTTTTAAATCATACGTGGTACAAATCACCCAAGTCCTATGTATAATTAACCCACTTCTTTTTATTCTCAATTGTGACCATTTCGTAAGTACTTCTCGTCCCTCAAAGTGTTTTATTTTAGAAGATGTAAATTCAGTAGGTGTACCTTCACTAACATACTGGTCTAAGTCTTTCTTGAATCTCCTAATACCTCACTTAATGTACGCACAAATTCTAATAAATTATATGCCCCCCGTTACCCCACGGTTGCATATCGTATTTAATTTCATTTCTCGAACCCTACTGGTCCTTCCCATGACCCATCATGATCTTTAAATTATTCCCAAGGGTCCCTACGTATTTTAATCGAATTAATCAAAAAGGGAAAAATATTCAATTTTCAGGAGGGGTCGATCGATCGATGAAAAAGGGTCTATCGATCGACATTCTTGAGTCGATCGATCGATCGAGTAGTTCTTGCCCAAATTCTGCAATTCTTGAGTCGATCGATCGACCAGGTGCAGAACGTTGTTCATCACTTCATGCATTTCTTCATTTATTCCAATTACCAAACTCACATAATAATACATCAAAATTTCCACCAATGATTCCTAACCATTCATACACACCCTAGGATGATTTCCAATGATTTAAAACATTGTAAATCTCAACAAATTAGCCCACAGTAATTCAAATCTTCTAATTATTCAAGAACCCTAAAAATATGTTCTTCCCATATTTTTAAATCATGAACCCAAATTTTTAATTTTTATTAACGATCATAGTTCCTCTTATTTTTAATCCTCTACAGGTATAAATCTAACCACATGTTATTTCTACCCAACATCCCAATAATCAATTCTTTTTCTCCAAGAATATTCATCAAAAACAATATTCCATAAATCCTACGCATGGATATTATAACTCAAACTAATTTTCAAATAACCACTTGCCTTATTCAGAGATTGATGATGCCGGAATCATCACCACCAGATAAGGTGTTTCCAAGCTCAATATAAGTATAACAATGGCAGCACAGTGATATAAAGAGATAAGAGAATGAGGTGAGGAGAAGAGGATAGCACACCGGTATATAAGTGGTTCAGCCAATCTGGCTTACGTCCACTGTGAGTGTGTGAGTAATATCACTGGAAGAAGGCACTAATGGCCATGGATACAATCTCTCAAGCTTTCTCTCTCTACTGTGAATTTAGACAGAGTTTCAGCTAGGGTTTAATAACTGGATCTCTTTGCAAGGTAGGGGATGATCCCTATATATAGTGCCTAGGGGGTGTAATGTACCCCCCATGCATGTAATGAGCATGTGTGTGGTAGCCTCACCAATATGGGAGGGCCATCTGTCACTGTCACATGTAAGGAATGATGATGAAATATTCTCCCCACGTGTGGAGAATAATCTTGTTACAACTGATATGTGCCCATGTGTCCTTATCCAAATGTCAACAGATGCTCGTCCGCCATATTGGTGGATGACCTCGGCCTGGGAGAGGCCGAGCTATAAAGGCTTGATATTCGTTCAATTCGGGATGTGCCATAGGGAGTCTCGGCCTGATGACAACCGAGACATTATCTGGGGTCGGCTCCAGCCGAGGTTGGACTGATTCCATACTAACGATTACTAAGGCTTCTTGTCACCTCGGCCTGAACTCGTCCGAGGTTGTCATACCCAGGTGTACGAGAGTGATGTTGATGCCTGTAATGCGCGTAGTGTCCATTGGAAATGTAGATGGTAGTGTTGGCCTGGGCCGACCCTGGTCTGGCCGAGGGGTGATATCGTGGGCCCATGGCTTATCTAGGGTCGATCAATATCTCGACCATCATCTCGGCCGAGGTTGGTGTCTCTGGGCCGAGGTAACACTTGGGCATATCAATCACCCCCAACCCTTAGTCATATGCAAGAGCAAGTGGCTAGGGGATTACTTCACCTCCGAGGCCTGTCCGTCCCAAGCTAATACCTGCATGACACCTGTCCATGCTAGAGCGTACTTACTTGGCTGACGTGTGCTGTCAGCCGTCCTTTGGGGTTCCCAAGGCAATGATGGGCCTTGGGGAACGTGCCCAAGTATTTAAGGGTTTGAACCCTTACTTTTCTCTTTCTTCTCCATTTCCTCTCCTATGTGCGCGTTGTTCTTGCGATTTTCTCTCTCTAAATCTTCTCCACTCAACGCTCATCTGCAGAGGCAATTGTTGGTTTTCTTATGATTTTTCTTCATTTTCATTCATCGTTTCACTTCCAGGTACTTTCTCCCCTTCATTTCCTTTGTTTTTGGCTTTTGGTTTGTATTTTTCGGCGAAGTTCTAAGTTTTTCGGCGAGCACCATTATTTCAAGCAAACTGTTGTTTGCTTTGAAATTCTTGGTTTGATCTTTAGACTCCTTTATTTGACAAGTCAATCATGTTTGTAGTTTTAGGAGTTAGTACCAAGCCTAGGGTCGTCCTCTGATGTTCAGACCTTTATACCAGCTTCTTAAGGATTTCCCCTCTCTTAGAGAGAAGACCCTAGAAAAGATTAGGCAAATAGAGAGAGCCCAGGAGGAAGCTCGTAAGTCACAAGAGTTTCCTATTAGACCTATCTTTCCCCCACCTCTCAAGGTGGTATATCCTGATCCCCCTGAGAACTTCTATCAGACAGAGGTCCCTGCCGACCCAATACCGATGTCTGAGTCTGAGTCTTCTACCTCAGACCCCATGTCTGTGGACTCTTTTCAGGAAGCCATGGATTTCACACCTCGGCCTGGTCATGCCCCTAATCAGGCCGAGGTCTCCAGCCGAGCTTCATCCCAAAATGGCTCAAGCACCTCAGACTCTTCTTCAGAGGTTGAACTTGTTGAGCCGAGTGTGGCTGTGCCACCCATTCTTGACGCCATCCCTCTGTCGGCCGTCACAGGGGCAGAGTTTGCTCAGAGATTCCCTAGTCACCCATCTACATCTGCTCCAGCCGACGTTGAGGTTGATGATGAGGAAGACGCTGAAAGTGATGTTGACATCTCTGAGGCAGCCGAGTTTGAGAGCACTGTAACTGAAGTGGATCTTTTGCACTTCAGATATTTATACTCCATTAGTCCCTCCATCAAATTAAGGAGACCTCTGAGGGAAGAGAGGGCCTATCATGGCCGAGATGGAGAAATCTGCTTGTATGAGCAGATGTTTAAGTTAGGGTTTCGCCTACCCATTCATCCCATCGTCAAATCCATTCTCTCTTACATCAACTTGGCCCCTTCACAGCTATCCCCTAATGCTTGGAGAGTCATCATAGGGGCTATTATCCTGTGGAGGGCAGTCCATCACTCTGACCTCCCTGTTCAGGTCTTTGTTGGTTGTTATGTACCAACCTCGGCCAAAAACCATCCGACCTACTATCATTTTGTGGCTCGGAGGCCTGAGAAGAAAATGCTCCAGGTGACTCAGACCTCAAATCACAATTGGAAGCCCCGCTATTTTTTCTCTTCCGAACCATGGGAATTTGGCTCATCTGTTCCCTCTTCCACACTTGGGCCGAGGATACCCCTCAGATGGGGTAAGGTCACCATGTCTGCAAGGGCCGATCCTGGTCTAAGTCTTCAAAATATCCAGAAGGTGAAGGCCCTGCAAGACCAAGGGGCACATGGTCTGTTTCTTAAGTTCGAACATTTGCTGACCCCCCAGTATCTTTCGGGGACGAGCCTAGGTGGAAGTCCCCTTGTCGACTTTGGTAAGGATTTTTCTTTTTCAAGTTTAACCTCTGAACTCATTCATATCTGATCTCTAACCCATATCTTTTAACTTTTGCAGAGCGACCACCAGGTATTACAGATGAACTGTGGGAGATGGCTGCTCCGAGCTTGGCGAGGCTTGCCAAAAAGGCTGGTCTGAATGCTCCTCCCCCAGCTCCCTCTACATCCAAATCTCAGGCCTCAAAGAAGAGGGCCCCAGAGGCCCCTGCCTCTGAGGATCAGAGGTCGACCTTGAGGCAAAACAAGGCCTCAGACGCTGCAATTCAAATCTCTTCAGCCGACATCCTGACGGCTCGTCTGGAACAGCTAAAGTTAACTGATAGTGTGGTCGGCCACAGCAGGCAGGACATGGAGGCACTCGCCTCTGTAATAACCGAGGCAGACAAGCGTTTCTACAGAGCTATGGACACCTCCCTGCTGGTTGAGTTCGGCCTTCACAGAGCCGTCCAGGTATGAATTGTTCCTTCATCAAAATTTTATAAGTGCAACATCTGACTTTTCTCCCACTTATCCTCTTCATCAAATGTGCAGGGAGTGACTGCTATGTATCAACTATCAAACTGGGCTATGAGGAAATTGCCCCTCATCCAGAAGGGGCAAGAGGCCGAGAAGGTTGAGAGTGCCCTCAATGCTGAAGTCGACCGTCTGAAATCAGAGCTACAGAACTCTGAGAGTAAGGCTAAGGGGTTGGAAAAAGACATCTCTCTGCTCGTCAAGGACCATGCCAAAGCCCTGAAGGCAAAAGATGATGCTCTGCAGTAGAAGGTCAGCGCGGCTGTGAAGGTTTCCCTTGAAGATGCCTCGCCCAAAATAATTTCTGACTACAAAGCCTCAGACGAGTTCATGGGTTTTGGTTTTGAATACCTCGAAAGATGTGTCAAGGCTACTACCAGATGGGCTGAAGTCCGGGAGAATAAGTCGGCACTCTAAAGGCCTCTGACTTTGTGGGTCTCGGCTTTACTAACCCTCAATTTGCTCAGGCGCTTCAAGAGGTGGAGGATGAGGCTGCTGCACCTGCTGAAACTGCAACTCTTGGAGGGACCGAGGTCGGAGGGGCAGACCATGCTGATGCCGTGGCCGAGGTGACTAATGCAGATCAAGTCAACCCAGCCGAGACTGTTAATGTTCCCCCCTCAGACCTTTAGTCTTTTTAGCTTGTAACTCGTAACTTGTAACCTCAGTAATTTGTAATTTGTGACTCATAACACCTAGGTGTTTTGTAAAGAATATTTGTAACAATGCCTCGGAATGCTATATGATCTCTTCCTTTACTGAATGTCAATCTCTTCTATTATTTTATTGTAGTGTTCGTTTATACTCGATCAATAATTCTGGCCTTAGGTCTCTTCACCACTGAATTGTTATTAGGCCCTGAGGTC
This sequence comes from Sambucus nigra, assembly GCA_949130495.1. Classification (NCBI taxonomy): domain Eukaryota; kingdom Viridiplantae; phylum Streptophyta; class Magnoliopsida; order Dipsacales; family Adoxaceae; genus Sambucus; species Sambucus nigra. Next base: position 757,551,465 of record OX422209.1, read on the forward strand.
ATTACCTAATATGATGTTCTCATAACCAACTTCATCAAATTAATGATGTTAAGGGTCTGAGGTCATCTGCTAAGGTGTCTGAGCTCAGACCTCGTCACCACCGAGTGATGTTATGAGGGTCTGAGGTCATCACATATGATGTTAGCCTCATAATAAATTTCACCAAATTAATGATGTTAAGGGTCTGAGGTCATCTTCTAAGGTGTCTGAGCTCAGACCTCATCACCACCGAGTGATGTTATGAGGGTCTGAGGTCATCACCTATGATGTTAGCCTCATAATAAATTTCACCAAATTAATGATGTTAAGGGTCTGAGGTTATCTAGGAAGGTGTCTGAGCTCAGACCTCGTCACCACCGAGTGATGTTATGAGGGTCTGAGGTCATCACCTAAGATGTTAGCCTCATAATAAATTTCACCAAATTAATGATGTTAAGGGTCTGAGGTCATCTAGGAAGGTGTCTGAGCTCAGACCTCATCATCACCGAGTGATGTTATGAGGGTCTGAGGTCATCACCTAAGATGTTAGCCTCATAATAAATTTCACCAAATTAATGATGTTAAGGGTATGAGGTCATCTAGGAAGGTGTCTGAGCTTAGACCTCGTCACCACCGAGTGATGTTATGAGGGTCTGAGGTCATCACCTAAGATGTTAGCCTCATAATAAACTTCACCAAATTAATGATGTTAAGGGTCTGAGGTCATCTAGGAAGGTGTCTCAGCTCAGACCTCGTCACCACCGAGTGATGTTATGAGGGTCTGAGGTCATCACCTAAGATGTTAGCCTCATAATAAACTTCACCAAATTAATGATGTTAAGGGTCTGAGGTCATCTAGGAAGGTGTCTGAGCTCAGACCTCGTCACCACCGAGTGATGTTATGAGGGTCTGAGGTCATCACCTAAGATGTTAGCCTCATAATAAATTTCACCAAATTAATGATGTTAAGGGTCTGAGGTCATCTAGGAAGGTGTCTGAGCTCAGACCTCATCACCACCGAGTGATGTTATGAGGGTCTTAGGTCATCACCTAAGATGTTAGCCTCATAATAAATTTCACCAAATTAATGATGTTACGGGTCTGAGGTCATCTAGGAAGGTGTCTGAGCTCAGACCTCGTCACCACCGAGTGATGTTATGAGGGTCTGAGGTCATCACCTAAGATGTTAGCCTCATAATAAATTTCACCAAATTAATGATGTTAAGGGTCTGAGGTCATCTAGTAAGGTGTCTGAGCTCAGACCTCGTCACCACCGAGTGATGTTATGAGGGTCTGAGGTCGTCACCTAAGATGTTATCCCCATGTGATATCTCTGATCTAAGAATGGAGCAAGAACTGTCATGGAAACTGATCTCTATTAGTAACCTCTTCTCAATAAGATGGTACATTTACAAATTACAAATTTTATGCAACATCATATGTAATATCTCTTCAGGTGGTCAGCATTCCATGGGTTAGTGAAAGGTTCTCCTTCCAGGTTTTCTAGTCTGTAAGTGCCGGGCACAACCTCTTCTGTTACTTTGTAGGGGCCATGCCAGTTTGGGTGTAGCTTATTTGCCTTCTGTAGGGTCTTCTTTAGCACTATGTCTCCCACTGCAATGGGTCTTGACTTCAACCTCCGGTTGTAGAATCTCGCTGCCCTCTGCTGGTAGGCTGCTTTCCTAACCTCTGCGTCTTCTCTTCTCTCTTCGATAAGATCCAGGTCTAGCCTCCTCTTTTCCCCATTGCTGTCAGGGTCGTAGGTCTGAATTCGATGAGTTGGTAGTCCTACTTCCGTTGGTATGACGGCCTCTGAGCCATGTGCTAGCATGAATGGGGTTTCTCCTGTTGGTGTCCTTTCCGTAGTTCTATAGGACCACAACACTGCGTATACCTCTTCTGTCCATCTCCCCTTCGCGTCTTCTAGCCTCTTCTTGATTCCCTCCAAGATGGTTCTGTTTGTGACCTCGGTCTAGCCATTTGCCTGAGGTCGACCAGGAGATGAGAAGAACTGTTTAATCCCCACACTTAGGTAATACTTTTCTAAGGAGGAGTTCTTGAACTGGGTTCCATTATCTGAGATGAGAGTGTTTGGGAGGCCATATATGCATATGATGTTCTTCCATATGAACTGGAAGGTCTTCTGCTCTGTAATTGTTATCGTCGGTTCTGCCTCCACCCACTTTGAAAAGTAGTCAATGGCAACTATCAAGAATCTATATTTGTTGACAGCTCTTGGCAAAGGTCCTACTAAGTCAATTCCCCATACCGCAAATGTCCAAGGAGAAGAGATTGACGTGATAGGTTGATGGGGTTGATGAGGGATAGTGGCGAACCTTTGACATTTGTCGCACCTCTTCACAAAGTCTGCAGCGTCCTTAGACAAGGTAGGCCACCAGTATCCCTGAGTGATGATCCTCTTGGCTAAGGGTATTCCCCCTATGTGGCTAGAGCAAGAACCCTCATGAACCTCCTGTAAGACCCGGGGTACTTCCATGGGATGCACACATCTGAGGAGAGGCAATAGAAGCCCCTTTTTGTACAAGACATCTCCTACCAATGAGAACTTGGCAGCCCTGTATCTCAACTTTCTCCTTTCCAGCTTGGACTCGGGTAGCTCTCCCTCTCTTAGGTATCTGACGAGCGAGTCGATCCACGAGTATCCTAGATTCACATTGTGATAAGGGCTACATACCTCGTCCTCCTCGATGCTTGCTTTTCCCAAGACCTCGATTGGAATGGTCCTTCCTAAATCTGTCTTCATTGCCGAGGCCAGCCTTGCCAATGCATCAGCGTGATTGTTGCTCAGTCGAGGCACTCTCTTCAGCTCTCCCTCTTTAAAATACTCTAACAACCTTCTTACCTTCTTTAAGTACTTGGCCATCCTTTCGTCTTTAGCCTCGTATACCCCCAACACTTGATTGACAACCAACCTTGAGTCGCTATGGAGTAGGAGTCATTTTACTCGAAGAGTTGTTGCCAATAAGAGACCTGCTATCATGGCCTCATACTCGGACTCGTTGTTTGAGGCCTGGAAGTTGAATCTCAAGGCGTATTCAATGTTGGCGCCATCTGGAGCCGAGAGTATTAGCCCCGCACCGCTTCCACTGTCATAAGAAGAGCCATGAACGAAGAGGCTCCATACGTCTGCATCTGATGAGAAGACCCCTTCTCTCATAACCCCCTTCTTGAAGAGGTATCGATCCTCTTCGTTCTCTTCTACTCTGCACCGGGTTTTGCCTGGGATGACCTCTTCTTGGCCTCGGAAGACGTTGGGTGCAGTCTCTTCCGAATCTCGGAAGACACTACGATTCGTCTCTTCGCCGTCATCTAAGCCTTTCTCTGTCTCGGCCTCTTCCCAGGTGAACTCTGCGATAAAGTCTGCGAGGGCCTGCCCCTTGATGGTTATCCTGGGTTGGTAGGTAAGATCATACTCTCCTAGCTCGATGGCCCAGGTCATCAGTCTCTCGGTATTCTCAGGTTTGTGCAGAACCTGCCTTAGTGGGGAGTCAGTAAGGACTACCATGGAGTGAGATTGGAAGTAAGGCTTCATTTTCCTTGAGGCATGTATAAGGGCATAAGCTAACTTCTCCATTCGGGGATAGTTTTGTTCAGATCCTTGAAGGGCCTTACTGTTAAAGTACACATGCCTCTGGACTCCATCCTCTTCCCGTATGATGGCCGCGCTGATGGCTGATTCAGAGACTGCCAGATACACAAACAACCTTTCCCCCGTGATGGGCCGAGACAACAGTAAGGGAGACCCCAAGTAGGACTTGAGTTGGTCAAAGGATTTTTCACACTCTTTGTCCCATTGGAAGGCCTTTCTCAGAACTTTAAAGAATGGAAGACACTTGTCCGTTGCCCTGGAAACAAACCTGTTAAGGGCAGCCACTCTTCCCGTGAGTCTCTGGACATCCTTGATACTCCTAGGAGTCTTCATGTCGAGTAATGCCTTAATTTTCTCAGGGTTTGCTTCGATCCCCCTCTGATTAACGATGAACCCTAGGAACTTCCCAGCTCCTACTCCGAAGACACACTTCGCTGGGTTGAGCTTCATTATGTACGAGTCCATGACATCAAAGGTCTTCTCAAGGTCCGCTACGTGAGTATAGGCTTTCAGGCTCTTTGTTAGCATATCGTCCACATACACCTCCATGGTCTTACCTATCTGTTCCTCGAACATCTTATTGACAAGACGTTGATATGTTGCCCCCGCATTTTTCAGACCGAAGGGCATCACCTTGTAGCAGTATGTCCCCTTGTCAGTAATGAAGGCTGTCTTCTCAGAGTCTTCAACATCCATGAAGATTTGGTTATAGCCTGAATAAGCGTCCATGAAGCTCATGAGCTCGTGCCCTGCCATTGCGTCCACCATCTGGTCTATCCTAGGTAAGGGATAGCTGTCTTTCGGGCAAGACCTGTTCAGGTCAGTGAAGTCCACACATATTCGCCACTTCCCATTGGCCTTGGGCACGATGACTGCATTTGAAAGCCACTCCGGATAGGTAACCTCTCGTATGAACTCGGCCTCTTCCAAATTTTTCACCTCTTCCCGGATGACGTCGTACTTTTCTCTGGAGTAGACTCTTCGTCTCTGCTTGATTGGCCTGGCATCTCTGTCCACGTTGAGCTTGTGGCTCATGACCTCAGGGTTGATACCAGGCATGTCTGCGTGACTCCATGCGAAGACACTCTGCCTCCTCCTGAGGAATCTTATCATCTCTTCTTTGATTCCTTGATCTAGGGCCTTACCGACCTGGACGGTTTTTTCGGCTCGTCCTCATTGAGGACGATGGATTCTACCTCTTCCGCGGCCTCGCCCTTCTTTAATTTTGTTTCGTCTCTTGGGTCAAGAGTGTCAATGCTGTAAGTGGTGGTTTCTCTCTTATGGGCCTTTATCTCTTCGGCCGAGTTGAAGTAACACTCCCGCGCCATGGTCTGGTCCCCTTGCACTTCCCCTACTCCATAAGGAGTCAGGAATTTTAGCATCTGATGGACCGTCGATGGCACGGCTTCAAACTCTTTAAGGTCCACCCTTCCGATGATGAGGTTGTAGGCCGAGAATACATTTTTGTCCATAACAAAAAAGTTTATCTTCTTGGTCAGCCTCTTAGGCCACTCATCCCCCATCCGTACATCCATTTCATACATACCTAAGGGGTGCACCTTTTCACCACTGAAGCCTATCAATAGGTGATGGTAGGGCACCACCCTTGCCCTGCTAAGACCCAGGCTCTTGAAACAAGGCCAGAACATCACGTCTGCTGAGCTTCCCCTGTCTATGAGGATCCTCCCTACCTCGCACCCATGCACCCTTGTTGTTATGACCAAAGGGTCATCATGGGGGGCTAAGATACCCTTGAAGTCGAGTCTGGAGAACCTCACTATGAGGGTGTCCATGTCTACCTTCTTCCTCTTCTGCACTGCGTCAGAAGACGTTAGATTCACAACCTCTGGCTTGGCCACTGACCTGGCCTCTGCTACATGAGCCTTCCTGTCGGCTACCTCAGAGCCACCTCCTGCAAATCCCCCACATATGGTGATAACACCAAAGGAGATCATTCCGACCCTCTTCACCGGGGTATTGTCATCCTTTGGCGGAAGATCTGGGTCGTCTTCGTCATCTCCCTCTGAATCATCATCCCTTCTGGCCGGGACATTGCCACGACATCTGTCATTCCTTCTTTTCTTAGGGTCTTCTCTTCCACCCTTTGGAGCCTTGCCATCCACATACTTACTTAGCTTTCCGGACTTCAACATCTTCTCAATATCATCCTTTAAAGAGAAGAATCTATCTGTGACGTGGACATGATCCTGATGGAACACACACCAGAGGTTTTTGTTCCTCTTATGTGGTGGGGCCTTCAGCTTCTCTGGCCACCTCAGAGTCCGGTCAGTCTTAATCTCATTAAGGATGTGCTCACAGCTCACAATCAGAGGAGTGTAATGAGCAAACTTGTCATCACCTGACCTCTTCTTCCCCTCTTTCTTGCCCTGGGACCTCCCATTGCTACCGCGGTTCTCCTCCTCATACTGGGCTGCCATTGCCTCTTCCACATTCATCACTTTCCCTGCGGTTGCCAGCAGCTCCGCCATAGACCTAGGAGGGTCTTCCGCCAGTTTCCACAATAGCTTCCCCTTTTAGAGGCCTCCTATAAGGGCGGTCATAGCAATGCTTTCTTCATAGTCTTCCACCTCCAACTTCTCTTTGTTGAATCTTGCTATGTAGTCTCTTAGGCTCTCACCCTTGGCCTGTTTGACATACAACAGGTGGGTAGTCTTCTTTTGAGGTCTTAGCCCAAAGCAGAAGTTGTGGATGAACTGCTCAGCCAAGCCTTTGAAGTTCTCTATCGAGTTCTTCGGAAGAGAGGTGAACCAGCTATGCGCTGCCCCTGTCAAGGTGCCTGAGAAGGCCCGACACTTCATCTCATCGGGTATCGAGTAAATGTCTGTCGCCGACTGGTACATCTCGATATGGTGCATAGGGTTAGTACTACCATCATATTTGGGAGTCACTATAGGAGGCTTGAACTTGGCTGGGGTTGGGAATCCCACTATCCTAGCCACAAATGGGGAGCCCTCTGAGTAACCCCTTTGTAATGTGTCCCTTCTTTTAATGAGGTCCCCTATCTTCTCCTCAAGGCATTGGATTGAATCATTCCATGGTCTTCTATCCTCAACTTGGCCGAGGTTATCCCCTGCCACCTCCTTGCGATGGACAGAGGGTTCCCCAGCCACGACCCGTTGGCTGTTGACCTCTTCCTCCTCCCTGGCTCTTCTTTCACAGGGTCGGCCTTGGTCTGGCTAGCCTGCCTATTCCCTCTTTGGGAGCCTGCTGCGCTCCTGGACCTCGATAGCCTCTGTCTTAGGTTATTCACTGGGCCCAGTCTCTCGAAGGCCGACCCTCTGCTCAACCTATCAAAGGCCAACCCCCTTTGCTGGGCCTCTTCACCTCTTCGGCCGACACATCCATGACTCTGCCTAAGAGGTCGTATGGTGTTATCTGACACCTCATACGGCTCCCAGCAGTCTTCTGGGGCCTCTTCAGCTCCTAGGTCATCATACATGTCCTCTGGGCAAGGGTTTCCCTGCCTCCCCAGGCGCAAGCGCCTAGGATCAGCAACGTCCCTTCTCCGCTGGGGTGCAGGTTGGTCCTTCATCGGCGCCTGGGGTGGTCCCCTGGCGTCAGGATGAGGCTGAACTACCGCCGGAGTGATCATGTCCGGTGAGACTCCAGGTGGCCTCATCATCATGGTTTGACTGAGCTGGGCAAATTGCTCCTTCATGGCTTGTTGTGTTGCAGCTAAAGATTTCAAGGCTGCTGCTACCTCCGCCATTTCGGACTGGGGAGGAGCCTGACTGGAACTAGCCCCTCCACCCCCGAGCGGCGGAAGAGGCGGTGGTAAGTCAGGTGCCATTTGTTAACTGTATAGAGCTTGAGTAGCAAGTGAGCTTAATACCTTAAAGGACCTCTTTCAATGGTGAAACAGCTCCACGCTAGGGGGAGGCCTGGTTCACCACCAGAGTCTCCGGTGAGGTTAAGCAGAAAAAGAGGGAGAGATAGCTTCTCGTTCCCACAAACGGCGCCAAAATGATGATGCCGGAATCAGCACCACCAGATAAGGTGTTTCCAAGCTCAATATAAGTATAACAATGGCAGCACAGTGATATAAAGAGATAAGAGAATGAGGTGAGGAGAAGAGGATAGCACACCGGTATATAAGTGGTTCAGCTAATCTGTCCTACGTCCACTATGAGTGTGTGAGTAATATCACTGGAAGAAGGCACTAATGGCCATGGATACAATCTCTCAAGCTTTCTCTCTCTACTGTGAATTTAGACAGAGTTTCAGCTAGGGTTTAATAACTGGATCTCTTTGCAAGGTAGGGGATGATCCCTATATATAGTGCCTAGGGGGTGTAATGTACCCCCCATGCATGTAATGAGCATGTGTGTGGTAGCCTCACCAATGTGGGAGCGCCATCTGTCACTGTCATATGTAAGGAATGATGATGAAATATTCTCCCCACGTGTGGAGAATAATCTTGTTACAACTGATTTGTGCCCATGTGTCCTTATCCAAATGTCAACAGATGCTCGGTCGCCATATTGGTAGATGACCTCCGCTTGGGAGAGGCCGAGCTGTAAAGGCTTGATATTCGTTCAATCCGAGATGTGCCATAGGGAGTCTCGGTCTGATGACAGCCGAGACATTATCTGGGGTCGGCTCCAGCCGAGGTTGGACTGATTCTATACTGACGATTACTAAGGCTTCTTGTCACCTCGGCCTGAACTCGGCCGAGGTTGTCATACCCAGGTGTACGAGAGTGCTGTTGATGCCTGTGATGTGCGTAGTGTCCATTGGAAATGTAGATGGTAGTGTCGGCCTGGGCCGACCCTGGTCTGGCCGAGGGGTGATATCGTGGGCCCATGGCTTATCTAGGGTCGATCAATATCTCGGCCATCATCTCGGCCGAGGTTGGTGTCTCTGGGCCGAGGTAACACTTTGGCATATCAGAGACGATCTGATTTCGTGATTGTTATTGGTGATTAATTGTCTTTCTCTTACAATCTCCCTTCCTAACTAGTTTTTGGTGCAAGAACCCTTTGAATCCTTCATCAATTCTTCCTTGGGCTTTGAGAATTGTTTATCTCTTCTCTCTAATGGCTTTCCTTTGTGTTATGAGGTTTCTAAGCCTAACCCCACTTTTAATCAACTGATAAAACACTCCAAAAGTTGTAGGTCTCCTCACCCCCATATGCCAAAAGACTAAAACGCCCCCGTACGGTCCCAGTTTAGCCCAAAAATGACCCATTACCCGACTAGTACCCCCGGTTTTACCATTTTGACTATTTCAACCCTTCCGGACTCATCTGTGACTTCTAAATTATCATTTGAGTCACGAAGATATATTTCTCATACTCACCTCAAAATAGTCTACAGGCGACTCTCAGTGAGATAATAATAAATTTGCCCATATCACTCACTATGACGTATATCAAATTTACTATAAATATTTACTATTCACACACATAATAAATCTCATAATATAATATTAATCAGTCTTTGTCTCTCGTTTAATATATAATCCCCACATTTATTAGTTAATCACATTAAATTACGTTACACATGTAATTTGACTAAAACGTATTTTCTTAATTAATTAAATCATAAATACGTAGAAATATGGGGTATTACAATATGAAACCCCGAAGATGAGATAGTCAAGAAGGAGTAATTATGGGACCGGACTGGACCGAATATAAGAGAAAATGAATAGGTCTGGATGATAAAAACACATAGGTCACTTTTAGTTATCGGACCGATCCGTTTATTGTAGAAACTGAATCGATTCGGCCATAGGGAAATCGATCAGGTAGTACCCGTCGGACTGGTCCGGTGGAGATAAATCCTGATTTTCAGCTCCGATTTTAGAGTTTGATTCAGCTACAACTCCTGATTTTTTTAGATGTGTTTTAATTTTAGTTATTGTTAGACATGGAGAAGTTCGGATAATGAGTTTTTAGTGAGGTTTTTAGAGAGAGAAAGCTCTCTCACCATGATAAAAAACCCTAGTTTGAAGATTAATTGCAAGATTCAGATTTGATTTTCGGATTCATTGAATGCAAGTAATTTCATTTCATCGCTTTGAATTATTCTTTATTTAGTTAATTAATCCCCAATTCCTAGTTGTAATTCTTCATTAAAAATTGTTCTTGTCAAATTCTTCCAAAGCACTCGTGATTTCTTTTCATTCTAAAATTGATGTTTTTCTTCATTAGTCATGCCTGGCTAAACTTTTAATGGTTGGGTTGCATGAACCCCACCCGATTTAATTCATCATAATTGGAAATAGATTTTTGAATTGAATTTTAAAGGAATTACGTTGCATAACTATCGCTACCATCGTAGGATTTTTGATCTCTTTTGCCCTAGGATGCTTAAGAGTGCGACGCGCGTGATAGTTAATGTGACTCCGCTTTATTCTTGCCTTAAATTTCGAATGATGCGGGATACGTTCCTTCATATATGTAATGCTTAGGATTAATAAAGTTCGGGTTCATTTAAGATTCTAATTCCAAAATCTAGTATCCTCCAAGGTGATTTACTAGGGTGTGGGGGACTGTAACCCGACCTATTGTTCTCATTTGCAGTTAAGTCTATTATACACCTGCCATCTCTCTTAGGTAAATTAGCTTAGTTGCATTGCATTATCATTTAGTTTAGTTAGTCATTAATTTAAATCCGCATTTAGTTCATAGTTAATATCCCATTCAAAGCATCTTTTTGTTTCTTTTGGAGTCAAGTTAGGGTTCTCCGTCTTTCCAAACGTCATCATGATTTTTTCATCCTATTTCCCCGAGGATCGATACCCTGACTTACTGGGATTATTACTTGAGCGATAGGATTACACTTGAGCGTATATAGCACGAACACTAGATACACATATGTGGTCTCGTCATTTTCCTCGTTGATGTTGGACGTGGATCCATAGTCACTTTTACCAGAGGACTTACTTGGAAAGAATGTGCCACAAAAATATCAACCTCCATGGGTTGAACATGGATGATAATCTGCATTGTTTCTACTCGAGATACCTCAGGAGGAACATTTTCTCTCACATGCTGCAAGATGTGAGAACAAAAAAAAAGTTAGATAAAATTTGGAACTTTTTTTACCAAGAAGAGAAAGCCTTAACAAGTTTTTAGCTAAGTCACCGTGCATGTGTATCTTTAGAGAATTCTTTACCAATGAGGGTGAGTCCCCAAGCAAGTGTATAATTTAAAGAAACCTTGTGCAAGCAGGGTAAGTCAATAAGTAGGTGTTTATTTAAAAAAAATCCCAAAAGGGGTACATCACCAGGTATGTGACACATTTTTAGAAGACATTACTTAATTGAGAGAGAAAACACTAAGCATGTGATAAATTTTTGAGAAAAATTACTCTATTGAGAAAGTAAAACACTAAACATGTGAAATGTTTTGCATGAACATTACTCGATTGAGGGAGTAATTCATCATGCATGTGAGGTTTTTTTCTAAATTATAACCAAAGTGGTTATAATAATAATAATAAAAACCATTCTTACACAAAAAAATTAAAAGAGTTAAGTCAAATACCTCATCAATAACTGGAATTATAGCTAAGGGTAGAACACTAATTCCTTCCTCAACAGGAGCACCTTATGATTCATATATGGGAACATCTTCGATGGAAAAAATAATAGGTTCATAATGAGGAAGGTCAATTTGCAAAGAGGAAGAAATAATATCCTTTGGGGGCAGTTCAGCCCCAATGGTAGAAGATGGTTGTTCCCACTTTCCACCACTGGTAGGCTGAAACAACACAAATAGAGATAAATTCAAATGAGTTCAGACAATGGCAAATAAATTAAAGTAAAGAGAAAAGTAAGAGATATTTTTAAAAGGCATTACATCAACAGTTGTTAGACAAACATGATAAAACACATCTAAAGATACCACCGCAGCAGGTATCACGACTGGGAAATCTAATTTGATAACTGGCCTCACAAGGATACTAGGAGTTAGATCCTCATTAATTAACCCTATAAGGGCCATTATATTAACTTATGGCCCAAAATTTGGAAGGATGTTAGTCACCTAAAAAAATAATCATATCTTAAGAATCACAAAATTCTGAGAACAACTAAGTGATTAAGAAAAGTTATGCGCGACTTACCTTGGGTGACGAAGTTGGAAAAACCACAGTCAGTTAAATCAAGAAAAGTTGGGGAGACTTGGAACTTGATGTTTCAATTGATCTCTTGATACCCCTATGTTTTTTCGATGAAAGGAAATTCTTGTTCCACCTTAGATGATACACGAGGGGTGAGAACAACGTCATCTTTAATGATGGGTCTTAAATTGCCCCTTGGGGAAGGACTATCATTGGGAATAATTACAGTTCCTAAGAGGGTAGAGGCATATCCTACATAAGAAGAAAAAGTGTTAGAAAGTTTTTTCTTTTAACATACGAAGAAGAAACTTAACACTTAGAAATTTGTTACTAAACTACAACTTGTATTACTTGTTGAGCTTCATGAAGTTGCTTGGGTAGGTCAAGCTCAGGTAAAGCAAAATCACCCACCGGTCCATCACATCTAGCGTCCTCAAAAGACCTTGGGGGTGTGGGAGCTGTAGCACTGGTTACCACATGTATTGCCCCATATTTCTTATTTAAAGTCTTTTTGCACGTGGAAGGTGCAATAGAGGAAGATGTGTTTTGCTTGCTCAACAATAGAAACTTTTATGTGTGGAAGTTGAGAAATAATATGATCGTGAGATAGAGATTGTCTACCCACATGTGGAAAATATTACCTATAATAATAGAAATGGGTGCCATCCTACTAAGAATATCATAGGCCATTAAATAAACCTTTTCCACAAGTGTCGGATCGATCTCACGAGTTGCCTCAAGAGGAAAACCACCAAGGCTAGAGGCACATTACTGTAATTGGACTTTTTTTGGAGATTTCAGGGAAGTTTACCCTTTAAAGGAATCTATAGTGGATGCAACCTTCCTTTTTTTTCACTAGTGGTCATGTAAGTTTTCTTTTTCTCCTTTGAGGAAATTGGATTAACCTTAGCATGGGGTGGAGGGAACTCCTTACAAATGGTCTTTCTATGAGGACGAAGAGAAATAACATGTATTTGATGGAAAAGTTTTTTAACCCAAGTTAGTTTATCCCAAATCTTTATGCATCTGGATAATCAGGCTCCACGTTAGTAACAAAGTATGTAAAATATTCGAGTTGGTTTGACCAATGGTGGCACCGCCAAACAAACAAAGCATCCCCAACTATGTCTTCAGTTGGAAGAACTGAGTTATGTCTTGACGTATACTAAAGCCATATCCCTCCAGGTAAAATTAAAGTTCGCAGTCAGGAATGATTTATTTTCCCTCACAGAAGAACATTCGGCCTTAGTTATGATTTGATCAAAACCAAATTATTAGTCGCATCTTTGTTTATTATATGCTTCACTTTCAGCACTCCACTCAGTGTGCGAGGGAAGATGGCTAGGGGAAATTAGAGAAAACAAAATAAGCCACATGTCATCCAGAATAACTTTGCCACATGATTGAAGAAGTTGCACCATCAAAGTAGTTGGCTCAAATAAAGAACACTTTTTGCATTGGTTTGTTGAATATAAGAACGGAGCTCAACATTTGAGGTCAATAATCAAGGTCAATAAGGGATTGTTAATTTATTTCTTCTTCCATAGAGCTATGAGCGGTTTTCGAAGAGGAAACATGGCAACCTCAATATTATCAGGAGCAATATTAGGCAACCCTTCATAGAGGAACCCTATCAACAAGATGGCATTGGTAAAATTCGATACGTCAAAATGGCCAACTGAGCGGGCCACATCTAAATGGCATCTATCTAGCTAGGAATAAAGAGGGCATATAGTTATAGCTACCAATAGAATATTGACTCCATGAGACAACCTCACATAAATATCTTAAGACTCCCTCATTGGTTGATAGTTTGTCTTATCGAGTATAAAAGGCGAGAGAGAAGACAAAGGAAATATGCAACTAACTCTGATTCACTTCCACAACCTAGACCAAACTTATCACTAGGTTTAAACCCTTACTTATTTTTCTACTCCGTGAGAGCCTGACAATTAGTTGGTAAAAATACTTGATAAACTAGCCAAATGTAGCCTTCTTGGCATCACCAATACAATCTCGAATAATCTTGGCAAGTGTTGTACATTATTTTACCTCTTTAGCATTAAGTGTTAAGGGATCAAATGGGACATGGAGATCTGGCTCCAAGAAATATAACTCAAAAACATCTTCCAGTGTGATGAAGAATTCTTCCCAAGCTGGTACGAAAGTATGCATCAAAGCACTCCATCGAGAGACTAAAAGGTCAAGAGCATGATTATTTTTTAATATTGTGAAGTCTCCAAACCACCTGGTAGCATGAGAAAGACCCACCATTCAAAGTTTATCCTTACGCTTCTCATAAATATATAGGTCCCATGCCAAAAACCCTTCACGTGGACCACCGAGTGCTTCAAAAATGATGTTGAAATAAGAGAAATCTCCTTGATCAAGCTTAAAATGCAAAACATAGAAGAATGTGAAAACCTTTTCGGCAGTGGCATCTTCTGGATCCTTGGTTACCAAAATGGGGTAATCAACACCCTCAATATTGTTTTTAATGACTTGGACTCTTTGGCAAACATATAATTTTCCCCAAAGTAGGGAGCACGATGGTAGGAGGTGAAAATAACTCTTTGCTCTCAACCAAGTTCATGGTGGCATTCTCTCTGAAAACTCCAATAGTTTTAGTTGAGGATACCATTTGAAGTTTTGACACTTTTTCACAAAATAAATCAACAAAAAATAGTTTGGAAGTAATCGTTCTAAGACAATCAAAGAAACTGGGTTTAATGAATTATTTCATACGATATTTGAGCAATAATATGACTTTATCTCTCTAGAAAATCTTGGAGGTTTCAGTAAAAATGGAAAAAGGTAGAAAGTTTAAAATGAAGATGATAAAGTCTATTAAAAAGCAATTAGGGTCAAAATGGAAGATTGGGATTTAAGTGGTTCATTAACCCACGCCCATTTTGAAAATTAGGCCAAATGATGCTACTGATGGTTTGATTAATGCGAGGGAATACATAACCAACCATGTGACACCACGTGTCATTTGGAGACAGAGGTGTTAAATGGTTGGACTATTATATTAAATGCAAGAGATATGCATAGATCTGGCTCACACGTGTAGTTCCCACTTTCAACAGAGGTCTATCGTTTCCAGTTGTTTCCAACATAGGTTTGACGATTGAAGTTGTTTCGAACAGAGGTTAATCATTTCAAGTTGTTTCCAATAGAGGTTTATCATTTCAAGTTGTTTCGAACAGAGGTTTGATGATTCAAGTTGTTTTATCATTTCAAGTTGTTTCGAACAAAAGTCTATCATTTCAAGATTGTTTCTAATAGAGGGTTGACAATTCTAGTTATTTCAAATCGAGGTTTATTATTTCTAAGATGTGATGTGAAGTGATTTAAGGTGTTTCGTACATAAATTTCTTATTTGCATAAAAAATTCCTCTATAAAGGGGAAATGTAGTACGATATTATAGATAAACCCCTCACTTAGATATAAAAACCCTCATTAAGAAACCAGATAAGGATTTGTTAAAGATTAGTGACATCACAAAGGAGTGTGGGGAGACAATAAAGTTGATACAAGATCAAGGCAGAGTGGAACTTAATTAAAGATTGAGGAAGAATGTATAGGAAGCTAGTTAGATTTACCATGTAGTTACAAGTTATATTGTAATATTTAGTTATATAACAATATTTAGGTGAGGTTAACATGTCTGGAAAGACGTTGGAGAGTTTTCATGCTTTATCAAGCAACCTCACTATGGAACCTTCCAGGGAACTGGTTTGGATGATTGAGGAGAAATGCTTTGATATATCACGATTAACCATTTTAGATACACCAGGTATGTAAGGACATTTTGTCCGGTATTTATGTGTATGTCATAAGCCGTTACATCATTGAAGAAATTCAAGATCGCATCATCATCAACGGATCCGAACATCAAAGAATTCAAGGAAGGAATCAAAATTCTGGACAGCCAGTTTTTAAAAAGGGACCAGTCCGCCCCGGACCGATCCGCCGGTTTGGAAAAAGAATCGGTCCGCCCTCTACTTGGACTGATCCGCTTATGCTTCA
Source organism: Sambucus nigra (assembly GCA_949130495.1). Lineage (NCBI taxonomy): Eukaryota > Viridiplantae > Streptophyta > Magnoliopsida > Dipsacales > Adoxaceae > Sambucus > Sambucus nigra. The sequence goes on from OX422209.1 coordinate 757,567,178, forward strand.
AACCAGTATACCCCGGATCGAATCAGAACCGAAGAAGGCCCTTTCAAAAAGGAACTGGTCTGACCCCAGACCGATCCGGCCTCAGATGCAAACTGGTTCGCCTGAGATAAATTCGTACAGAGCCGTGATTATTTATATCTCTATTGGTTTCCTTATTGAAAGCCATCTTCGGGGAGTTTGTTTCCAAGATTTTTGAGACAATTTTGAGAGTCCTTTTTCCTCAAGTCTTCATTCTTTTTGAGTTCCCAAACTCATGTTTTGATTTACATATCATTAATATATCTTTGTGAATCCTTTTTTGCAACCCAATAACACATTCTTGTATTTTTTCAACCCTTTGTGAAGAAGTTGTCTCTCTTCTTCATTGCTGACCACCTGGAGTTCCTGCGGGAGATTCCAGCCGACACTGTTTCTAGCCATTGCTTTGAAGGTTTGACGAGGACACTGTACGTTACACTTGTGGGCGATTATCAGGTTGTATGTAAGTCAATGGTCTTGTAAATTTTTCAAAGTTCTAGAAATAAAAGGTTTTGCCCTGCAGGGATTTTTCCTTAAATTTGTGTCGCATGATTTATTTATTTATGGGTTGACTCTTGCTTTTTAGATGCATGATTAAGGGCTGAAATTAAATAAGTGTGCCAATTTAGAAATTTGCAAAGTTAATCAATTATCACACAGTCATTCGACTTTTCAAATTGGTATCAGAGCGGGTTACGCTAATTTTTCGCGTATTCCTATTTTTCGCAAAATCGTGTGATATTGATTTTTTTGAAAAATCAGTTTTGTGAAAATTCGCATTTTTTCCTATGGAGCACTTATATAATCAGATGCCTGTTTTTTACGAGTCTAATTATGCCTACTAGAAAGCTCGTATGAAGTCGATTTTAAAATCTATTGACGAGCGTGTTTGGTTACTTTGCGAAAATGGTTGGACTCCTCCCACGGTCACTCTTAATAACATCACCACTTTAAAACCTGTGTCCGCCTGGACTGAAGATGATTATAAGTTGTCCAATTTTAATTCCCGTGGTCTGAGTGCTATTTCTGGAGCTGTCACTCCTGATGATTTTCTCCTAATTATGACGTTCACCACGTCTAAAGAGGCTTGGGATGTTTTGAAACTGACACATGAGGGTACGAACGCGATTAAAGAATCAAAATTACAAAATTTGGCCACCCAATTTGAGACTATCACCATGTCTGAGTCCGAATGCTTTGATGATTTTTATGCACGTTTGTCGGACATTGTTAACACATATTTTAATTTGGGTGAGGTGATTGATAACACACGTGTCGTTAAAAATATTTTGAGATCTCTCCCAAAATGCTTTATTCCTAAATTCACTGTTTTGAACTCTTTGGGAGATTTGAAATCACTTATGTTGAAGAACTTGTAGGAGATCTTCAAACCTATGAGATTGACATGTTTCCCAAAACCATTAAGGCTAAGGATAATGGCATTGCTTTAAAGACTCCTTTTAAGAAAATGAAAGAAAAAGTTTGTGAGTTCGATTCTGAGGGAGATTTTGATTTTAATGATATGGCCTTGTTTGCGAAAAATTTTAAAAAATTTCTCAAAATGAATAAAGAAAATTCTTCCAATAAAAAGAAATCTTTTGAGTCAAATAAAAAGAAAGTGGAGGCCAAAGATAGTGACAAGGAAGATGAGATCAGGTGCTTTGAGTGTGAGGGAAAAGGGCACATAGCTAGAGAGTGTCCTACTAGGATAAGGAGAAAGGGAAAAGAAACTTCTATGCCCGCCACACTTAGTGAAAGTGAGGGTGATGAGAGAGATGAGTCCGATAAAGGTTTAGCACATGGTATGGTTGTTGTCTTTTCTAGTCGTGTGAGCACACCCAAGTTGTCACACGAGAGCGATGATAGTGATTTGTGTTCTTCGAGTGAGGGAGAAAGCCAATGTGAGAGTGGAGATGAAAGTGAGATCTAAAAAGATTTTAGATATTTGTACACCGAGACCTTGAAAACAAAGAAGTATAATCGAGATTTTGGTCGTCGAGTTTTAGATTTGGAGAGAGAGAAGGAGGTTTTGAAAAAGGAGAAGTGTGATTTGACCAACATGGTGTATAGTCTGATGACACGTGTATCCCAACTCGAGAGTGATCTCGAACGTGCCAGGGAGATCAAAGTCAATTTTGTGAACGCACCTAAGAAGGTTGAAAAGGTTGTTCATAAGGGTAAAGGTGAGAATTTAGGAATAAGTCATGACGGTGCTTCTTCTTCTCAATTAGCACCCGAGTCGGTTCCTACTTTAGTGTTAGATTCACATAAGTCTCACCCTAATCCACCTAGGCGTCCCACTCATATTAGGAGAGAGCATCCTAGAGTTTTTTAGAGAGGTGTTCCTAGGCCTATATATGTTTGTTCCCATTGCAAGAGGAGAGGAAACATTAAGGAATTTTGTTTTAAGTTGGGTTATGTGTCACGTTTTGCTTCTACACGTATTTCTGGCACACATGCACCCACACGTGATACTTTACATGCTCCCGGAGACTACATGAGAGAGTTTGCACATCTAGGTGAGCAAGTTAAGTTTTTGGTCAAATCTTCACAAGAATTGATGGAGGTTTTTCATAAGTTGTCACCACCTTTGGAAAACCCCTTTGCTCCTAATGATTGAGGTTTGACTTGTTTACTAGCATAGGGTGATTTTCATGATGACATTGTTTGCCTATTTCTAGTATGTATCATTTTTGTATGTTTTATTTTTGGAAAAATTTTGAAAAATACAAAAAGATTTTATTTTGATAAAATTTTGAGAAAATCCAAAAAGATTTTTATATTTTGCTTACACCATTTATGGATGGACACTTAGGATGATGGAGTCACAACATCATTCCATTATTTTCATGTGACTATTTGATAGTGTTTTGAGACAATAGGTCAATTCATCCTTGTGCTTTATAATGTTTGGAGTCATTAAGATGTAATTAAGTGTTTCTTCCTACATGTTTAACTCATGTTTCCTTTATTGCACACATGCACGGATTTTTTTGATTATTGTGCTTGTCTTATCACATGTTGGTTGGGTGTTTTCACTTCAATCTTGTCCTTAAAACGAACCAAGCGCGATAATTTTTTATAAGGAAATTGTGCATATAAAAACCGTTTTGTGAGTTTGTGTGTTTTGTTTGAAAACAGGGAGGGGCTGCGAAAGGTTCATTTTGCCTTTGCGAATACTAAGCCAACGTTAAATTGGACCTACAAAAATGGAGGAATTTTATCATCCGGGGTCCAAAGAGGTTAAAAGAGCCCGAAAAAATTGAAAGGAAATAAAAAGATATTCATGCCAAAAAGGGGCCATTTAGGTTTTTGCACCAATTCTCCAAAGTTTGAGAATTTAGTTTTACACCTCTAAAAGAAAATATGCATGAGGTTGTTTGGTTGGAGACTTTAAACGGGTTTGCACGTTCTTGAAATGCTTGAAAATGCGTAGTTTTGGGCATTATTGGTGTGGAAATCACTTTGACTTTGATTTGTTGATTTGCATAAGACGATATCATCTAAATTCAACAATTTTTACACCTAAGGATACTTTTGATGTTCATTCGTTAGGGGTACACATATGCATCGTGCACATATGATTGATTGAGTTGATTTACCTATCGAATGTGTACACACCCATTCATTCCATTTCCATGACTTGGTTGTTTGAGTCTAAATCCATGGTGTGATTTTTGTAGCATTTTTTTTCAAATGTATCTTATCTTTGTATGGAAAATTGAAAAATCAAAAATAGTCTGTGCATTTGTTTTTGAGCATCTCCTTGCAAGAGCACGTTTATCATATTGTTTGATGCCCTGTTTTGTGTACCGTGACACCCCGATTTTTCTTATTTGATTCATTCTTCTCATTTGTCTACTTGGGGACATCATAAAAAGGGGGAGAAATAATTATCATATTATGGGGGAGTTTTGAGTTTTTAAGATTTGATAAAGTATTCTTTCATCATAATTTGGTATCTATGTTTATCTCATTTCAAACTCGATACGTCACATGGTATTTGCTTTGTCTCATGTGTGTAGGTACTTCTTTTATGATCTATGAATTGCACACCCTGATGAGAAAAGCGTTGAGATTCCTGAAGAGTTGAAGAACGAACGATGAAGTCTTATTCATTTGTACCTTTTCAGTTTTGGGTTCATGGAAGGGTAGATTTGTATAGGCAATTTAATATTTGAAAATTAAGATATTTTTTTATGTTTGTATCGGCATAGACATAAGGGGAGATTTGTAAGGACATTTTGTCCGGTATTTATGTGTATGTCATAAGCCGTTACATCATTGAAGAAATTCAAGATCGCATCATCATCAACGGATCCGAACATCAATGAATTCAAGGAAGGAATGAAAATTCTGGACAGCTGGACCGGTCCACCTATTTTAAAAAGGAACCGATCCGCCCCGAACCGATCTGCCAGTTTGGAAAAAAAAATGATCCGCCACAGACTAACCTGACCTCTACTCAGACCGATCCGCTTATGCTTCAAACCAGTATACCCCGGATCGAATGAGAACCGAAGAAGGCCCTTTCAAAAAGGAACTGGTCCGACCCCGGACCGATCCGACCTCAGATGAAAACCGGTCCGCCTGGGATAAATTCGTACAGATCCGTGATTCTTTATATCTCTATTGGTTTCCTTATTTAAATCCATCTTCGGGGAGATTGTTTCTAAGACTTTTGAGACAATTTTGAGAGTCCTTTTTCCTCAAGTCTTCATTCTTTTTGAGTTCTCAAACTCATGTTTTGATTCACATATCATTGATATATCTTTGTGAATCCTTTTTTTGCAACCCAAGAACACATTCTTGTATTTGTTCAACCCTTTGTGAAGAAGTCATCTCTCTTCTTCATTGCTAACCACCTGGAGTTCCTACGGGAGATTCCACCCGACACTGTTTCTAGCCGTTGCTTTGAAGGTTTGATGAAGACACCGTGCGTTACACTTGTGGGCGATTATCAGGTTGTATGTATGTCAACGGTCTTGTAAATTTTTCAAAGTTCTATAAATAAAAGGTTTTGCCCTGCGGGGATTTTTCATTAAATTTGTGTCGCATGATTTATTTATTTATGAGTTGACTCTTGCTTTTTAGATGCATGATTAAGGGCTGAAATTAAATAAGTGTGCCAATTTAGAAAGTTGCAAAGTTAATCAATTATCACACAGTCATTCGACTTTTCAAGGTAAAACACATGGCTAAGCTCGAATGAGCATTACTCGAGAAACCACAGCTAAACTTATTACCAACCACAAAAGAGTTATACCTTAGTTTGATTGAGCATTACTCAAGCAATCATGAGAGAAGAACCTTGAGCTTACTCGATTATCTACCATTGTGTTTTGGAACCAAATTGAGTATCTTTCCATAAACGATATGGGTGACGTTATACCATACATAACACACGTCAAATCAAACGTACCTCAAACAATGATGTCTTGGTGAGCAACTAGATGGTTTGGCGTTGAAACGCAATATGGCGTCACCTGACACAATGGATGGCCACTCAAGATTCACTTAACATTTAATGCATTTTACATCTTGGGCATGGTGGACTGACCAACATATAATGCATCTAATAGCTTGGCATTCCACATGTGTGGACTAAGGTTATATACCCCTTTCTATAGTTTGAGCAACCACGTGATCTTTGATCCAAACGACCACTTTGAGAGAGTTACTACAAACTAGACTTATTACAAACCAAAGATTTCATTCCTTCATTATTAATTCTTTACGTAATTCTTCTCTATAATATAATTATTTATTGAGGTTTGACCATTATTATTTCATACCTTGGTGTTTGATCTTCCTACATGAGTTGCATCTAGGGTGCTTTCCTTCCTATCCCTTTAGCTAGTTTCTTACGAGGTTAATTTATTATCAAACACTTGTATTAATTGTCTGTTATTGATATTTATACATGTGAGTTTATGACTTGTTATTTGAGAGTGCATTTACTGAGTTTATTCATTTCCATTAACACGAGTTATGCCTTTGTTTATATGTAAACACACTAGCCCATAGAGAACTACTCTCTTTCAAACGTTAACTGATTATAATGTCTTAATAAGTACCCTGTCTAAGCGAAAGTGTATTAGGGGGTCCCTGTTTAGATTTCTTTTATGACACGTCCCACGCATGGAGTTCAGAGACACGTAGGAGTAATGACTTTAGAATCCTTAATTATCATAACTTTTACAATAATGTTTAAATTTAAGAATTTCCCATATATATATATATATAATTGCAAGTAATTTTAGATTATCTTTAGTGTTTAATGAAACGAAGTAACATTTATTTTAGGGAATTATAATGACCCGAATGGTGGGGTTAATTAAATATATGACGTGATATTAAGTGATAAGCTAAATTGTGAACCATGGAATGTTAATTACGTAATAATGTTACAGACTTTCTAATAATCCATATAATGAATAAGAATATGGGTGTGTGCCAATAAAGAATACTCTTATGTGGTCATGCTCAGGGAGAACACTTTTATATGGGTGTCATGCTAGATGTTCCTTGTCCCGACCACGCTATCACGAGGTGGTGTTCGTTCGGCGTGACAGTATGTCAATTGAATGGTACATGGATTGGATGGTATGTGAATATAGTGTGTCAGACGTTTTTTAAATATTTTTTGCCATGCAAACAACAAGTGGAAATGGTACATGAGAATATTTTTATGTGTGCATACCACATGTTTATTGAGATGTATGGGGATAAGGGGTGCATATCGATTATGGCATAACTAATTAAGAGGTTAACTCATTATTAAAATTAATAAGGTAATTAAAAATGGATAATGAGATTCCATGACACTGGTTGGGTTATCGTAGTAGGTTAGATAATTATGGATTTATCATACATATATATATATATATATATATATATATATATATGTGTGTGTGTGTGTGTGTGTGTGTGTGTGTGTGTGTGTGTGTGTGTGTGTGTGTGTTGGAGTTGTGTCGCATTGCCAACTTGTTGGTTTTTAACCGATTTTGTCTCTGACAACTTTCTAGGTTCTAGAGTTGGTCCACCCATGTAGACTCTCTCTCCGGCTAGCACATAGTTCCCACTATCTCCTTTCTAGACATCATCACAAAAGCACCAATGTAGGTTCATCCCCATGATGTTATATCCTTTACATTTCAGTTGTGTGAGTTATGTATTTTGGATTTACTTGGTATGTACCATTGAGACACGATGTTGGAATGTATTATTGAGACATAACCTTGGAATGAATATTTCCTTTCGGTTGAGTTTCCAATTTTGGACTTCTATTAGCATGTATTTGAGCTGGCATAGTTGTGGAGCTACTTCTTACTCTATTTTAGACGATGTTTCATCCATTGAGTTTTATATTTCAAGTTTATCGTATTATATTCCTATATTGTCACATGTTTCACTTGTTCCTTTCATGTTGAGAAGGATATTTAAATTTTATTTACAAGTTTTATATTTTAATGATAGGAAGTGATAAACCCTAATGTTAAAATATAAGGATTTTTAGTGTGAAACACAGAAAGCTTTAAGTCAAGCCTTTTCCTACTAAACTAAAGATGTGTCCTCGACACACTTTCTAATGAGATCTTATGAAAATATATCCTAAAAAGAGGAATGTGAAAAAAATAGGTCTCATTCATTTCCTTGCAAGTTCATTATAGTGAACCTATGCTTTACAAGAATGAACATAAGGCGAAACATGTCACGGTATGAAACAAACTTTTTGCATTCGGACCAAACTTAACGTCGATGAGACTTTATTGCAGTGAAGCACATCTTCGCTGTATAGAATCTAAAATGAACATGATGTGTCTTAGTCATTAAAGAATTATTCAAGTTTTTTCTAAAAGATTTTGAAAAATATTTTAAGAAAAACTTCAAAATATCTTGTACCCGACCAAGCTATACACACGTTTCAAATAAATTAAAGAGGCCTTTCTAAGTAAATAGATTTATATAACAATAATATATTGCATCATGTATTTGACATTCCACAAAAAGCATCCACCATTTACATTAGATTATTACAAATTTCTATAACCCCTTCATCTTTTACATTTTTAGAGTTTTCTATAACCCTATCATCTTTTTTTCTCAAAAGCCTTTTTATCCTCTAATAAAATGACGAGAAGGTTGAGGAAATATACGGTCTCTTTTGAAAATTATTTTAGGGATTTTTGTACAAAATACAATATCCCTGAAAAATGTGAACATTATGGTTTTTCCTAAAGACGAAGACGGCTATAGTTTTGATCTTGATCATATTGTAGTGTTCACCATTGTTGTGATATAGGAGGTTTTTGTTTTCCCTAAAACCCTTTGTTAGTAGAGGGACTTCATCACCGTGAAGTAATGACCCTCTAAGTAAATGTGGGTTTTTTTGGATTTTAATGGACACAGTGGCCATCAATCAGGTTCATGACACCAACTTGGGCCTTGATGAGATTATGTGCTGTGATGACATTCATGGTAAATCAACCAAAGTTGCCAAAAGTATGAACAAGGATTCAAATCCTAAATTAATCCAAATTTCAAAATTCTACTTGACCGGAATGATCTTCCACCTATCGGATCGATTCGTCCATTCCGGATCGATCCGATCTGGTCCGAATCAATCCATCAGGTCTAAGTTTCTAAGCTCATCATAATTCCCTCCATGGCTATTGAAATCACCCCAAATCTACCCTAAAACCAAACCTCTAAATAATATAACTTCCTCTAATCATATAAGCTTCGAATAAATTATTATAACATGTTTTTACAAGAATTAAAGTGATTGTAACACTATTAAGAATTCCCTTCCATGTATTTTCAAACTAAACCTAACTTCATCTTCTTCGTACAAACGGGTTAAATTAACATTCGATTTCAAGTCAATTTCTTGAATTAACGTAGTTTGTTCAAAGACTATTGCATGTACATTGAAAATCTAAAGTTTCTTCCATTAATTTGTTCATCCAATCAAACTAGTTCATGTGTTCATCATAAATTATACTAGAGTTCATAACTTCATTAACTCAATTCCAAAATTTAATTTTGCTAATTATTTAATCATTTATATAATATTTCTTACAGAGACCAATATATAATCATCATTATAACACAAATCTACTATTATTTTTTTAAACTTGCCTTAGGCATAATGATAAAAAGACCCAAAATGAGCTTCAACTGCTCTCAAACATGGCCCGACATGTATACTAACTGAACGAACCATCTTCCCATTATTCTTAACTCATTACAACATTTCTAAACATCCTACGAACCTGCCCAAAATTAAACATTTTTTGAGTGTTAATTATTCATTTAAATATTAATTAGTCAATATGTGTCATTTTTAATTTAAACTTAATTATTAATTAATCAATTGTGACTCGATATTATAAGAACCTACTTCACGATTGGTGGGATCTAATGGCAAGCGAACAATCCAAATAAGGAAATCACTAAGTCTTAACATGTGATTGTTCTATAACATCCTGTAATACTTATTCACTTTTATCTTAACAATTGAGAATAAGCTATCCCATTGATAAGTCGTCATAAAATGTGTATGTAATATGGTTACCCAATCTATAATTAATATTTATTCAAGAAAAGTACAATTCAACTACATAACACTACACATACAGCATTTCAATCTACACAATAACATACAAAATATCACAAAAAATTACTAATTACAATGCAATTAATAGTTATACTAAATACCATAAAAATATGGGGATAAATTTCTAATTGACCTTCCTCTATGTACGTTCATATAGAGTAATAAAGCCAAAATATTATCAAGTTAACTTAGGACACCTATTTTTTTAATAAGAACCCCAACAGGAGTCAGATTTTCTTGGAGGGCGGCCCACATCCTGCTCGACTACTATAAGGGCATATTTTACATAGTCCGTCTACATTGAGTATGTCATATACCATTACACCGTCAAAGAATATTCAAAGATCACATATGCATCAAGACGGATCCGAATATCAAAGTTTCTTTAACAACAAGCCTCTGCAAGATTGATTTTGGTAAGGTTGTGTTTAAGTGTTGCGATTTCTCACAACATTAAGAAATTGCTCGAACGAGAGCTTCAAGCTACATTCCTTGTCGTGCCAAAGTTGTGAGAGCCTCGCTAGAAACTTTTCATCAAGAGAACTCGTACTGTTTTAGTCTTTTTTATGTCGTGCGATAAGGGTTCAAGTGACATGTGCTGTCGTTCAAATGAGATGCACAAGTTGTTCAAACGACCTGCCATTGTCGTTCGAATGACCTCGCCGACTCAACTTTTTTATAAATACTTGATTTATGTGTCCTTTTTCTAAAAGAAGACCTGAGATATTTTGATCACGGAAACTGCAATCTGCAGAATTTTTGTCTTCTCCTTTGGGGTTTAAACACTTTATTTTTCAATTCACAAATCATCCCATATACTTTAATGAATTGTTTTGGAACCCAAGATTCAACCTTGTTTAAGTTTATCTTTGTTGAGTGCCATCTCTACTACTGAATTGGTAGTTCTTACGAGAATTGCTTGCTGATGATGGCTGCGGTCATTGAGGATACTCGAGGGTGTTATTTACTGAGGAGAGCTGAGGTTCTTGTGGGTTATTGAGGGAGTCCATTGCTAGTTTGGGTTGCGGTATATGTGAGTTTACTAGGTTAGATTCATTGCGGATTTCATTGTGTACCTCGTAAGTTGCGATTTACTCTTCATAGTGAAATAAAGGTTTTATCCGAAAGGTTTTTTTTCCTGAAATTTGTTAGTCCAGCATTTGGTGATTGTTTGTGATGGCATGATTTTATCCACATAGATGCATGTTTAGGGATTAACTAAAATTGGAGTTAATTAATTAATTTTGATCAAAGATTGACTCTAATTACATAAGTTTTAAAAAATTGGAAATTTGCGAATCTTATTTAAATTGATATCACATAGCTTTCTTAAATTGGTATCAGGCCTTTAGCTTGTGTTTACCCCGTTTACAACTACAATATAACTGTAACATCAGTAAAAAAATATATTTTTTATTCTTGTGGCTATGTTTTTATATATGTGACACCCTGTAATTTTTTATAATTAGGTTGATCAAATCTATTTGTTAAGTATTACAGTCTCAAAGTGTTTAAATATCATTCTTTGCATGAAGTAGGAACATAAGGAAAAATATAATCACAAAACAGTAAAGATATGAAAAAACCAAAAATGATCATATATAGAATAAACTATCACCACTAAGTTATAATAGTACTTCTAACACATCTATTACATTCCAAACCTTCAATAAAATATTGTTTTCAAACCCAAAGAGTACAGTGATAAGATAGTCCCTGCATCTCTCGACATAATGAAATATAAATGAAATATAGAACTTAAGGTTTGCTCCAACACCTACGTAATCAAAATCGGTAGTGGTGGAATGTAATGAACGAGTACTATTCAAAGAAATCTAAGTCTGTTACCCTAGAGCATCTGTAATAACGTGATGGGCAAGCGGGCCAAGCACACCGCGACAACAAAATAGCCATGCACTAAGATAGTAAAATTATCAACCATGAGTATTAATAATAAAGTCTAAATTTATTATTTAGATAACTTTACCTCATCCTTAATGGTAACAAATCATAGGAGTTAAGTATTTTCAAAATTTATGTATTAAACTCCAATGTTTTCGTACAAGTAGAATTTACTAAAAAAAGCAGCACTTCTGAAATTATCATATGAGTTCTCAAAGTTTAAATAAATCACAAACCCCCTGTGGGGTCATTAGCACGGGTATAAAATATAGTCATTCGTGCATCGTTGTTCGCATGATGAAAATAATTTCCATTCTCACGCCACCGACCAAAGTCCTCTAGGACTAGATCTTTACACCCCCTATCCCTAGCCCAGAATTCAGATTACCATTTCCTTCTTAAAACGAAGTTTTGTGCCCCATATTCCCCAATTGTGGTCTAAGAGAGTTGTTGTCAACCCATACATATTAATTTCACTTTCGCATATATAATTGTGAACTTTGAATATATGAGGTCATAACAAAGAGTTATATTAAAGCTTAAAGGAAAATATGCCAGTGCATGTGAAGAATTGATCTACCACAAGATTACATTTGTCTAGGGACATGTAAGAGGAAACATATAATTCTATACTCAATTCCATTAAACTAATTTAAGCTAGACATAAAGTGAAATAATTGGGTTTATGCATTTATGTAACAAAATCATCATTTCTCCATTTATCAAATAACCTTAATTATTTTTACACCATTTTCATAATTTAGGTAGAAATCATTATTTACATCATGAGAGGATATATTAGAATTATCTTGCCTTGAATGATGAATACCAAGTTCCAAAAGAAAGACAAGAGAAACCCTTTGAAAAATCCCTTGAAATTGCTCCTCAAAATCCACATTTTTTGCAAAGAAGATCCCAATGGCTCTTGAAAAATTAATAGTTGAATTGTTCTTTCAACATGTTTTGAAAGGTGTTTTCCCAAAACTGAGATTAGAATTGTAGGATTTTTCGTTAAAACTGCGGTTTGGAAGTAGGTATTTTGAATGAAGTTTGGAAGTTGGATTATAGTTTTTTAAGAGATTGTAGGGTTTCATGTAGGTTTTTATATTAATTCTTCTAAACCCTAGTTTTCTCTCAAAGTATATATTTTTTACTCTTTTGCCCTAAACCACAACATCCTCTTCAAGTATGCTTCAATTTCCTTATTAACCTTATCCACTCAACTAATTACATTACTTAGTTACTAATTAATGATTTAAAAGTCATTAAACATTTTAAATTTCATTATTTTCTCAAATAAAACCTGAATTTTAATTAACTCCAAACTACTTTCAAAGTTTCTTATGAAACTTTATTTCATTTAAATAGTTATATAAAATTAAATTTAAAAATAGTTAAATAAAATTAATTTTTCAAACCAATTTTAGAAATTAAATTAAATCCCAAGAAGTCGAATTAACTAATTATTTTAATTAATTAAATTCTTTTAAATTTACGGGGTATTAAATCTCTCCCTAACAAAATAATTTCATCCTTGAAATTCATAATAAATTTCTTACTTCATTGAGTCAAAAATTTTATCACCTCATAAGCTAGAAATTATTTCCTCATTTAAAATGAGTTAAACTATCTCCTCATATAAAATGAGTCAAACTATCTCCTTATATAAAATGACTCAATATCATCTCCTCATATGCATATGGGTCAAAATCATCTCCTCATATAAGAATGGGTCTAAAAGGTACCCAAATAAGAATGGGTCAAAATTTAGTAATAACTCGTATACCTGAATCAAAATAGATGGGGATATTGCAGCCTCATCAAGTCGTCACGCTCCCAAGTGGATTCATCCTTGTTATGGTGATTATCTCCTAAGAATGCAACTTTTGGATTCACCGATACAAAATACTCATCGGATACTCACTTTATGAACCAAAATTAATATGTTGACATACAGCCTGACGGAATAGAAAAACATGAAACATATTATGCACTTGATCAAGGTAGTCCAAAAGTTCTAGATGGTATGAAACCTTCCTTGCCTTCTCCGTAATCATGAATGGCTCAATATAACGAGGGGCTAATCTTCCTCTCTTTTCGAACCTCACCACCCCTTTCATAGGGGAAACCCATCGTAAAGCCTTCTCTCCAACCTGAAACTCCATCGAATGTTGATCCTTACTATCATATTTTGACTATCTATCATGAGTGATTTTGATTCACTCTCTGATTAACTTGATCTTTTCAGTAATCTTTTGGATATAATCTGGTCCCAAATCTCTACCCACGCCTAACACTAACCAACATACTCGTGATTGACTTGGTCTCTCATAAAGCACCTCATAATGGGGCATATAAGTGGACTTATAATAATTGTTATTATATGTAAACTCCATTAGTGGTAAATGGGCATCCCAACTCCCTTGAAGCCCATCATATATAACCACAACATATCCTCTAACACCTAATTGACTCTCTCGATATGGTCATCCATATGTGGGTAATATGTCTTACTGAGAAGTATCTTAGTCCCCATGGCCTTCTCAAAACTCTCCCAAAAGTGTGACAAAAATGGAGGGCCCCAATTTGAAATGGTCGATAATGGAACTCCATGTAAATTAAAATCTCGACCATATATAAACGTGCAAGGTGTTTGGTTGAATAATCTGTATGAACAACCAACCAATATGCCACCTTTGTATGGCAGTCAACAACTACCCATATAAAATCATGACCCATCAAGGGTAGCCTTATAATGAAGTCCACATATATGTTATCCCCCTTCCACTCGGAAATGGGTAGAGGTTGAATCATACCAGGAGGTTTTCGATGGTCTAACTTCATCATCTAACAAGTAGTGTATCTCGATACAAACTCGAACACATCTTTCTTCATACCGTCACACCAATATTACCGATTAATATCTTGGTACACTTTATCCCCTCCTATATGTATCGTAAAACATGAACTATTCATCTCCTTAATAATGTTTCATCCCAACTACTCATCCAAGGATACCACTTCCCCTCATAGATATCATGTTGTGACTACCCCTGATTACTCATGCCACGATTTCTGGAGTCGATGTGAGCATGCTCATGAATGCTCTGGTCAACTCACAAATCATCTCTAATGAACCTTACTCGGCCACCTGAAGTGCTGAGAGGCTGCCACTAGGTTATCAATATAATGTGTTTGCTACCACGTTAGCCTTCCCCTGATGATACTGGATTGCAAACTGATAATCCTTGATAAATTTTAACCACAGTTGTTGCTTAATGTTGAAATTATTCTGTGTGAGTAGATACTATAGACTCTTGTGATCACATAAAATCATAAACTTTCTCACCCTAAAGATAATGCCACCACGCACGCAATACAAACAAAATCGATGCCAACTCCAAGTCATGAGTCTAGTAGTGAACCTCCTGCGACTTTAATTTATGAGATGTGTAAGATATCATCCTATCTTATTGCATTAATATTCCACCAAGTCCTTGTAGAGAAGCATCAGTGTAGATAATAAACTCAAATCCACCTCTTGGTAACGCAAGAACTGACGCATAAGTGAACTTATCTTTGAGAGTGTCGAACACATGCTGACACTTCTCACTCCAAAAAAATACCACAACCTCCTTGTTCAAATCATTCATTGGTCCCCTATCCTTAATAATCCTCAGATGAATCCCATATTATAGTCACTTAACCCTGAAAATCTACTAACTTTGGTAGCTGTCGTAGGTTGTCACCAATCTAACACGACTGATAACATACTCGAAACCATTGATAATCCATTTTCCAACACCACATAACCCAAAAAATTCATTTCTCATTTCTCATTTTGTATTTGGAGAACTTAGCATGAATTTTATAATCCCGCAACATTCTCAATGCAATCTGAAAAATGTCGATTATGCTCATTCTCAGTCTGTGAATTGATTAAAGTTTATTAATAAAGATGATGATGATGATGAATTGGTATAAGTACGGTCAAAACACCGGATTCATTAAGTCTGTGAATACATCTTGGGCATTTAGTAAACCCAAACACCATCACTCGGAACTCATAAGACCCATAACGAGTCAAGAAAGTTATATTGGGTACATCCTCCTCTCTCACCCTCAACTGGTGATAAGCGATCGTAAATCAATATTTAAAAAGAAAGATTCTCCCTCTAACTTATCAAAAAGATCGACAATCCTTGATAATGGATACTTGTTCTTTGCAGTCGCCTAATTCAATTCACGATAATCGATGCACAGTCTCAATAACCCTTCATTCTTATTCATAAACAGTATTGGTCCACCCTAAGGTGAAGTGCTAAGACAAATAAACCCTTGACCTAATGACTAATTTATTTGATCTCTGAGTACTTTATTCTCTATAAAGTCCATATTATATGTAACTATAGCTATTGGCTTAGTTCTCGGTGCCAAATCTATGATAAAATCAATCTCTTTACTCGGTGTCAAACCTGGAATCTCATCAAATACATCGGTGAACTCTTGAAATACAGGGATCGTATCTAAGGACACTGCAGTCTCCTCGTGGGTCTCCTCGTATATAAAATACAAACGGGTAGTAGCACCACTCTCACGTCTAGGCATATATGCCAAGTACATCTACTTACCCGATATTGCAAATACAATTGCTCCACCTACATAGTTAACTTGATCCCAATACATACATAAAACAATTCATCCCAAAAATCACATCATATGTGTGGGTATCTAAACCAATAAATTCACTACAAATCGTGGTTTGTAAATATCAATGTCTACCCCATCACAAGTGTCCATAATAATAAAGGATACACCCAGCGGAGGAGCTATAGATAATATGCTAGTGCAAGGAGTTGAAACCATCCCCGATAAACCCACAAAATATTATGCAACAAAAAAGTGTGTGGCACTCGTATCAAATAAAACTTTGACTAGAGTTCCATGAACAAATAACATAACATCAATTGCCTGATCATACCCGGATCCCACTTGATAGACCTTACCATAATGCAACTGGTGTTGAGGCGCTGCTGCTTAGGATGTTAATGGTTCGGGTATGATACTGAACAGAGGAGGTCCGTAAATAAAAAGGGTATTATACCAAGTGATCTAAAACCTTCGACCGCCACTGGCTACCACTTTGTAGCGCTGACAGTTCCAGTGTAGGTGGTTTAGGAGGGGCACCAAGAGATTTGAGGTATTCTTAGACTTAGAGAGATGGTTGGAGTCTTTTTTAGGTTAAATGAAAATAGGGTTTCATAAGTTTATGTGTGTGTGTGTGTATATATGTGTGTGTGGTGGGAGTGTTATTAGGCTAATATAAAAAGGGTATGTAAAAAAAATTAAGTACTAAATAGGGTGGGGCGAGTATATTATTATAAAACTCTAACCCTCCCCAGTTAATAAATGTTTTTTTAAACCAAAACCCACACCTATTATTTTAAATGGGATTTTAACCCTCCGTATTAGGGTCGGTTGGGTTGGGAACCCTACGGGTCAGGTTAAATTACCATCCCAACTACGGCTGGTGCGTGATGGTTTTCCAGTGCTGCCTAAGATCTAGAAACTTTGGAACATGTTGTTATATATGTTGTTGATGATGATTATAATTCGACTGAAAGCCCTACTGCCATTGCCCCTGCTAGCCCAGACTAAATTGGACCTACTTGCCCCGTTTATGCTGACTCTAATGGTCTCGTTTGGCCTCACTTAGGAAATACTTCTACTTATGACTAAATACTTTACACCTGAAGTAGACTAGTTAAATTGGCCCTGGGAGTTATCTTCATATCTCCCTTATTACTGCAGACCTTGCCCTATTTGGGTCCTCTACTGATTTGGTTTGAACTTTTTTCATGATCATGTAACACCCCGTATTTTTAATGATTTTATATTGGGATTAATCAAATTAAATTGGGAAATTAATAAGGAATTAATCCAGATTAAAATGAATATTAATTAGCGAGACAAGGGTTAATATTTATTTGTATGAATCATATTGAGTATTAATTAGTGAACAATAAATAAATTATTAAGAATCTATTATAATTGTCACGAGTGGAAAATATGGCAATTATAGTAATTTAGTCGGGACGCACGTGTTAGTCATGTCGGGACTTCAATTTTGAGTTCAAAAGTGAATTATTTATGGGTCATCCAAATGGTCATTTAGAGTGTGCCAAGTGTACTGGGGGTTTTAGTTTGGGACCCGGGGCATTTTTTGACCAAATCGGCTCACCGGGAAGGTATTTTGGTCTTTGGGCTTTTCAGAGAAAAAGGACCTACGAAATTTATAAGTTTATATCATTTGGTAGGGTGACGGAGTTAGGGTTAAAAGTTACAAACTCACAAAGAGCCCACAAGAGGAGGAAGGGGAGGAGTCCCAAGACATTCCCACACCATTCTTACACCACCACCACCACCGAAGTGTAGATCGGGAGGAAAGGAATACAACCATACCATTCTTCTATGAAAATTCAAACTTGCTAATTAAGGCAAGTTTTTATCTTCTAAATTTGGAGCATATATACCATCCGTATTAGTGTAGGATAAATAATTTCATGAAATTATGGATATTGGCTTTAATTTGGAAGATTTAAATCATGTTCTCGGGTAGGAATCATGTTAGGTTTAATCCCTTACGCATGTAGAATAAATCTGGTGAAATTGTACATGAAGATATGAAGAAATGTGATTTCTTATTGATGTTCTTGAATAATAATGATAATCTAGGGTTTAGGGGACTTAATGTCGAATTAATTCTATTTAAAGGTGTTCCTTGATGATTTAATGATTCTATTACATTAGAAATCCTTTATACAAGTTATTATAGGGATTTTGAGACTGTATTTTTGTAAGGACATTATCCGTCACATTTAATATGTCGTATACCGCTACAAGTTTGTCGAAGAATTGGGAAGCTTACATCTACAACGACAATTCGAAATTCAAGTCAACTTCAACAATCATTCCCAACAAGGATTGATTTGGTAAATGTGTTTGGGTTTCATTTACATTTTACATAAAAGTGTTGGGATATTTTTATGAAAAATAAAATATTTTTCAATTTATGAAAAATGCTTTTTTGAAATGATTTTAAATGATTTTTCTATTTTCAAAAACATTTTCTCATAAATATTTTGGATAAACTTTAATGATCTCGTAAACAGTCTTAGGTTTGAGGTTTCCAAGATTTTTAAAATATTGAACTGTTTTGGACACATGTACGATGTCATTCGAATGACATCGTTTCTCGTTCAAACGAGATCAGATCTCGCTCGAACGACGTCCTCTCTCGTTCAAACGAGCTATTAAATTTCGACACGTCACTGCCTTAAATTTTAAAGGGTTTCAGACTAATGCTTTTGGTGTGGAGAAAACGTTGTTTTAATCAGAATACGTTTTTAGTGTTTTTTGGTTTATTCTCCATCACTTTGAGGGTTCAAAACTTGTTTTACAATTCACAAATCCCAGTGCTTTTGTGTGAGTTATTTTATGGAATCCAACACATAATTTTACTGGGTATTTTGCTACTGTTCGTACTTTGTGGGGAGATCTCTACAATCGAGAGTGTCGTGCTATTGTGGAGTGACTCGCTACAACCTTTATGACTGGGTGTCATTGAGGATCTTCTGTGTGTTGATTCTTTGCTGAAGACTGCGTGTCTAGATTGAGTGTCCATTATGGTATAGCTGCGTATGAACCATTGTTGATCTATATTTCCTTGTAATCCGATGTGAGTTGCGATTTACAATTATAGTGAAATAAAAAAGGTCTTGCCCTGCAGGGATTTTTTCCTGGACTATTGTGTCGCATATTTTATTTATGTTGGTTTGACACTTGAACACACGTTGCTATTTTTGTTTATGGGCTGAATTGATTTGGTTCATAAATTGACTCTTATTAAATAAGTTTGGGATTGGAAATTGCTAATCTATTCGAATCAATATTGCACACCGCATTCTTAAATTGGTATAAGAGCAAGTTACACTAATTTACTGCGAATTCCTATTTTTCACAAAATTGTGTGATATTGATTTTTTTGAAAAAATTAATTTTTGAATGTTTGTAGTAATGTTTCCAAATGAAAACTTATATAGTCGGTTGCCAATTTTTGACGGGTCTAATTATGCTTACCGAAAAGCCCGTATGAAATCCCATTTAAAAGCAATCGATGAGAGAGTTTGGGTCATTTGTGAAAGAGGTTGGAACCCCCCCACTGTCATCGCAAATAATGTCACCAATTTAAAACATGTGTTAGACTGGACTGAGGATGAGTTTAAGTGGAGCACTTATAATTAACATGGGCTTAGTGAAATTTCTGGACACGTCACCCCTGACGAGTTCTGATGTATTATGATGTGCACCACGTCTAAAAAAGTGTGGGATGTTTTGCAACTCACCCATAAAGGCACTAACGTGGTCAAAGAGTCTAAAATCCAAAATTTGACCACTCAATTTGAGACCATCACCATGTTAGAGACTGAGCATTTTGATGACTTTTATGCATGTTTGTCCAATATTGTCAACACCAGTTTTAATCTTTGTGAGTTGATTCCTGATGCACGAGTGGTTAAAAAGATTTTAAGATCACTGCATAAACATTTTATCCTGAAACTAATTATTTTGAATACCTTAGGCAATTTGAATCGTCTGAAATTTGAAGAGCTGGTAGGTGACCTACAGACGTTTGAAATTGATATGTTTCCCAACATTGTCATTTCTACGGATAAAGGGGTAGCACATAAAGCCGAGTTGAAAAAGAAAAAGAAAGTGAATTTTTATGAGTCCGAGTCTGAGGACGAGTCTGATTTTGAAATGACCCTAGTTGCAAAGAATTTTAAAAAGTTTCTCCAGTTTTCAAAACAAAATTCTTTCAATAAAAAGTTTTCGGAGAAAAACAAAAAGAAATACAAGTCCAAAGAAAGCAGTGAGAAAGAAAAAGAGTGTGAACAAAATTTTGAAAATTTGAAATGTTTTGAGTGTGAGGGGAAAGGGCATAAGTCATTTGAGGGTCCCCCTAGACTTAGGAGAGAGGGCAAGAAAGTTTCCATGCCAACGACCCTGAGTGATAGTGAGGAAGATGTGAATGATTCTGAGGATGAGTCTTCACAAGGCAAGTGTATTGCCTTTTTAGCAAGTCACATAAGCACACCCACTTTGTCCCCTGACGATTAGGGCACTTGTGCATGTAATACCCCATAAGAGGTTTTGAGTGTTTCTTGTGAGTCTGAGAGAGATAGCGCTAGTGATGATGAGAGTGAGCTCCAGATTGCATTTCGAGAATTGTATGCCGAGACCTTAAAGACTAAAAAATTGAATAACAAGTTGGGTCTCAAGATGCAAGATTTGGAGAGAGTGATTGAGAGTTTTAAGGAGTTTGAGGCAAAAGCAAGTCAACTCGATAAAGTGAAGATTTCTTTGAGTGAGCAGTTTATTACTTTAAATGGAGAAAAGAGCGAGCTTATAGCTCGCGTGTCATAATTAGAGACAAATCTGGAGCAGGCCCTAGAGGCTAAAGTCACTTTATAGAACGAATCAAAGAAGATGGGAAACATGGTTCTCAATCCTATTTTGGGTGGTGGTGAGTGTTTAATAAGAGGTCATGACGGTGCGTCCACTTCTTTTGTTGCACCCGAGTCGGTTCCCACTTTAGTGCGAGATTCACATGGTTCTCATCCCAACCCACCTAGGCGTCCTATTCCTATTAGGAGAACACGTCCTAGAATTTTCGAAAAATTAATTCCTAGGTCGGTTTATGTTTTCTCCCATTGCAAAAAGAGAGGACGCCTTAGGGAATTTGGCTATAAGTTGGGTTATGTGACACGTTCTGCTCCTACACATATTCGTGAACATGCACCCACCCATGATACTTTTCTTGCGCATAATGATAGAGAGTTTGCACATATTCGAGAGCAAGTAAAGTTTTTGGTCAAGACTTCTCATGATTTGATGGAGTTATTTCACAAGATGTCACCATCTTTGGAAAACTCCACCGCACTTCTCGGTTGAGGTCTAGACATGTTTACTAGCATAGGGTGATTTACATGATGAAGCACTTGCCTATTGCTAGTATGTACCATTTCTACTTTGCTTTTCTTATTTTTTTTAGTTCTATTTTAGCACTATTTGGATCTGTTTGCCCATTCCAGGAACTGTTTTTATGAAATTTTCCCTCTGGACAAAACTGCATGTCAATTTGAATGATCTGGGAATTTTATTCTTTTTCTCATTCGAACGAGATTATATGTTGCCTGAAGTGTTGTCGTTCGAACGACGTGGCACTTCATTCGAATGACCCCTAGAATTTTGTTTGCAGTTCCTTGTTTCATCCCGTTATATGTTATTGGTTATGTTGGGTTGTTTCTGAACAATGTTTGAAAAATACAAAAATATTTTCTTTTTTTAGAAAAATTTGAAAAATCCAAAAAGAGTTTTGTATTTTTTTACACCTATTATGAATGCACATTTAGGATGACCAAGTCACAACTTCATGCCATATCCATGTGTTGTTTGATAGTGTTTTGAGACAATATGTTGTGTCATTCATGTGCTTTACAAAGTTTGGAGTCTTTGAGATGTTATATAGTGTTGCTACCTACATGTTTGACTCTTTTTGTCCTTTGATGCACACGAGCACGAATTTATTTGATTATTGTTCTTGTCAAATCGCATGTCGGTTACGTATTTTCATCTCAATTATGTCTATTAAAATGAACCAAATGCGATAAAAACAAGATAATAAAATGTGTGCATGTTTTAACCGTTTGATGTGAGTTTGTGTGAATTTTAAAAATGGTGAAGGGTTATGAAAGGTACATATTTATCCTTTGCGGTTAAGCCATCATTTAAAAGGACCTAAAAATTGAGGTATTTTAATTAACCAGTGTCATATGATTTTTAAAAGAACCCAAAAAAATTGAATGGCAATAAAAAGAAATATATGCCAATTATGGGGTCATTAGGTTTATTCACCAATTCTCCAATATTTGAGAATTTAGATCACCTCAAAACAAAAATATATATAAGAGAGTTCGGTTGGAGAATTAAAACAACTTTGCACATCCTTAAAAATTCTTGAAAAATCATGAAAAAATTTTAAGACGTTATTGGTGTGAAAATCATGTTGATTTTGAGTTAAGACAATGTCATCGAAATTCAACATTTTAACACCTAAGGACTAGTTTAATGTTCATTCGTTAGGAGTACATTTATGCATCGTGCACATATGATATGATTAAGTTGATTTTCCTATCGAATTTGTTCACACCCATTCATTTTGTATCCATGATTTGGTTATCTTAGTATAAATTCATGGTGTGTGATTTTTTTGAAAAATCAATTTTTACATTTTTGTATAAAAATCTGAAAAATAAAAATAGGTTGTGTTGTTTCCCGTGGCACCCCGATTTGTTTTATGTGATTTATTTTGTTCCTTGTCTATTTCGGACAAATAAAAGGGGAGAACGAATTATAGGGGAGTTTTATATATGGGGGAGATTTGATTATGCTTACATTTATGCTTTATATGATTTCAAACTCGATACGTCACGTGGTTTTGCTTTGTCTCATGTGTGTAGGTACAATTGAAGATCATTATGTTGCACACCTTGATGATAAAAGCATGGAGTTTAAAAAAATTGATTGTTGAAGCATCATTTGAAAATTTGAAGATTTGTTCAGTTTATCTTTCCACGTTTGAGTTAATTGGAGGGTAGATTTATATAGGTCATGTTTTGATTGATAATTCGGATATTTTTTATCCTGTACCGGCATAGACATAGGGAGAGATTTGTAAGGACATTGTCCGTCACATTTAATAAGTCGTATACCGCTACATTCCGAATTTCAAGTCAACTTCAACAATCATGCCCAATAAGGATTGATTTGTTAAATGTTTTTAGGTTTCATTTACATTTTACATAAAAGTGTTGAAAATGTTTTATGAAAAATAAAATATTTTTCAATTTATGAAAAATGCTTTTTTGAAATCCTTTTTAATTTTTCAAAAACATTTTCTCATAAATATTTTGGTTAAACTTTGTTGATCTCCTAAACAGTCTTAGGTCTGAGGTTTCCAAGATTTTTAAAAGACTGAATTGTTTTGGACACGTGTACGATGTCGTTCAAATGACATCGTTTCTCGTTTGTATGACGTCGTGTCTCATTCGAATGAACTATTTAAGTTTAACACATCACTGCCTTAAATTTTAGTATTTAAAAGGTGTAAGGCTATTACTTTTTGTGTGGAGAAAACACTGTTTTAATCAGAATACGTTTTTAGTATTTTTTGGTTAATTCTCCATCACTTTGAGGGTTCAAAACTTGTTTTACAATTCACAAGTCCGAGTGCTTTTGTGTGAGTTATTTTATGGAATCCAACACATCATTTTACTGGGTATTTTGCTACTGTTCTTACTTTGTGGGGAGACCTCTACAATCGAGAGTGTCGTGCTATTATGGAGTGACTCGCTACAAGCTTTATGACTCGGTGTCATTGAGGATCTTCTGTGTGTTGATTCTTTGCTGAAGACTGCGTGTCTAGCTGAGTGTCCATTGTGGTATAGTTGTGTATGAACCATTGCTGATCTATATTTCATTGTAATCCGATGTAAATTGCGATTTACAATTATAGTGAAATAAAAAGGTCTTGCCCTGCAGAGATTTTTTCCTGAACTATTGTGTCGCATATTTTATTTATATTGGTTTGACACTTGAACACACGTTGCTATTTTTGTTTACGGGCTGAATTGATTTGGTTCATAAATTGACACTTATTAAATAAGTTTGGGATTGGAAATTGCGAATCTATTCGAATCAATATTGCACACCGCATTATCAATTTTGAAGGTTTAAATGATTAATAATGGTGGGAAAATGTAGTTGTGAAGAAGATGAACTGCTATGTACCTAGAACTGGTTTGGCCTAACCCTCAAATCGGTTTGGGGGTACACCCGAACCGATTTTCCTATACACTGAAACCGATTCAGGGGACCTTTCAGCCCTGGTCTTATTTTTCTTAAACTTTTAAGAAGTTAGGGTTGGAATTTCCACAAATTCAAGAGAATTAAGGCTAATAATTATGGGCCATATTTTTATATTAACTAATCTCATGAGAATTAGAATAAGTCACGGAAAGTACGAGTGAACTTAAGACCGGACTAACAGTAGAGGGATAATTTAACTACTGAAATAATCTAAGGGGTAGTCAGGACCCTTAGAATAGTGGGAAAACACTCGGGAATATACGATGAGTAGTATAATGATAAATTGATAATACGTAGGATATTCTAAAGTAATATATACTACGTATGGGATATACATTATAGTTTTTGAGTATGCCTATACTGTTGATATGTATATTTATAGGTGGTGTGAATACCAATTGTTTGATTTATTATGTGTAAAGAACATACCTATGCTACTTACTATCATGGGAGGTTCTGCGTCATGGACATCTTATCCTGATGAGCCATTTGGGGTATTTTAAACTTGTACCTCAGAACACAAAACTTATGGATTAAGCACTAATTATGAGTATGTTAGTGTGACCGGTCATTTGGGTGTGTTAGGTGTGTGCATAGCCCAAAGGCTTTGAACTATGTTCACCTACAATTTATGTGAATCGTAACTTTATGGTTCGAGAGTGATTCCGAACCGAAAGTCCTTTACTTAGTACGTGACGTACTAGGACTCGATAACAGAGTATGCACGCTTTGCAGGTCTCAACCTATGGATGTCGTACTCGTATATAAGATAGATAGATAGATAGATAGATAGATAGATAGATAGATAGATAGATAGATAGATAGATAGATAGATAGATAGATAGATAGATAGATAGATAGATAGATAGATAGATAGATAGATAGATAGATAGATAGATAGATAGATAGATAGATACACGAGTGATTTATCCTACTGTGTGTGTATTATTAAATATGAAAGATAGTGATATCTAAAATAACCTAAGTATGTGGAAACTTGACATCTAATGGGCAATTCATAATTGGCTAAAAGATATTGGGGATTTGTTAATGTATTGTATGGGCAATATGTGCGGGCACAGCGAGTTAGTATGTAGGAAGATATGTGGTTCGAATTAGTTAGGCAGTGTTGCATAACTAGGATGGTTTAGGAATATACGTTAGGCGTGCACAACAGTTGAGCGGTGAGGATCTCAAGTGAGAGCATGTGGAATTAACATGTATACAATATCTACTCTTATTGCACTTCAAATTCATACAAATATTTTTCAAATGTTTTCTTGGGCACTGACCCATTTCAAATCTATTTTGTAAAAACCTTTTAGGTACCCAGCCACAGGGATGCCCAGCTTAGGAGTTGATTCTTATTTGACATGTTGCAGCTGTTGTAGAAGTTGCAGGGCCTCAATAGTAGACGATTCCACTTCTATCCGTTCATTTTCATTATGCAGTTATCTCAATTGGGCATGTCACCCATATTTAGTTAGTAGACATTTCATAGATTTTGAATTTCCATTATTATTTCCAGTTGTCGGATTGGGTTTTCATTATCGACTATATTGTGGACTTCTAATTGGAGTGTTTATTCCAGTTTGATTTATTCATTCAGTCGGTTTATCATTTATTATTTATTGATTGGAATGGTTAATGTGGTTTAGTTGTTTAATTTTTTACTTGTTAAAATAAAGATTTAAAATTTGACACCGGGCAATTAGTAATATTTTTATTTTCGGTAGTGATGCTAAGAATGGAACCATTGATCATTCCTATATTATTTTTGTAAAGGACCAATCACCCGGTATTTAAATAAGCGGGGTGTCACAGATCCTTGTCCTTATTGGTTCTAACCTCCCTTTCGATCCTGCCTCAGTCTTGGGCCCACCTATATGGCCCATTTATCCATCTTCTTCTAATGCTCGAACTGATCCCTATAAAGGGTAAGAGACTCGAAACATGGAATAAGTGAGGTTCGCCACCAAGATCTGATGAATAGGGTATATGAGACCCTACACGAAACACCCAATCTTCTTTTTCTTCATATTCACTTCCTCCACCATAAATAAAGCTAAATGTTTGAACACCTTCTCGTACTCAGCAATCGTACGAGTTTCGTGTTTAAGTGACAAAAATTCCATCCTCCGCCCTGTGCGAATGGACTCAGCGAAATACTAGTTATTAAACTTCTCAACAAACAAGGCATAAGTCATCTGATCTATTTGCTCAGGAGTAGTCACACTCTCCCACCACTGAAAAGTTTCAATGGTCAGTCAAAATTTGTCTAAAATATGCTTCTAGGCATCCTTATAAAACAAGATCTAGATATGGCGCTCAAATTGATGATGCCAATTAATAGCTATCAGAGGATATGTTGACCCGAAAAATATAGGAAGTCTATTCTTCATGAACGTGCCATGAATCTTCTCCCATACTGTTATGGGAGCCCGTACTATTGGTGGTAGTGTATCCACGGGTCTATCATCCCTGCCTGCAGCCAATCTTGCATGTACCACCTATGATATCAGAAATATGTTGAGCTCCAAAAATAAACCATCCCTAGGAATTGAAATCTAGGACGACTAGCATATATGGAAGAGGTGGTGCGAGTGGCACTAGTGCTATTGGATCAGGTTCGGCAACACGTGCGGTGGAATGGTTCTTCCACTTCGATGCCATATAAAATATGACAGGAAATGATTATTAATAATATACACCTTATGAAAAGATTATAAATAAAATGATGTATCGAAGAAGTCTACACAGAAAACTAGAATGGACCTATAGACCTATGTTTCCTGGGACCAAGCTCTGATACCAACTATGACACCCTGTATTTTTTAATAATTAGGTTGATCGCTTTTATTTATTAATTATTAAAGTTGGAAAACAATTTAAATATCATTCTTAGCATGAAGTTGGAAAATAAGGAAAAGGATAACCACATAAGAGTAACGCTATAATAAAACCTCAAATGATAACAAACATAATTAGCTATCACCACTTAGTGACAAGAGTGTTTCCTACACGTTTATTACATGCCAAACCTCCAATAAAATATTGTTTTCAAACCAATAGAGTACAGTGTTAAGATAATCCTTGCATCTCTCGACATAATGAAATATAGAGCTAAGGGTAACACCAACAACCACATAATCAAAATCGGTAGTGGTGGAAAGTAATAAATGAGTACTCCTAAAAAAAGGCTAAGTATGGTACCTTGGAGAACCTGTAACAATGTGATAGGTCAAACAGTTAAAGCCCACTATAATCGTCTGGGATTTGACGAGGTTCATCCCGAAAGAGAATGCATGTGGGGATTAAGGAAGAAAATCGTCTTTCCACAACTCGCGCGATATTCGTAAGCTCCCATGAAAATAATCACTCATTGTTAATGGGGATAAAAAAATAATGAATGGAATCGCTATCTATTTTTCTCAAAATAGAAAAAAGATGTAACCTTCCCATAACAAACGTATCACAATACAAATGGATTCATATAAAACCAAATAGATCACGGGTACAGGGACTAAGTTAGGGTATGGGAAGGTGTTAGGCACTTATTCCTCCTTTTTGGTCTCTCATGGGTTATGATAATGTTCTCCTTTTTCTCCTAAAATATGTGCAATGTGTGTAGGGTGAAAATATATATATATATATATATATATATTAGTTGTAAACCCGTGCGAGACACAATATGCAGAACATAAGTAATGAGAAAAAATACAGATCGAAGCTTTAGATTACTTAGGTATTTTTTTTACCACCATCTTTGAAACATTTATTCAAACAATATATGGATAATTTAACTCTTGTAATCTATTCAAAACCGATACAAGATTATATTCAGTAACAAAAAAAATAGAAATCTAACTTTTGGAGCTTATTCAAAATCATTGGAATATTATACATATTTAACAACCAACTGAACTACACACAAACATTTTTATAATATATGTCTAACTAAAGCCATATTTGTACTATTGTCCTAATCTCCTTTTTAGTTGATCCTCTTTAAAAAAGGTGGACCAAAAGCCTCTGTACACATCAAATATCTACCCGCGCATAACAAATAATGTATTCTTAGTTGGATCTTGAGCAATTTGTTAGTGTTATAGGAGCTGCATCAATTAAACAAAAATCACTTTATATTTCATTATGATTTTCAATCATGTAATTTTAATTAAAGAAAGCATAGATAGGATACCTAATCCATTTGCCTCTGACCTTTTCATCACCAATAATCACTTACCAGATTCAACAAACATTCTGAAACACAAAGAGAAAATACAACATTATTTAATAACTAATAAAAAATTAAAATCATAAAAGGTTAATTTGTTTAACAAAAAAATTGAGAAACTTACTTCCATCGAACATCTCCAACTAACATCTAGTCCCCATCTTTATCCTCATAGGTTGGTACAAATTCAATTCCATTTTAAGTTAAAGTTTTTTATCATTTTGCCAATTTATTTAGGGTTTATTTATTTTAATTTTAAAAAATGTTTTATTTAAATATTTAGTCAAACATATTATACAAAAATAAAATTAATCCCTAATCTAAAATTAATAGGAAAAATAGTGTTACTAATTGGATATTAATTCTTAAATATTTTAATTGCAGTCTAATCCAAAAAAATCTGAACATTCCAATTTCTACTACCAATTTAAGATAAAAGGATGATCGGATTTTGTTAAAAAATCAAAGAAAAATTTAAAATGAAACCATGTTTGTTGCGTTATGGTTTGTGTATCAAGTATTTTTTTAGGATCAGCATTTTAAATTATACAGAGATATGCCTTCAACCCCCATTATTATATGAATTTAAGCATTCCATTTATCATCTACTAACCTCCATGACATAAGCATTCGAAATTATTATTTCCTATGTCTTTTAGTACCCATTGGAGTTCTAAAAAATACAAATATCAATTTTTTAAGAAAGAAACTCAACATGTCCATGTTCGTACTTAAACCTGAAAGAATCATAATAGAGACATCTAAAGAAAATTATTTAAACAATCAAAGCCCAATAACAAACACTATGCCGAAAATTAACATTGATCCCGATGATAAAAGCTCATCAAATGATAGTAAAAAATAGATCTTGAGAATATATTGTGAAATACATATTTAGGGAACCAACAGAAACAATACTTTTTTTTAATATTTTAACATCTCGAGTATTGTGAACTTACCAGTATCAGCAAACCATTAACACTCTCACACGAAAAGAGAGAGAAAATAATCTTCTCCAAAATCCTTCTCCCGCCTACCTTAGATACATCCAACCCTAATCCTAACTTCAAAACCACCATGAAAATAACTCTCCAGTGTAACCCAAAAGTAGAAGTAGATCAATAAAAAGTGGAAGAAAGTAAAGGTCATGAACCGAAAATGGAAGGTGGGTACAGTTATAGTGTGGAAGATCTGAACCATCGAAGGAATAGCGGCGGTTTTACTTCTTCATTCCTTCATTCCAACCTATTAGCTTCCATTCTCCATCCGCACTCAGAAATGGACCCTTTCACGAACCCTTCTCCTCACTGCATTTGGAGTGGTTTTGCATGTAATTAATATCCACTTCGATTCTTGGGATAACAACAATCACCATAACAAACACGATTGTTGGCGATGAAACTGTGCACATTATTGCACCACGATTGTGAAGAGAATGAGATGGAGGCACTGGTATATATAATTGAAGAAATGGACGAAAAATTTATGACATAGGAGGGAGACAAGAAGTCAGGGATGTGAAGAGATGTTAGAAAATATAAAGGGACAAACAAATTGGAAAATGAGGCTATTGATTTATGTGAAAAGAGCGTGTGTTATTCAAAGCTAGGTTCATTGGGGGGTTTAATATTAGGAGAAATGAAAGGTTATATGCCCTTTCGTTAACAAAAAAGAGGTGAGAGAAATTTTTTGGAGGTTCCACGTGGACAACTTAATTGAGAGTGAGTCTTAACTCTTTGTATAGCACTTTCTAGTGTGTGTGTGTGTGTGTGTGTGTGTGTGTGTGTGTGTGTGTGTGTGTGTATATAAGAGAGAGAGAGAGAGAGAGAGAGAGAGGCGAGAATGAGTCAGTCGAAGGAGTATGAATAAAAGAAAAAAAGAAACGTAAAAAAGTGGTCAAATGTGAGCAATGAACCACATAATGATTCATTACGAAAGAGTGAATGCGCATGTCAACGAGACTGCTAAAGAGTAAGTAAAAAAACACAAAATGGTCAAATGTGTGCAATGCGCTGGATCAAAATTCACTATGAATGAGTGAATGTGCATGTCAACGAGAGAACCAGAAGGAGAAAATAAATAACCCACTATAAATGTAGAAAAGTGAGATAAGAGTATAATATGGAAAATAACAAAAAAAGACTAGAATCCCGAGATAAACTCGGGATGCCTACATAGACGAAACCAACATCAAAGTCCACATAGTTTGAACATACACAAGAGTGGTATTTATCCCATGAACCCAAAACTATAATTTTCTTATTTTGATTTTTTGATTTTTTGAAAAATGTGAACAAGATAGAAGTGCAGTAAAAATGGAAGGAAAAATCCAATTTGGGGTTTGAGGATCAAATCCTCGTTTTTGCTTTCTTGAGTTTATGCAAATAAATTTGGTGAATATATAAATAGTAAAATAGCGATTAAGGTGAGGAAATTATAGAAACTAAATGTAAACAATATACTAATAAGTAAAAAATTGAGTAATAGCACTAAAGTAGAAAGCTTGAGTGAATAGGATTTAGACTTTCTACGAAATATTAATTCTGAATTTGATGGTTCATGTAGGATGATTTTAGTGGTGACGTAATTGTGGTAAGGTGGGTGAGATGTATGGGTGATGTAATGGAATGTGGAAAGAATGTTTTGAAAGGGATGTGTAAAATACTACACACTAATTTCGAGGAAGGGAATTCTAGGGATATGGAAAAGGGAGTCCTTTCAAATGAGTCCATGGCTCCCTTAAAATAAGAAATTTTTAGGATTGGGGGATATATCGACCGGCATAGGCCTAAGCCTGCCTATCGACAAACCCCCTGACTTGCCGGGCAAGTAAAGTAACCTTATGCCCATAGGCATAGGGCCAGGAGTGGCTATAGGCAATTCAAAATGGACATTTGTAACACCCCGTATTTTTGTGCATTTATTATTTAATTAATTCGGAAATTTAAAATTACTTGTGTGTCGTGATTTTAATTGAACTAAGTATGGAAAAATATATTTAAATATTGATTGAGGAGTTAATGGTTAATATTTAGGGAAATTTATTTACTAAGTGAATGGTAATAAATTATTTACGTCATTTCGGGTATTAATGACGGGGTACGTACTTATCTCAGCCGGGAGTCGGTATAGACTAATTTGGGTGTGAGATAAGGATTTTTATAAATTAATTCGGATGACAATTCTGAGTGTACGTTTGAGTCCAGATTGGCTGAGATAGTCAAAAAAGTGTACCCGGGGGTAGTAGACGGGTCACGGGACGTTTTTAGGCATAGCCGGGCCCACGCGGGGGCATTTGGGTCACTTGGGCTTGGCCCATTAGGCAAAAAACGGGATTAAGCCTAATTAAACAATTATAAGAAAAAGGAGAACAGCTGAATTAAGTTTAGAAAATACGTAGTGGGTTAGGAAACCCTTAGATCAGTTAAAGGCAAATTTGGGGGACAAAGGAGAGCCAAATCAAAGGAGTTCATCTTCAACCTTGGGCATTTACAACTCCAAAATTAGACACTACGAATCATAAGGCAAGTGGTTAACTTGCTGTAGCATTTAAATTGTATTTCAATTCATATTCAAGTGTTGTGTGAAATCAAAGAAATTCGTTTTGGGATTTAAAGGGTATGAACATGGGATTTTGTAAACCATTATTCTGATTTCTAAATTGCGTTGAAATTTATGTAGATTCTGAGATTTGCATATATATCTGGTTTGATGTGTAAACAGGAGGAATTAGAAAACAATTTGAGATAAAGATTTGATGCTTAAATGGGTTAAATGTTAAATCGGATTTTTCCCCAATTTGCGAAAACAGTAGAGAACGTAAATTAAATGATGTTTGTGGACTTTATGGGGGTTCCTCATAAGGTTTTTAGTATATTTTGTTGAGGAGAAGGCTTGTGATTGCTGGTAAAAGAAGTTAGGGTTTTTAGAATTTCGTCCATGGCTGAAACAGGCAACTCGGAGAAGATGATGACCTGCTCGATCGATCGATCGAGGGTTGGGGGTCGATCGATCGATGGTCAGTAATTTCTGGCAGTTCGGCCAATTTGTTTATATAAGGGAAAATAACTTTCAAATCTTTTCTTATGCTTTATGTAATGAGAAACCAACATGGGGGTATAATCAAATTAATTGTGAGGACAAATTAGTTAGGATTTGGAGGAAATTTGTGTGTGACACACTATGGTTAAATTTTGGGAATAATATTTCAAAATAATTAAATACGGATTGACTGGGCAAGTCCGGGAATATTGGTTAAGCAATACCAAGGCGTTAATTTTAATTAGAGTGAAGGCTAAATAATTTGGAGTCGGGGATTTAGACTCAGGTATGGTTTTATTTCGGGCCATGAGAGTAAGTCCGAATATATTGGTTGGAACAACACCAAAAGTAATTTAATTAATTAATGTGCAAATTAATTAATAGTTAGAGTTGGAACATAAACTCATAATAATCTGAATAGGTTTGTGTTACGGACTTAGTACACGGTATAGCCGGAATAATTAATATTATATATATATATATGAGAGCGGATCTCATGAGGACCTCTGTTTGCATACCGCTGGCGCGGACCAATTTTAATAAAATAGTAAAAAAATATTTTTGAGCTAATTTTTTTATATACCTTTTAAACATTTCAGTAGGGCCATATAAAAAAAATCAGCTCAATGAATTTTTTTACTATTTTAAAAAAATCGGTCAATCTATGTCAGTTAAAAACAACTTAAAAACTGACAAAGATTGATCGATTTTTTTAAAATAGAAAAAAAATTCATTTTGAGTTGATTATTTTTTTATGGTCTTATTGAAATGTTTAAAAATCATTAAAAAAAATCATCCCCAAAATAGTTTTTTTACTATTTTAAAAAAATGGTCCTCATTCAGGGTCCTCAAATTGGGACCTCACTTGATCATTTCCATATATATATATATATATATATATATATATATATATATATATATATATATATATATATATATATATATATATATATATATATATATATACGGTGTACGATAGTATATAAATATGATGTGTGCATTAATATCAGTGGCTCGATATTATTATTACATACTCTAGTGCTATAGGGGAGGTTGCGCGTAGTGGATGAATCCCTTTGCTTGAGGAGTAGGGCGAGTATATTCCCAGGTCATAGCGTCCGTTATATGGGTAAGGGGCATCTCACTTTCAGGGAAGGAACATGACCGCCTCCATTTATATGTTTTCACCAAGTTAGTGAGCGATTCTGACTTGGGTAACTAGGTTATGTGAACACCTAGTGGGACAGCACTTTAGAGAATTCACATCCGGTGAGTTATTACTCGGGAGGATGTTATTATTAATAAT
Source organism: Sambucus nigra (assembly GCA_949130495.1). Taxonomy (NCBI): domain Eukaryota; kingdom Viridiplantae; phylum Streptophyta; class Magnoliopsida; order Dipsacales; family Adoxaceae; genus Sambucus; species Sambucus nigra. The sequence goes on from OX422209.1 coordinate 757,601,294, forward strand.
TATTTCAGTATGTTTGTGAATGTTGTAATATGGATATAAGTATATAATAAGGTAAGTCATTATATGCGGGTAAAATTAATACAGGTTGTGAATTGAATTACATATAATGGGTGTGAAAAATATATGAGTTTAAAAAGAGAAATGATTAATTAAGTTAATGTTGAAGATAAATTAGAAATCAAAATTTTGGCACACTCGGTTAGAGTAGGGTGGTTGCAAGGGGTTATATAAATTATCTAGTCATGAAATAATAACTAGGGGAAAACTTATTGAGGCATTAGTAGGGCACATTAGAGGAGAGGTGAGGATGTCCTCAAGGGAGTGAGGCACAAACTAAAATATGGAAAGCATGCATAATTACTTATTATTGCAAGTTAATCATTTGCTAAATCTTTTTCAAATGTTTTGGGTACTAACCCTTGCTATAAAAACTTTTAAAAACCTTTTAGGTGTCCAGCCACAGGGATGCTAGGCTTGACTCATTCTAGGGACCCGTTGCTGCAGCATATGTGGATATTGCGGGAGTTTGATAGGCGCCTCATTCCTTTCATTTCTAGCATAGAAATTTCCTATCAGTTATTCGAGCATGTTGCTCACTATTTTATTCAGTACTTATGTTAGATTTGCTGAGATGTATTTGCTTGTCTTTATTTCAGTTGGATTTTGAACCGATTGTTTATTCGGTTAGTTAATTAATTGTGAATGGTTGAATTCAGTTAATTGTGATTGCCATATTATTCTGTTTCCGCTTGAGTATTTCATTTAAGTTAATGAAAGATAAAATTTGACACTAGTCTAATTTTCTCACATAGGTGGTTAGTAATTAAAAAGGTGACAGTGATGCTAAGAATGAACGAACTGAGAAACCTGTTATAATCTAATTTAGGACTGATCACTCGGGGTTAATTAGGCGGGGTGTCACAACATTTAGGGAAAATAGGCATAAAATGCAAATCGTAAGTTCGAATCGCGCATGGATAGGATCGTTGAAAAGAGGATTCAGATCTCTAGAAAAGTTCATTGGTAAAATATCAGGTTCGAGAGTTGACCAAAGTGAAATGAAGCTCGGAAGCTACCAGTGACCTCATTATTAGGGTTTAGGGGAAATAAAAAGTAAATACAAATCATAAGGAAGATTTACACACGGTATGGACAGTTAGAAATGGTATTCAAATCTCTATGAAAGTTCATTCCATTATCCTTTGTTTTGATAGTTGATCGGACTTAAATGGTGCTCAGAAGAATTCGGTGGTCTCTAGATTTAGGTTTTAGAGTAAAAAGACAAGTATATGTGAACCATAAGGTAAATTCAAGAACGATATGGATCATTAGAAAGGCTACTCAGAGCACTATGAAAGTTCATTCAGTTACCCTTGGTTTAAAGAGTTTATCGGAGTCAAATAGAGCTCGGATGCATCAGGTGGCCTCTAGATTAACCTTTCAGAGGGAGGATCGAGGTCCTAGGGTTAAAGGAATTATGTTTGGGGCGTACGAATGGACAAGAGGGGAAGCAAGAATGAGGGTACTAGAATTGGATGTCTACGCCCATCGTAACAAGATGATATCTACACACTAAAGTGGTAAAACTATACATTATGAGTATAAATAATAAGCTCTACAGTTATTATTTAGATAACTTTACCTCACCCTTAATGGTGTCAAATAATAGAAGTTAAGTATTTTCTATAGATATATTTTAAATTTCGACATTTCCATTTAAGTAGAATGTGATGACCCGCCTCATATACTAGGCGATCACTCCTATATCAAATTAAAACAGGAGTCTTATATGATTCATTCTCAGCTTCACTGTCGAAAACCAATTTAATTACTAATATTTAATTAGGATGGCGTCAAAATTTTAATTAACTAATATTTTTAACCAAACCATTCAAATAAAACAACAATTTATATGCAATAACAGAAATGAAATAAAGTAACCGAACACTCGATACAAAATAATACAACCAAATCGAATGTCGTACAAAAAGGCAGGAAAAGAATAAATGAGTACAGTTGGGGCATCAGCCCGAATGTTTATACAATACCTCCTATCTAGATCTCAATGATAGAAGCGTCTATAATAAACATGCTTGCATCCAAAGCTGCTGCAGTAAATGTCTGACTCTAAGGGATCATCATCCAAACATCCATGTGTCTGGACACCTATATATATATATATATATATATATATAGATATAGCGAGAGGGGAAAAATAGAGAAACGGGTCAGAGCCTGAGTTTTGAAAACGTTTTAGCAAGTGCTTAAAATCCATATTTTAAAATATGATATTTCTCATATTTAAACTAGTATTGCTCTAACATGAGATACACCTCGCCCCTCTTCTAATAGTGCACAACTATCGCATACCATTTTTAAACACCTAGTTAAGTTACCCTGCCTAACTAATGTATTTACCCATCTTCTAATAATCATCATAAATTCTAGTACTAAGGACTAGACTTCTCCCCATTCCCAACATTACGTTACGTTCATGCGTGGGGTGTCTCGCGAAGCGAAATCCAAATAAGGAACCCCCCGATACACTACTACGTGACAATGTTGATCGTCGGGATCCATTAGGCCCTCAGTGCATACCATATCTTATACCATCCCGTAAATATATATATTTAGTTCTCATTAGAACCTATGATCCATATTCATATAAATCTGAATATAAATCTACCGAAAGGAGTATATCACTTTATTCATTCTTTTCCCTTTTATACAAGGTTACGTTATATGATATTTCATATCATAAATAAACAATATACTATATGCAACAAGTATAATAATCAATCCACCGAGCTATAATATAAGTAGCTTAGTCATTCTCAATTACTAAGCAACAGTGGAACATCACAAGTATACATATATGTTATTCTCAATACATATATCCATAATTGGCACCCCTAGGCTAAGTTGCGGTGCACACATACTCTGCTATCAAATCCCAGTACATCACGTACATAAGGATCACGCGTTTCGAATCACTCAAGAACCGTATCAATACAAATCACACATGTTGGAGGCGAATATAGTTTTTATACCCATGGGTCACGCACATACTTACGCTCCCACAGTCAGCAAACTTATCAACTCACAAATAAGCCCTTCACAGTCCTATGTTCTTGAGGTACCAAATCTAAATCCCTCCGAAGGCAACACAATATAAGATTGTCCTCTTCCGAAATCTGACCTCCCGTGATAGCAAGTATGGTAGGTATGTCATACACATAATAAACAATAATATAGGTACACATTCAACCTATATAAATATAACATCAGTGAGGTATTCACACAACCATATGATAACGAAAGGTATTTGTCTCATCTATACATATAATAACAACGGGTATTCATATCACCCATACAGAATCCCCATAGGTATTCATTTAACCTATATATATAATAACATCAGGGCATACGAATAGCCCATAATAAATCCCATACGTAGTATATTTATATCTCGAATATCCTATGCATTTATCGATTATGACCAATCCTCAATATATTATTTTCGAGCTTTTCTCACCACACGATGATAATAACAATAGCACCAATATATTTATTCGTCTCATATTATATATACTTTAACGACATCGTATATATATAATCTATATCACTTCTCAATATATTTTGGCTATAATTTCCAAACTCTTATAACGATAGCCAATAACCTCGAATGTTTCCATTCGTAATAATGCAAGCATTCACACACTTAAAATACTACCCCAACACGTACTCTCTTATTTAATATTCAAATCGCTCCTTAATCCCTTCATAAGGATTTGTATATACAATCCCGATTATACCAATTCGTAATAATTAACTCGCATACGCACTACGTATCTTGATTCCGTAGGTATCTCATCACCTATAATAATCGTCGTCCATAGACGTATAGGATAATTGATCAATTCTTTATAGCCCGTATCCTAAATTTCATCCTATTCACCCTGTAGGATTTTACTCAACCAAAATCGATAAATAAATACATTTTCTACGCGGACAATTACGTATATAAAATTGCCCACCGAAATACCACTCCACGTATTACTCCTCTCGAACACCCCTATTTGGGTAAGTCTTGGATTTTACTTTCAACTAACCCAAGGTACACATCTCAATTGAATAATTATTTATAATTCCCCACACTATTTTTAGGAACCCCAAATGTCTCACTCTAAGATTTATTTTCCTTGAAAAATACTTATTTTGTGCCACACCACTTTTGCACCTTCCTAACCCCAATTAACTTCCTTAAATGGTTAGGAATAATTTCCCCTTAGTGGATATTTATTTCATCAATTAAATAGGCTAAAAATAATTAAGTTTGGAATTTATCCCATTTAAATCAAACAAGTCCAAACTGCCAAAACTTCTGAGGGCTCGATCGATCGATGTCTGGCCATCGATCGATCGATCAATCTGGGCAGCTTCTTCTCCGAGAAGTTGTCCGGCCATTGAAATATCTTCTCCTAACATCCTCCAACCTCAATCAACAACATATATATACATCAAAGTTTTTCTAATTATCCTAGAACCAATTTTCAACAATTAATTTCAATTGATTCGTAATTTCTCAAATTGGGTATTAATCGAGTTTTATCCGTTTTAATCTTCCGAAAACCCGTTTGATCCACGAAAATCCAACCCAAAAAACTTTATAGTTTTACACCAACTATGATATGATAAATAAACACACTAAATCATAAATCAATTTAAACACTTGCCTCGTGGATAAAATTCGAGGACCCCGAGTCGAATCCCGCGGAGCTTGGCCGAAAATCCCCCTTTCTTCCTTCCTCTCTTCTCTTCTTCCTTCTTCTCTTTCTTCTCTCTTCTCTTTCTCTCTCTTAGGGTCGATTTTGTGGAAGAAATGAGGGCTCTCGTCTTATTAAATCCGAAATTGGGTGTACACCCAATTGTAAAATGACTCGTATACTCAATTGCGAGTCCCTACTAGTCCAAAAATCCCCGAGACCTAAACACTACCCCCGAATACTCTATTTTGACTATCTCGGCCATTCTGAACCCAACCGCGCACTCGAAATATCCATTCGAGTTACTTAACTAAAATTCACTAATTAAACCCAACACGTTCGATACACGTGTGTTCTAATTAAAATATTTTCCTTTGTCGGTCTACCCAATTGCGACATGTAATAAAAATCATCCACTCATATTCTTAGTCTCGTAAGAAAATATGATCCATGTAAATATTAATCCGACACTTGAAAACTAATATTTACTATTCACTTTATAATTTTAAATTTATTTAATTTCAGTCATAAATTCCAGAATTACTATTCACAGTAATTCCTCAAATTACCAAATTACGCCAACATGTGTAATTTAAATATCTGTAGAAGTACGGGGCATTACATACTTTCCCCCTTACAACAGAATTTCATGCTCGAAATTTAGATATAGCCTACAACACTTCTCTAGGGTCACTATATACACTACGTCCTAGTACCCCAAAGTTAAAAGATACTAACATAATGGTCTCCCACCATATTCCACCTATCTCAAGTCGTATGCTCTAACGCACTAGCTTAACCACAAGCTTAACCAAATCTCTATATGTTACAATTCTACCTCGATCATGAGGTTTAGTCTGACGTCATATCACATCTAGTGCATCTTTAAGTGCATATTAAGAAAACGAGCCTATAACCGCTGCTCTAACTTATTAGTCCCATCAAAGATCCTTTACTCCGAGCATTCACTCATTTACATCAGGACATCTAATTTCCCTCAAAAGGAAACTACACTAGCGCTCAACTATTCCCACCAGTATTTTCATTTATCTTAGGTGTGCCAACTCATATTGCAAAAATATAATTAAATCATTGCGTACTGGCTACAATGTTCCATCCAATCCATTTATAATTTCCTTGCAGCATAATCTCTAGCTTTACTTACTATGCCCCTTCTATTTCAGGTTGTATATTAAATCAACTCACCAAGGTTCCCGTACACCTTTTAACCTGTGCCTATCAGCACAACCCTTGTAAACGTCTGATACATAACACTCTCTCTAAATAATGGGCCTCACTTCCTCAGCCCGATAATAACACCTGGGTACCCTTAACCCGAATAATTCAAAAATTAATTCTCCCGAAACCTGGAAATACAATCCTTCCTCAGGTTAACCAACCGATATTCTTATGATTAACTCACAACAGTCTTCTTACATCAGCGCCACTAGCCTTACTGGCCTTACTTCGTGGTAGTCCTAAGATCAAGGTGTTGCCAACACACGTATAAAGTATTATCCTAACTATATCCCTAGTGCCCAAGACCTCTCTCAACTTCTGACATTTGCTCGGTTTCATGCGTGGGACGTCTCGCAAAGCAAAATCCAAACAAGGAACCCTCCCATTACACTACCCCCTCGCATCGTCGGTCATCGAGATATAACGGCCCAAGGGACACCAACGGGACATTCTAAATCCTACCTTGTTAACCTACTAACGTACTTCTACCACTATATCCTTCCATCTTATCCAAATGGAAAGTCTAACTAATCAGGGCGCCTACTCTCTGCAAAAGCATTATGAACATCATACCCAAAACGTATTTCCTCCGAATTTTCCTTCTATTCAAGGCCTGGCTATAAGCCTCAAATAAGTTTCCCTTACCTTGCCTCACCCACATACTTGCGGTGAGAGAAATATGTCTAGTGCTTTTCCCACAGCACATCTTCTTTTTATTTACCCTTAGTCATCACATGGGTCTTGACTAATTTCATCAAAACCAACATCCTAGCATACAGTAACATCTCTCCACTCCCAATGTCGTTAAGGTTCATGCGTGGAGTGTCTGTTAACTTCAAATATGCAACCGGTATAATCCCATACCATGTACCAACAAAATATGGTCAGAACTCCTAACTCTGTCAAGGAGAGCCACAAGCGCTTGCACTAACACTAAGTCCTTCACGCAAACAACAATGAACTTAAACTCACAGCTCAACAATGAATCCTGCATACCTTAAATTATACTTATAAGGTCCCCATGCACTAAAATCATGGTAATGAAACATCTACTCATCAAAGTTCCATCTAAACATATAATAAAGGCGAGCTCATCCAGAATTTATCTTGCCTTCCATTATTTACTCTGTCCGTATGTATGTTTCACACCTCATTTAAATATATATAAATAATATACTATACACATCAAGTATATCCATACTTATATATCATACACTATATAAGTATAATAACCATCCCTCAGAGCTATAACTCAGTGGATGCAGTTTCTCAATGCTATCATCTTCCAGGGAATTACTTACATATCATCCTGGGTACCAGTGGTCGTACTATCACACCGACTTGGTAAAAAAACCAAATCACAACGTATGGGAAGCGATCATAGTTGCTCACCGAAAATGAGAATGAAACATACCCACTACGTCTCACTCCTGATAAAAATCACACGATATAGAATGGACACTATGACCTGGGGACTATATGCTCCCTTCTCCTCAAGTCAGGGGCCTCACCCAAATCGCATAACTTCCCATGATAGCACTAGAGGGGTATGTTTCATATAAATATACAAATCACACACATATATTTATAAACATATCATATATATACGTCTCAATATGCCCGTATATATATATATATACAATATAATCCGGCTAATCATGTATATACAATATAATCCGGCTAATCATGTATAACTCTCGTAACACTAGACCGTATTTCCCAAATACAAAATTTGATTTAATTTCATAAGTATTCACTTAGTTGTAATATAAATAAATTTTAAGCTTATTACAAATAGCTCGTAACCTAATCACATCTGAAATTCCTATTCCAATCCCAAGGGTTCTTTTTCTCATAAGAATTCCTAAAAATCACCAATTCTCACAACTTTAATTTATGGAAGATTACAAACCTTGCACTAAAACAACTATAACTCACTTTACAGAAGTTCAAATAACTAGTGAGTCTATCATTCCACTGAAGAACCCTCTGTCTCCATTGTACCTCCCTTACTTCGGTACTAAGTTCACTTAACCATGTCACTCTTTATCCACCGTCGGTCTCTAACCGGATATTTATGTGATTAACCTAGAAACTGCATTCTCTTCATTCCTACTAAATCAAAGGAACTCGCATTTTAAACCATCCGTAAGATTCATTTATGATCAAAACATCATGCTCCCTCAAATATGGTGACCATCGTTCCCACATTTCATCATTGCTCTTACGAGTGAAAAAAATTTCCTCAAATTTTCACATATGGGTATTTCCATACCCAACTCAAAGCTAGAGCTTCTGAACCTTCTAGTTCCTTTGGATAAATCTACATTGCTTCCGCCTAGCTTACCTTCAATGTAAGATCCTCATCAAAGACCTTTTAGACTTTTTCCCAATCTTACTTCACTGGGTAATTAAAGTTTTATCATCACTCTCTACTATAGCAGTACTTGATAATTATAAATACTATACTTTAGTAGTCGTTACATCAATCCATGAAAATTCCACAAGGAAAGTGACCTCTACCGCGGTCCTCATTACTAACATCAACTTACAGCTCTAATTAAGCCCCGCCTCGTGCTTCCCTCACAATGGCCTTCCATGGTTTTTCTTCGTCGATCAGCACACGAATCTCGAATGAGCGTGCAAAATATTTCTATAATCTTTCATAATAGCAGGAGAACAAAATCTCACAAGAGGATATCAACAATCCTAATCATAAGGCTCTATATCAAATCAATAGCAATGCTGAAAGCGTAGTAACTCCGCACAGATTCCTAAGGACACTAGAACCTGATGCTCTTATACCACCTGTGACAACCCGCCTAATAAAATATCGGGCGATCACTCATATATCAAATTAAAACAGGAGTCTCATATGGTTCATTCTCAACATCACTGTCGAAAACCAATTTAATTACTAATATCCAATTAGGATGGCGTCAAAATTTTAATTAACTAATCTTTTTAACCAAACCATTCAAATAAAATAATTACAACAGTTTATATGCAATAACTGAAATAAAATAAAGTAACTGAACACTCGGTACAAAATCATACAACCAAATCAAATGTCGTACAAAAAGGCGGTAAAAGAATAAATGAGTACAGTTGGGCCATTAGCCCGAATGTTTCTACAATACCTCCTATCTAGATCTCAATGATAGAAGCATCTACAATAAACATGCTTGCATCCACAGCTGCTGCAGCAAATGTCTGACTCGAAGGAATCATCATCCAAGCGTCCCTGTGTCTGGACACCTATATATAGAGAGATATAACAAGAGAGAGAAAAATAGAGAAACATGTCAGAGCCCGAGTTTTGAAATTTTTTTAGCAAGTGCTTAAAATCCATATTTTAAAATATGATATTTCTCATATTTAAACTGGTATCGCTCTCACATGAGATACACGTCACCCCTCTTCTAATAGTGAATAACTATTGCATACCTTTTTAAACAACCTAGTTAAGCTACCTTGCCTTACCCATCTTTTAATAATCCTCAAAAATTCGAGTACTAAGGACTAGACTTCTACCCATTCCCAACATTACGTTACGTTCGTACATGGGGTGTCTCGCGAAGCGAAATTCAAACAAGGAACCCCCCGATACAGTACTACGTGTCAATGTTGATTGTCGGAGTCCATTAGGCCCTCAGTACATACCACATCTTATACCATCCCGTATATATATATATATATATATATATATATATATATATATATATATATATATATATATATATATATATATATATACTTAGTTCTCATTAGAACCTATGATACATATTCATATAAATTCGGATATAAACCTACCGGAAGGAGTATATCACTTTATTCATTCTTTTCCCTTTTATACAAGGTTACGTTATATGATATCTCATCTCATTTATAAACAATATACTATACGCAACAAGTATAATAATCAATCCACCGAGCTATAATATAAGTAGCTTAGTCATTCTCATTTACTAAGCAATAGTGGAACATCACAAGTATACATATATGTTATTCTCAATACATATATCCATAACTGGCACCCCTAGGTTAAGCTGCGGTGCACACATACTCTTCAATCAAATCCCAGTACATTGTGTACATAAGGATCACGCGTTCCGAATCACTCAGGAACCGTATCAATACAAATCACACATATTGGAGGCGAACATAGTTCTCATACCCATGGGTCACGCACATACCTACGCTCCCACAGTCAGTAGACTTATTGACTCACAAATAAGCCCTTCACAGTCCTATGTTCTTGAGGTACCAAATCTAAATCCCCCCGAAGGCAACACAAGATAAGATTGTCCTCTTCCTAAATCCGACCTCCGGTGATAGAAAGTATTGTAGGTATGTCATACACATAATAAACAATAATATAGGTACACATTCCACCTATATATATATATAACATCAGTGAGGTATTCACACAACCATATGATAACGATAGGTATTCATCTCACCTATACATATAATAATAACGGGTATTCATCTCAACCATACATAATCCCCATAGGTATTCATTTAACCCATATATATAATAGCATCAGGGCATACGCATAGCCCATAATAAATCCCATAGGTAGTATATTTATATCTCGAATATCTTACGCATTTATCAATTTTGACCAATCCTCAATCTATTATTTCCGCGCTTTTCTCACCGCATGATGATAATAACAATAGCACCGATATATTTATTCGTCTCATATTATATATACTTTAACGACATCGTATATATATAATCTATATCACTTCTCAATATATTTTGGCTATAATTTCCAAACTCTTATAGCGATAGCCAATAACCTCGATTGTTTCCATTCATAATAATACAAGCATTCACACACTTAAAATACTACCCCAACACATACTCTCTTATTTAGTATTCAAATCGCTCCTTAATCCCTTCATAAGGATTTGTATATATAATCCCGATTATAATAATTCATAATATTTAACTAGCATACGCACTACGTATCTTGGTTCCGTAGGTATCACATCACCTATAATAATCGTCATCCATAGACGTATAATAATTGCTCAATTCTTTGTATCCCGTATCCTAAATTTCATCCTATTCACCCCGTAGGATTTTACTCAACCAAAATCGATATATAAATACATTTTCTATGCGCACAATTACGTATATAAAATTGCTCGCCGAAATACCACTCCAAGTATTACTCCTCTCGAACACCCATATTTGGGTTAGTCTTGGATTTTACATTCAACTAACCCAAGGTACACATCTCACTTGAATAATTATTTATAAGTCCTCACACTATTTTTAGGAACACCAAATATCTCACTCTACAATTTATTTTCCTTGAAAATACTCATTTTGTGTCACACCACTTTTACACCTTCCAAACACCAATTAGACCTGTCAACGGGTCGGTTTGGGTCGTGTACGGGTTACGGGTTACGGGTCAAAACACCCTAACCCATACACGACCCGTTAAGCCTGACGGGTCTAATAACAATACCCAAACACGACCCGTTAATATTAACGGGTACACGACCCAAACCGTTAACACCCGTTAATATTAACGAATCATTTTGGGTCGAAATGGGTAACGGGTTGGGTGACCCTATAATACCCGTTAGTCTTCAATACTTTAAAAATAATGGGTTTTAATTGTAATTTTTATTGGGTATAGATTGGGTGACCCTATAGCACCCGTTAGTCTTTAAAGATTTAGAAATAATGGGTTTTAATGGTTATTGTTATAGGGTACGGGTTGGGTGACCCTATAGTACCCGTTAGTGTTAACGGGTAGAAACGGGTTAAAACGGGTATAGGTAAATTTCCAAACCCGAACCGTTAGTGTTAACGGGTCTACCGTGTCAACCCGTTAATGACCCAAACCCAATAAGGGTAAACCCATTAACTTATAATTTCGTGTCGGGTCGTGTCATGTTAACGGGTTATCGTGTATTTTGACAGGTCTAACCCCAATTAACTCCCTTAAATGGTTAGGAATAATTTCCCCTTAGTGGATATTTATTTCCTCAATTAAATAGGCTAAAAATAATTAAGTTTCAAATTTATCTCATTTAAACCAGACACGCCCAAACTGCCAAAAATTCTAAGGCCTAGATCGATCGATGCCTGGCCATCGATCGATCGATCGATCTGGGCAGCTTCTTCTCCGAGAAGTTGTCCGGCCATTAAAGATTCCCCCAATATTTTATTTCTTATCCTAACATCCTTAAACCTCAATCAACAACATATATATACATCAAAGTGGTTCTAATTATCCTAGAACTAATTTTCAACAATTAATTTCAATTGATTCTTAATTTCTCAAATTGAACATTAACTGAGTTTTATCCATTTTAATCTTTCGAAAACCCGTTTGATCCACGAAAATCCAACCCAAAAAACTTTATAGTTTTACACCAACTATGATATGATAAATAAACATACTAAATCATAAAGCAAGTTAAACACTTGCCTCGTGGATAAAATCCGAGGACCCGAGTCGAATCCCACGGAGCTTGGCCAAAAATACCCCTTTCTTCCTTCCTCTCTTCTCTTCTTCCTTCTTCTCTTCCTTCTCTCTTATCTTTCTCCCTCTTAGGGAAGATTTTGGGGAAGAAATGAGGGATCTCCTCTTATTAAATCCGAAATTGGTTGTATATCCAATTGTAAAATGACTTGTGTACTCAATTGCGAGTCCCTACTAGTCCAAAAATCCCCGGGACCTAAACACTACCCCCGGATACTCTAGTTTAACTATCTCTGCCATTCCGAACCCAACTGCGAACTCGAAATATCCATCCGAGTTACTTAACTAAAATTCACTAATTAAACCCAACACGTTCGAAACGCGTGTGTTCCAATTAAAATATTTTCCTTTGTCGGTTTACCCAACATGTAATAAAAATAATCAACTCATATTCTTAGTCTCATAAGAAAATATGATCCACGTAAATATTAATCCGACACTTGAAAACTAATATTTACTATTCACTTTATAATTTTAAATTTATTTAATTTCACTCATAAATTCCATAATTACTATTCACAGTAATTCCTCAAATTACGCCAACTTGTGTAATTTAAATATCTTTAGAAGTACGGGGTAATACATAGAGTTTATTGGGAAAAGCGGCACTCTAAAATTATCATTAGGGTGCTCAAAGTTTAACTAAATTACAAAACCCCAATGGGGACGTTGCTCTGGTATAAAATGTAGTCATTTGCACGTGAAAACTATGTTGGTTCACACGTCACCATGCGCATGTTAATAACTATATTCGTTTGCACGTTTTACAAAAACCGAAGTCGTCTAGAAATAGACCCGTGCACCCCTTTTCCTAAGCCCAGAATTCAAATCACCATTTCCTTCTTAAAATGAAGTTTTGTGCCCCATATTACCCAATTGTGGTCTAAGAGAGTTATTAAAGTCAACCCATACATACAAATTTGATTTTCTCATATATAATTGTGAGCTTTTGATATGTAAGGCCATAACCAAGAGTTATATTAAAACATGAAGGAAAATATTACATTACATGTGAAGAATTGATCTACCAAAAGATTGCATTTGAATAGGAACATCTAAGAGGAAACATATAATTTTATACTCAATTTCATTAAACTAATTTAAGATAAACATGAAAGTGAAATAATTGGATTTATGCATTTTTGTACCAAAATCATCGTTTCTCCATATATCAAACAACCCCAATTATTGCTACACCATTTTCATAACTTATAAAAATTATTTAGGTAGAAATCACTATTTACATCATGAGAGGAGATGGTAGAATTATTTTGCCTTGAATGATGAATATCAAGTTCCAAAAGAAAGATAAGATAAACCCATTAAAAAATCCTTTGCAATTACTCCTCAAAATCCCCCATTTGTGTAAAGAAGCTCCTAGTGTCTCTTGAAAAGAGAATGGTTGAATTATTCTTTCAGGATGTTCCCAAAAAAAATTCTAATAATTAAGTTTACAACATTAGGATTTTGGTTAGAAATTTTAGGATTGGAAGTTGCTATTTTGTTTGAAGTTTGGAACTTGGATTGTAGTTTTTAGGACGTGGTAGGGTTTCATGTAGGTTTTTATATTACTTCTCCTAAACCCTAGCTTTCTCTCCAAGTATATGATCATTACTCTTTTAACCTAAAACCTAGCTTCCTCTCCAAGTGTTCTTCATCTTACCTATTTACCTTATTCACCCAACTAAGTACAGTACTTAGTTTCCAAATAATAATTTATAAGTCCTTAAACATTTTAAATTTTATTCTTTTCAAAAATAAAATATGAATTTCAATTAGATCCAAATTACTTTCAAAGTTTCTTATAGAAATTTATTTTGTTTAAATAGTTATAAAAAATTCAATATAAAAATAGTTAAATAAATAATTATTTTAATTAATTAAATTCTTATAAATTTACGGGGTAGTAAAATATATTCTTGCATATAACCTAAAGAATCAGGTAGTCAATTTCAATTCATCCTCTCATTAGAGACAATGAGTCGATATTTTAATGCAGTTTTACATGTTATAATTAAATAAGGGAAAATCATATTTGATCCGTCATGAAAAAGAAATTAATTGTTATGAAAATGAAAAAGGGAAATGGTTTGGAAATCGACATGCAAAGGAGTATTTGGTATGTTATTGTAATATTTACATTTCTTGATGGGAGATGTCGAATAGGATGAGTTTTAATGCAGCATGTGTATTAGGAGGTTGATCTCGAGATTGAAGTTCACCTATGTTTTACTTGGGTGGGAAGGGTCAATTACAAACGGTAAAATTTTATGAGATGCATTCGCAAGACAAAATCCATTAAAAATTCCCAACAATGCGTAACCTATTCCATTTAAAATAATGCAAAATATTTTTCTTCTCCTTCTCCATTTTATTCTAAAAAACTAAATTAGTACTATAATGTAGGTTAATATTACATTGTTGAAGCGGGATACACAAATGGACTTAATTTTTTGTCACCTTATACAGGCACGTGTTATCATATAAATGAGTGGTCAAATGGGAAATAATCAGCAAATATATAGAGATTTATTCAACCTTAGCCATTTTACTATATAATTATAATCGAAAGAGTCTTTGAAATTTGTAAAAAATGACGAGTTATTCTTAGATCTATTTTTTTATATGAAAACTCAAGTAAGGATTATAAGTTCGCGTGCCATCCACCACAATCATATACGATTGGAAAAATCATATGATCCGTTATTAGACAAGGTAGATGATGATTTACATAATGAAGTGCCAAGATAAAGTGATGAAGATTTCCATTCACAATGAGGATGCGAAGGATATCCATGGTGCGTCCAAATACAAATTGGATTATAAATGTGCAAACAACTAGGGAGTGGACGCAAAAAAGGTATACATTAAAATAGACAATGTTTTTTAGTACCGAATCAGGAATTTACGTTCATATAGATGTTAGATCGCTATGGTGTTATGATTTCAACATGTTTTATATTTCAGATAAATTTCTTATTTGACTCACTTTTCAAGTCACGTGCTTGGTGTAATTTGACGTTAGATTACTTACTTAAAGTTTATATGATTTATGTATCATGTGTTATGTCACATCCTACATTTTGGTATGAATGTACTAGTATATATAAAGCAATGAATTAAAGTTAAGGCGGAAAAACGTAACTTTATTCATTATTAAAACATTACAAATAGTGTATTATCACCACAGGGGTGAATTAAATCTTATTGTCAACGCGAACTATCAAGTATATAATAGAAAAGTGTCACTCCTTTCTCCCATCTGGTTTAGTCTCCATCCAAACAGTCCCATATGCAAACAGGTGACTTGTGTGGGTCACAAAAGGGGAAAAGAGACTATCCTCTTTTTCCTGGGACATCTAGAGGAAAAAGGAATTAGTACAAATATACTAAGCACACTTTACCAATTTTATAACAATTATATGTATAAATGGAAGGTGGATTGTATATAGAATTTAGATGTATGTATACTTTACATAAGAAAGTCAAAGAGTTTAAAGCTAATAATCCCATACTTATCATATTTCAAAGTGGGTTTAAAATTAAATAAACCATCAGTAAAGAAATTAATAAGTAATCCAAAACCTTTGGAAAATAACTGGCTAGGCACAAAATTAAAGTGACACTCATACATATTTGCCTAAACTCCGGGCTTTCAATCATCTGAGACCATAGGACAAGTAGAAAATTATGTGGAAAAACTCAACAATCTACTTCCTATTTATTACTGATATTTTTTAAATAAATAATAATGCACAAAAGTGCAAATCGTACTTAATCGTTACAACGAATTGTTATGATATCAGTTATTATATGAGAAGGGTTCAAATTTGATCCAATTAATCAGAAGTAAAATAATCAATCATATAATAACATATGAGTATGGTAATTTATACACATACTTGGAATCAAATAAGGTTACCATGAAATGATATCAATAGCAGTTTAAACAAATACATAAAATTTACTATTAAAGAGGTAAAAAGATTATACTTGAACGGAGTTTTAAACAACTTAAAGATCAAAAGAGGATGTCGGGAGGAACTGGTACTTGAGTATATGTATACAATGTTTAAGTGAATAAGTATTGTTGGAATTCAGGTTGGTTTGGGCCAATTTATACTAAAAACTGTGTATTTTAAAGTTTAAGGGTTTAATTGTAATTCATTTGGGACTTTAAAATCTTAGGCTTAGGACCAAATTCGAAATTTGATGTAGAAGCCTTTTTTACTATAAATACACTAAAGTACTTATAGAAAAAGTTTGGGTTTAAAATTTTCAACTAGAAATAGTTAGGAGGGGTTAATTTGTAATTTAGGGAAAATATTTCACCCTAAAATCCTAATTTTCCATAACTTTGTCTAGGTTTGACCAAACACAACCTTACCTTATACAATTTTGAACAGAAAAATAAAATAAAAATATTGAAAAAAATTCAGAATTTTTTTATTGTCCACACCCTCTTACGCACGTGGTCAATGTTTCTGATCAAAAAGTTCATCTTCAACCTCTCGATGTCGAATTAGGGTTCAGAAATCTTTGACCTAATATATCTTCTTCATTTAAAAATAACTGAAGATGATTTATGAACCAACCCAGCCTATTTTTCACAAGGAATCCAAATATATAACTTTTATAAATTGAGGTTCAGTATACTTTGAGTTACAAATTGTGTTTTTTTCAAAAATTTTGACCAAACATTCGAAGCTTTTCTCGGTATGGCAGGGGGTCTTATGGACATGGTTGTGTTTTTGCTATCTTAAGGAAGATTTTTGTTTTGATTTCAAGGTTTGAGGTGGTATGTGTGAGGAGAATTCCAAGTTTTGAGGTTTTTTAAACAAAAAACACCTTCAAGAAATTGAGGCTTGATGTTTAAATTTGTGGGATTTAACCATTGCACTAGAGTTCCTAAGGTCATAAGAAATCATTTCCTAGCTTCAAAACTGATTCATAATTAATATATCGAAGTTCACCATTTAAGTCAAGCTTTAATGGTCTTTTTTTAAATTTTTTCAACCAAGGATTGTATTACACGTAAACTTCCTACTGTTTTGATTAATATAGTCATAATATCAACACATAAAGCATTTGATAATGAAAGAATGAACTATAAAGCATGAAGTGATAGGATACCTGGTTTAAAGGAAAATTTCGAGTTTTGTGTAGACTAAAGTGGTGGGTTTTGGAGGTTTTGTTCATGGGCCTTTTATAGGGTAGAAAGAGGAGGTTTGATTGGTCTAGTTGGGAGGTGGATTCGTCCAGGTTTCAAGAAGATAAATGCATTATTTCTTATTCCTCACACGTTTTCATGGGCATAACATGTTATTTTAGGACTCATTAGGTTAGGTGGAGGCTGATGTAGGGAGGGAGGTTTGTGAAAATATCAAATATTTAGGTTTTAGTCGTTGGGTGATAAGGCATATACTTATATAGCTTTAAAAGTGACATTTTGGTAAAGTTTATGGGTATAATTGTAATTTTAGGAAATTTTGGAGTCTAAATTATAATTTCTAGTTAGTTGAATTCTAGAGGCTCAATTTGATATAAAGTTTGGGTCTAGGGGTTAAGTATAAGTCAAGTTATAGTAGTTTGAAGTATTCAGGGTCTATTTTATAATTATTGAAACTTTAAGGATACTTGGTTAATTTGGTAAAATTGTAGGTTCTATTGAGTAGTTTTATCCTTATTTTGGATATTTTTTAGTTTATATATTCTAGGAGGGATAAAATGAGAATTAGAGTACCTTGATTTAAAGTACGGATATTACATTTTATGACTTGATTAAGAGTTATATTATTTTTGTTATGTCTATTACTTGTTAACTTGTAAGTGTATTCAATTTTTTTCACGTAGGTTGTGATTAGTGTTTAGTTATGAAATTAGTTAAATTTGAATATATACTTAGAACATTATTTTTATGCAATTAGTTAAACCTAAATCTATATTTAAAGCATTATTTGTATGCAACATTGGAGGGAAAGGTGACAATACACGTGAGCCGCGTGTACCTATTGTGACTTGCTTTTATTTTCGTATATTTTAACATTTTAATATACTGAAATGTCTATGTATTGTTATGTATGTGAAAAATGTATACTATGATGGCATTTGTGTGCTTAATGATGATAAAAATGGAAACAAGATGAAATTCAGAGCAAAACATATATTCTTTTTATGTTGCTTAGAAATAAAAATTGTAATTATTTTTTGTTACCTTTCAAAACTTTGTAACTAATGATTTCAATTGATTGATGTTTGAAATTAAGTATTTTTCAAACAAAAGTATATTTGTTCAATGATTTTAGTATGTTTTAAAATTACATTATAATATTGTAAATATTTTTATGATAAATGTATTAATTAGAAAAATAGTGAGGTGGCATGTGACTTATGATACCACATTTTAATGCACTTGGGATACTAACTTGATGAAAAAATTGGTAGCTTTACAAATAAGTCCTTTTTACATAGGGGTTATATAATTGATCCTATAAAAACAAAATTTTCTCAATATGTCATGTTTATGCATGTATTGAATATTTTTACAAATATGACCTATTGGAGCAAAAATATTTTTTCATTGGATCTGTTGGATCAAAAATATATTATGGGACCTATTTGACTACATGGAGAATATCTCCAATGGACCTCATTTAAAGGGTCCAAAAAATGGACCCTTTATTAAAAATACCAAAAAACATCGGGTTTATTTTTTTATGAGTTTTAAACATTTCAGTGTACCCATAAAAAAATCAACTCAAAGTGATGTTTTTTCCTATTTTAAAACAAAAATGTGAATATGTGTGAGTTAACAAATGAGAATAGTGTGTGAAAGAATAAAACCAAACCTACTGGGGGTGAATAGGTTTGTTGACTCAATGAGCCCAAATTTTAAATTTTTCAAAATTTTCTAATCATCAGAACAAAAGTAATCCAAAAGTCTTGTTGAAAGCACACACACACACAAGTGGATCAAGTAGATCTAAGTTATTATGAACAAACTAACACACTTAATGCAAATATAAACTTAATTGGGTGATCCATATAACCTAATGTGAATTGTGTTAGATATGAAGATAAATAATAAAAAACAAACAACAAGATGGATTTTATAAGAAAAAAAACCCACCTAGGGGTAAAAAAACTTTGAAGCACTCAATGTACCTTCCTACTTGAAAATCAAATTTTACAAATATAAAAAATATACCTCTCACCCAAACAAAACTGCGTAGATACCTATGAACCTTCAACTCTCCCCCATGCAAATGGAAACACAATCCGAGCTCCATGAATTGAGTGAAGAACTCCAATCTTCCTTGAAGTGGCGCCACAATCCAACATCTCTAATAGATCGAATAACCTCTCTTTTTAGATCTAGGAGTACTTGATAATGTTGATTAATAATAGGTAAAGGAACTTAACATGGCTTGTGATGATCTCTAAAAAATTCACTCGCAATTGAGACTGGTGCATGATTTGATGTATGAATTTTGGCAAAACTTGAGAAATGATTGAAAACCTAAAATGCAAGGAAAACTAAAAGCTCTCAGCTCTCAAAATATGTTTAGAAGGGTGTTCCACTCATGTAAAAAATTGATCTTTACAAATGGGAGGGAAAAGACCCGTATATATAAATAAATAAGTAAATAAATAAATATATGTATATATATATTCATGTGGAAACCTCCATGCGCACGAGCATACAGTGTAGCCGTGTGGACGGTGAGTCTATAAACTTCCTCCAAAAATAGAGTATCATTCAAAGCTCCCCTCCCAGCTATAACAAGGAGAAAGTCCCCTTGAAAGAGTTGTCATACCACCTCCTCGGGATATAAAAAGATCGAGGAGCAACTCCGACGGACATCAACTAACATCATCATTTGGGAACTAGAAGCTACATTCCGAGAATAGTGATCTACCCTCAACTATATTATATCCCAAGCTTGTAGGTGGTAATTTCCTACATGTGGTGATATTCAATGCACACAGGTCAAAGGAAGAGAAATATCAAAGGCATTAATGAAATTACACACAACACAAGATGTGCGTGGTTAGGCAATGTGCATGCGTCCAGTACTATTTGATGATACAATATCACATTACCCCCTAAAGGGGATGGGTTAAAATTTATAGGGGATCTTAGGAAAGTCCTAAGCTCCATTATTAACCATACTTAAAATTTTAGACCTATTCTTTATCAATTTCAGTCATTATAGGTGGTGAACACGTAGGAGTTTTCTGTGACTTGGACTCTTCATGAACTTTAGGCATAAGTAACATCAACGCTTGTGCCAAGCAAGTGTTTGGGTAATTATGGACCCCGCAATTATCCCCAAAGCATAGGTTTTTTAGGTCCCTGGAATTTATTACATCTTTGTACTAAGGGAATAGGAGTATTCATTCCACCGAAGTTGACTGGAATCTTCATTGGCTAATAGGAGGGAAATTTAGTAAATGCCTCTAAAACTAGGAATTTTTTGTTTGTTAAGTGCCCTAGGGACATGCTAGTAAATAGAGCCTCATTTATTTGCAGTAAACTATTGCTTTGATATCCTTCACACATTCGTACGATAATTACACTTGTGAGGAATCGCAATGACATTTTGGACAACAAGACAACGGTTCCAACACTTTTCTACTTCATTTAAAAAACCTCCAATTGTTCGAAGGAGAGCTTTTCACGATCGTCACTTCATCTGTAAGAACTTTTTAAAACTATTTCTTCATTTCAATAGTTTTTCTATATTTCTTATCTTTTAATTTTTTATTCTTTCCCTGAGTTATTGTCTTTAACGATGGTGTACGTGATTGACGAAGACACTGTCAAAAAACTCAAACATGACCACCAAATCCCACAATGGGTAAAGATGGAATTAGTTGGGGGTCCTTGTGACCTTTGTTCCCTCTCTGAGGGGAGTTGGTTTTCATATATATTTATTATTTAGTGTGATGTTACTTTCCTCCGAAATCGTTTATTCTTAGAGTTCTTCCAACATTTTGATGTGGTCCCATCAAGGTTTCTCTAAATACTTTGAGGATCGTTAATGGGTCTCACCGTATTAACAAGTTGTATGGGACTCATCTCGAAGTCACTTAAATTATGTATTGTTACCAATGGGCACCAACCCATGAAAATATAAATTACATGAAGACAAGGGTAGATAATCGGGATTTGGTCGTGAATCTCCCTGATTCTAATAAGGATTACTGCGAACATGGACTGGTTGTGAAAAATTGGAAAAACTCTCCCCTTCCTAAGGGTGTGGCATATGAAATGCCAAGATACCCCAAGGAATAGAGGAGAATAGGTTAGAAAGTAGTTAAATTCATAACTTTGTAAGTCTTTTATTAATTTTGGTTGATGCTGAGTATTTTTCTTTATTCTTTGTAGATAAATCCAAGAAAAATACACCTCGCGAACACCACATCAATTTTATAAATATCTGAACAGTTTGGTCCATTCAACAAAGGGCTATAACTATTAATAACCCTAGGTCGGTGACATTTATGCTTAGCTACAAGAGTTCAACTACCTTCTTTGTTGAGAGGTCAGTCGAATAGGCATCGGTCCTCCACATCTCTTTGGACGATCCAGAAGCTTCTACCTCCCAAAACTCGGAAGGGTAGGGATGAAATGAGGAAGGGACGTCATCTCCTTTTAAATAACTAGGCATTTCACTGGTTCCGTCTACTACTATTTTTCATGGTGTTTTGTCCAAGATAAAAGTTATGAATGTAATCGTCGGTGGTACCAGGTCTCCCCCTACTCGCTAGTTAGGCAAAGAGAGATTTTTCTCGGTAGATGAGTAAGAAAGATGAAATTAGGGTCTCCACTAACCCCGTCGCCATAGATGACTCCCTCTCCAAAGATAATGAGCCACTTTTGAAGAGTCAAAATATGGATCAAATCCCTCATCCCCCACTCGACATTGTAGGGTGAAAATGTAGAATGGTCTGATTATATGTATAAATCGTAAACTAGGTCACACGCACACAACCAAATTCTACTTAGTCCAAATTTTATCTTGATTAAAATAGGTTTTCCTAAACATTCAAGATATTTAAAATAAATTTAATCCAAATAAACCACAAAGCAAACACAGAAGATAGGATATAAGGAAAAATTCCTTTCGATCAAAACCTATATTTTAGCACTTTTTGCAACTAGGTATTGCAGACAGACATCTACAGACTTATAAAACTTAGAGCTCCACTAATTGATGCAATAATGTATTCAATCCTAATTGCTAACAGGAAATGATTAATTTCCCTATAGTAAGCTCCACTTGCTTCGATGTTCACTGATCTGCCTTAGGAAACTGTGTTCCTATCATCAGTAGTGAAGATTTAATTTCACAAGGTTATGAACAGGGAGTATGTTCTTGGTGGTTTGAAAAAGTGATTTCAAATCATCTAAGGGATTGGAAAAATAAAAGGTTTTTATCATTAAAAAATGTCTAAAAGACTTGGTTTAAAATTCTGGTTTGCGTATCTATACATATTTATAAAAATCTTTAAGAGGTAGATATAAAAGATTGCATTTGAAATCTGGTAAAAATAATTTTTTACGTACTCGTTCGAACAAAGGTACCTCTCGTTCAACGAAGTACCCTTTCTCATTTGAACATGCATCAAACGACTGATCCAATAAGATTCTGGAGCTTGCAAAGATTTGTGATAGTCAATCTCAGTCAAACGAAGATCGAAGATGTTATAACGAGGTATAGGAACTCATTCGAATCACATCTAATGTCGTTCCAGTGACTTTGAAAAAATTTCAAAAAACTTTTTAAAACATTTTGGAAAAATAATTTAAGTTTTCAAACTCTTATAAATACCCCTAAACAAAAAGATTAGACAGAAACAACCTTATATACCTTCTCCAATAACTACAGTAATGATCGATCTTTGATTGTTGCATTTGGTCAATAACTTGTATTCACTTGAAGTCTTGAGAATATACATGATGGTAAAGATGGGTGTAACGGGATAAGAAAAACTTAAAAACATAATGAGCATTACAAATCTTGCTCTTACGAACCCCATTGGTTATTCTAATATAAAACACAAACCAAAAATAAATAACCCCTAAGGCAAGTTCAATTAATGCCTTCACAAATCCAAAAAGGAAAAGACACAAGTAACATCGTCTTCAACTAAAAATCTTCATCGTGTAGTCCATGAAATCATCAAGGCAGAAAAGACCTACATATATGAAGTAAAAGAAATAACATGAAATATAGAGTTTAAACAAAAAAATAAAAACTCCCCCTTAATATGTTCTCCCCCTTTTGTCCATAATAGACAAAAGGTTAGAAACTAATCCTGAAAATTTAGCATCATGAGAATCCAAAAATGAAATATCATCACAAAGAATAATCAAGTAAGCATATGCGATGAAACTTCAACGAAGAAACAAATTATTTTTGAAAAGTTTTGAATTTTTTTTTAGTATATAAAAATACATATAAGTACAAATATAAACAGTCGTACCATGGAGTAGAATGAAATCGTCTGAATCATGGAAATGGAATGGAATTATGTGATCTTAATGCAGGGGAAATTCAACATAGGCATGTGTATCAAAGGTGCACGAAGTCAAAACGATACTCCTAAAGAAATAAATCAATTCAACCTTAAGTGTAAAATATTTGAACTAAATGAAATTGACTCAACTTATGCAAATGTCTTGAATTTCAATGATTCTCAAAGAAATAACGTCAAACAATTTAATGTTTTTTAATGAAGTTATTTATGCAAACCCATTGGTATTCAATTTATAACACCCTTAAAATCTTACATTTTAAGCACAAACTCTCAAATTTTTTGAAGGAACCATATTGCTCGTGTGAATAAAGCCTCAATGAAAAAAAAACTTACCTTGGCACTTCTGTTGTTATATGTTGAAATCATCATTTAGGCTCTTTTCGATTATGGCCTTTGACGCAAAGAATATTGCTTCATTCTTAGCCCCTTCCCATTACTTAAATAAAAATCAATTTTTTTGGGAAAAAAATTATGATGAATGTTTCTTACTTGTATAATTAGTTCATAGTACATTTGGTTCGTAATTAGGCATGACTGAGATGAGAACACCCTAATCGACATATGACAAGCAAGTGAAAAGTTCAATAGTTTATGCATGTGTGAAATAAAGGTGATAGAAAGATTTTAGCATGAAGGAAGTAATCATCAAAGAACAATGCAATGCCAAACATGCATTATCAAACACACAAACAATAAATCCAACTCTCATAACACCATGAATAAGAAACATGAATGGATGGAATGCAATTGTGATTCAAACATCTTAACTGGGCATCTATATACGGTGTAAAACCAAATACAAAAATCTTTTTCAATTTTTGAAATTTTTATCAAAAATGAAATCATTTTAAATATTTTCTGAAACTTTTTCTAAGAGAAAAGAAAATCTTTTTAAAATTATTAAAATATAAACATAATAATACAATTTTGTAATAGGGACAAAAGATAACAACGTGATAATCACCTTATACTAGAAACAGTACTCGAACTCAATCAATGCAACAAATACCCACTGACTTCCTAAGATTCTAAAATTGAAATGTATATAAAGGTTTAGTGAAAATACTAGCTAATGGATGTCCAGTACTCACGAAACACAAGGAAATGATCTTCTCCTCAACAAGATCATGAAAAAAGTGCTCACTAATTCTAATGTGCTTCATATGGGAATGTTAGAGCGGATTACGGGAAATTAAGTTTTCACTCGTATTATCGCAAGAAATAGTCATTGTGCCTTTAGTAGTCCCATAATCTTCCAATATTTGTTTCATCCATGTTATCGTCTAAAAATGGGTTAGCTAATTTATGCCTTAGTCAGGGATTTATATGGTAATAAAAAATACAAATAGATGAAAAATAGAGAAGGGAGGCGAGAGATAGTGAAAGACACAAATTTAGTGGTTAGGCCCAAAAAATGGTGCCTACGTCCACAAGTGTTGTGATGATATTTAGGGGTTCTGAAAGTAATTACCCCTTAGGGTTTGTACTTAAGAGAGAGAGAGAGAGGGAGAGAGGCCCTTTCTCCGTAGAAGTCTCTCCTATTTATAGTTAATTATCCCCCCTAATATTAAGGGATCGGTGGAATGCATTTATAGGTCAAGCAGTTACACCTTTACATGGGGTGTGACAGATAATATAGAATTGGTTACAGCCCAGTCATAGTGGGAAGAAATATATGTGCATCACATTCCTAAATATCAGGTGTCACCAACGTGATTAGTGGGTTTTCCTTGCGTGTATAGGTGCATACGGTAAAGACTTGGTCAACAAGGCAAATTTTCACTTCTTCCTAACTGTTGTCATGTTATATGTTCGGCGTGCTCAGCCACCCAGGAGGTATCTGAGTCGAGCATAATTAAGAGGTAGGTTGATCATAAATTATTACCTTTAGATGGTCCTTGTCCTTCCACATAGGATCCACATGGCTTATGACATTTAGGGCATAATAAAAGCCCCCAAGACTTCATGCATGAGCGAACTTTGCAACATCTTCTCATGGCAGATATGACTTTTGAGTGGTCATTGTAAGGGATAAATGGATATAGTATTAATATTATTGAATGACATAAATTATGTTCGTCTTGCTTTCTAAATGTCCTAGGCTGAGCAGATGGACTTTGAGTTATTTTAATTTATAAGGACACATGTCAGATTAGGAGATAAACGGCCAGGTAATAATTATTGACATGCAAGGGTGAAGGTTCTATGTATTAATGATTGGCTTTTCTATTATCTCATCATAAATGACGTGACCTTTAGTCGCTAATACGTAACTTATAAAAAGGGTTTTGTCCCTTCATTTGAAGTCACTTTATTCAAATTTGTGACGGTCCTAAAGAGAGAAACTGAGCCCAACCTTATTAAGAGAACTTATAACCTTATAGTCTGAGAGTTCCATCGTCATCTCTACCTTCCCCTCCTCTAGTGTAGCCTTTAGCTTTCATTTTTCACTTCCTCTTTTGAGACTAACAGGTACGCATCTTTTGGCCTTCTTAGGGTTTCTTCCGTCTACTTTTTATGCCACATTCTCTTAATGTTTGTTATTGGGTTGATCTTACTGAGAATTTTGTTGGAGGGTTGATCGTTAGGTAAACATTGAGTTACTTGGCTTAGGAGCTAGATATTTTTAGGTTTTTTATTATTTTCCCTATTTTCTTTTTTCAACCCCCAAATTCGTTCTTTCAGGTCGAAGACAAAGGTACAATCATTATATTGATGACTTTTTCACCCCTTTTGTGATTGTTTAAAATATTATCTGAATTAGAGTCTACTTACCCTGGGATTACAACTATAAGGTTCCCACCCTTCAGGTAGTACGCCATGAGGAAGAACTAGGGCATCTAAATTATACCCCCCAAAGTTGCATCTAGTAATGGTTATATCCCTTTTCCATATAAACCTCCAATCTTTTTCCCCAATTTAAATGACAAGGGTGTAAGTAGCTCTTTTCTACATCCTGAAGGAGTAGGTTTAGAAAACAGAGAGAGTATGTCGACCATAAACCTGGAATCTTTGTATGAGGAAGTGAGGTCAGATAGGGATTGTTGATACCAAATTTAGTCTGCTGACATGGCTCAATTAAGTGGAGACACGTGGCAATCTGCATGGCAATAACAAACACATCTGAACAACACCTTGACTTCGAGGAACTCATTTTCCCTGACCAACTCAAATACTCCAAGCAGTAGGTACTCTCCGAGGAACTTTACTGCACCGAGCAACTCAGGGATGCCGAGATACTTAGGCGGTCCGAGCAGCTTTGGCGGTCCGAGCTGCATCTCGATCAAAGCATTTATTGTCAGACAATTAAGAGGATTAAATGGGCATTAAATGCTGATTATTATCATACGGATGTATACGCTTATTGAACAGCTATGTATTACCCATTCACATGTACAGCCTCATGGCTATAAATACATTGTATCAACCTCATTGTAAAGGGACCGAAATTTCTTGAGATAAACCTCACCTCGAGAATTTCTAAACAGTCTATAATAGCACCAACAGTGGACGTAGGCCATTTGTTCAAGGCTGAACCACTTTAAAATCTCTTTTCTTATTTATTTTTATTTGTGATTCAATAATTAGAGATAATCTAATTTTTACATCAACGGATTCAATAATAGCACCAACAGTGGACGTAGGCCATTTGTTCAAGGCTGAACCACTTTAAAATCTCTTGTCTTATTTATTTTTATCTTTGATTAAACAATTAGAGATAATCTAATTTTGTACATCAACAGATTGGCGCCGTCTATGGGAAACGACTGTAATTTTCATTTTTCACCAAAAACAATTCATCACCAATGGCTGACAATCCTGAATCTAGCAATCGAAACGCTGGAAACCCCCTAAATCCATTCGCTCCTCTAAATATCCAAGATCTAGCTAGAATCATGGCCAGTTTGGCTCAAGGCCAGACAGCCATGCAAGAAACAATGAGACAATTCATGCAAACTATCCAAGGTGGAGCATCAACCTATTCAGGACAACGAAGCGGTCAAAGAAATACTCATTTACTTTCTTCACGCATTAGGCAAAGAGATTCATATCGCACTAATAAATCTGAAGATTTTTCTTATCAATCGGGTCGAACTTCGTCAGCACGAGCCACAGATACTGAACAACACGTCACTCTCTCTCCGGAAAGGACCAGTGCAATGGAAAGATTGAGTAGGGTCTCTCATTTTGATCGATTGGGCCCTAGGAAGAATAAAAGTCCTCATAAGGTTGTGTCGAGAAATTTTCGACGACCATTTGATCTAAGAGAGGGTTCTGCCCAATCACAACCAGTTGCTCGACAAGATAGATCCCAGGAAGCAACTTCAACACGATCCATTGCTCGAACCAATAGGCCCGAGGAGGGAAATGATGCGTGGAAAGGCTCTATTCAGAGGTTGGAGGATAGATTACGGGAAATGGACAAGGCCAAGAATCCTCTACAAAGAACTTTTGTCCAAGGGACACCTTTTGTCCAAGCAATTATGGATTTTCCCACACCATCAAAGTTCAAAGCACCTGTTGTGACTCCTAAATATGATGGAAAAACCGACCCTATCCTTCATATAGAGCAATACCAAGCTGCTGCCGACATCTATGTTGTGCCAGATGAGATGAGATGCAGGGCATTCTCGGGAACTCTTACAGGATCTTCTCAAATATGGCAGAATAATCTTCCTCGGGGTAAGATTTCAACTTTTTTTCAATTGGCCGAGCTCTTTATTGGAAACTTCTGTTTTGGAGCAAAACCTGTTAAACGAGTAGCACACTTGTTAAGTGTTAGACAAAAGGCAGGTGAGAGCACCAGGGATTATATAACTCGTTTAAATAACGAGAAACTTGAAGTTATTGACTACGAGGAAAAGACAGCGATCACTGCTCTGATGAGTGGGCTGTTGCCCAACAAGTTGTACTACACTTTGGCAAAAGATCCACCCAGAACCATGTCAGAATTGATGGCAAAAGCGGCCAAGATCATGAATGCCGAGGAGGCTATGGCTGCAAAGAAGAATATGGATACCAAATAAACCAAGGTGGAGGTTGATAAGGCCAAAAAGAAAGAGCATAAGAACAATGGTGGTGACAAACACTCAAAAACAAAGTCATCATGGGAGGTATTAAAGAAATTTGAAAATTATACTCCTTTGAAGGTAGACATCAACCATGTTCTAGACGAAATCAAGAACATCGAGGAGTTAAACTGGCCAGGGAAAATGAAGTTAGACCCTGACAAGAGGAATAAGGCCAAATATTGCAAGTTTCATAAGGATCATGGCCATATGACCAAAAATTACATAGCTCTTCAGAATGAGATCGAAACACTCATTAGATGAGGAAAACTGGCAAAGTATGTTGATAGTAGAAATGAAAGAAAAAACAACAACTGAGCAGGAGAGAGGTCTAGATCTCCTCGTCGAGCAGAGGAGAACAAGAAAAGAGACCATGAAGATGATCCAGAAGACGACCCTAATCTTCCCAAAAGACCAAGGCAGCCAGAATTGCAATGTTATTACAGGTGGAGATGCAGGAGGCGGAGACCTTACTACAGAAAGAAAAACTTACCTCAATGAGGCTCAAGCCTGTTCATATATTCAACGAATAAACATGGCTGAAGATGATCGCCCGAGGAAGGTCAACAAAGAAAAATTGGTCATCGGTTTCTCAAAAAACGACCTCGCAGGTGTGTTGTATCCTCATGATGACCCATTGGTGATCAAAATGAGAATGAAAGAAGTGATGATCTTGAGAGTACTGGTTGATAATGGTAGCTCGGCTGATATTATGTTTTACTCATGCTTCGACAGCTTAAATCTAAAGTTATCTCAGTTGGAGCCTTATCATAGGCCCCTCCTCGATTTTGCTGGCGAGAAAGTTTTTCCACTTGGGACGATCAAGTTGGATATGTTCATTGGTACATGGCCTGCTTGTCGAACCAAAAGAGTACGCTTCTTCGTGATGGATAAAAATGTTCAATCAGCCTACAATATCATTATGGGAAGGGTAGGATTGGAAAAGTTTAAAGCAGTACCATCTATGGTACATCAATGCCTAAAATTTCCAACCAATTTTGGAGTAGGAGTTGTAAAGGGTGATCAAAAAGTAGCTCGAGAATGCTACTATTCATCTACCGAGCAGGAGGAACTGGAGGAATCTAGGAAAAAGACTATTACCTATCAAGTGGATGAAGGTGCAGAAGTTGAAACATTGGATCCTAGAGACGAGTCGCAACTCGTGAAAGGTCAGGTGGTGGAAGTTATTGAAAACATCATTTTGGACGACGAGCACCCTGAACGAACAACTCATATAGGTTCGTCGTTAGACGCCTCACTAAAATAAGAATTGATAGTTTTCTTAAAAAGCAGAAAATAAACTTTTGCTTGGAGTCATGAGGATATGCCCGGAATAGACCCAAATTTCTTATGTCACGAGCTCAATGTGAATAAGGAGATCAAGCCAGTAAAGCAGAGAAGAAGAGTGTTCAGCCCCGAGAAGAACCAAGCTATACAGGAGGAGGTCGAGAAGCTTCAGAAATCTTGCTTTATTAAAGATGTTAAATATCCAGACTGGTTAGCAAACGTAGTGATAGTGAAAAAGAAGAACAACAAATGGAGGATGTGTGTAGAATTCACCGACCTCAATAAAGCATGTCCAAAGGATCATTTTCCCTTGCCCCGAATTGATCAACTAGTGGATGCTACCTCGGGACACGAGCTGCTAAGCTTCATGGATGCTTATTCTGGTTACAACCAGATTCAAATGAAACCTGAAGACAGGGAGAGTACTTCTTTCATTACCCCTAGGGGAACTTATTGTTATAATGTTATGCCTTTTGGTTTGAAAAATGCAGGTGCGACATATCAGCGGCTGATGAACAAGGTGTTTTCAGAACAAATCAGTTGTAAAATGGAAGTCTATGTTGATGATATGCTGACAAAGAGAAAGAAAGATGATGACCATCTAGTTGACTTAGGCCAGACCTTTGATCAATTAGATAAATATCAAATGAAGTTGAACCCGACCAAGTGCATATTTGGAGTACGAGAAGGCATGTTTCTAGGGTATATTGTCAATCAACGAGGCATTGAAGCAAACCCTGAAAAGATCAAAGCTCTATTGGGACTACGATCTCCAACGACAAAGAAAGAAGTGCAAAGTCTTACAGGACGAGTAGCAGCACTTAACAGATTTGTATCGCAAGCAACTGATAGAGGCTTCCCATTCTTCAAAACGCTCCGAAAGACTTTTGAATGGAATGAAGAATGCGAGAAAGCTTTTCAAGAATTAAAGAAATATTTGGGAGCACCTCCACTGTTGTCCAGACCAGTAATGGGAGAAAGGTTGTACTTGTATCTGGCAGTTTCAGAAAATGCAGTTAGCTCGGCATTAATAAGAGTAGAGGATGGAGTATAAAAACCAATTTATTACACTAGTAAGGCCTTCCGAGGAGCAGAGATCAGATATCCAAAACTGGAAAAGTTGGCACTGACGCTGATCGAAGCGAGTAGAAGAATGAAACTGTACTTCCAGGCTCATACCATAGTCGTATATACTGATATGCCATTAAGGCAAGCTCTTCATAAACCAAAAAAATCAGGAAGATTGATGTATTGGGCAATAGAACTCGGCGAATACGATATAATTTATGAGCCTAGATCGTCACTAAAAGGGCAAGCAATAGCAGAGTTCACTTATCCTGATACCCCTGAGGAGCAAAAGCTGAACACCGACAACCTGTGGATGTCACAGAATCATCAAAATTAAACCCCAATCAACTTAAGTTGGTCGGAGAGCAAGAGGAGAAGGTCGACCAGCAGCGAAGTGTGGTAGAAATGGAGATAAAGGAGCAACAAATATTCCATCGAGGAACTTTGTCCAATAAGAAGTTTGAAGATGAAATACCTGTATGGAATCTATATGTGGATGGCTCATCATGCACCTCGGGTAGTGGAACTGGGATTTTATTGAAAAGTCCAGACGAGATCGATATAGAATATGCTCTACGCTTTCAATTTCAAGCTTCTAATAATGAGGCCAAATATGAAGCGATGATTGTAGGTCTTAGTCTGGCAAAAATCATGAAGGAAGAGCAGGTAATCATATGCAGTGATTCACAGTTGATTGTAAACCAAATGCTTGGTGTATATACAGCAAAAGGAGAGTTGGTGATTAAGTACCATGCAAAGGCAATGGAATTGGTATCGGAATTTATTACTGTTCAATTGGTCAGAATACCAAGAACGGAGAATGCAAGAGCAGACGCTTTAGCTTGATTAGCATCGTCTACTCGTACCGAGCTACGAAGAACAATCCCAATTGAAGTTCTAGCTGGTCGGAGCATAGATGAAGATCTGACGATGAATTTTATTACCCTTGATTTAGGGCCATCGTGGATGGATCCCATCAGGGCATATACTGAGGAGGGAGAATTACCGATTGACAAATTCGCAGCCAAGAAATTGAAGTTTAAAGCTGCTCATTATTTACTAACTAATGGAATTCTATACAGACGAGGAATCATAGTTGGCTTGCAGAGGTGTGTACATCTCGCCGAGGTGAAGGATTTGATTGAAGAAGTCCATGAAGGGTCTTGTGGAGCCCATGTAGCAGGTCGGACACTTCTGCAAAGAATAATGACGCAAGGATATTACTGGCCAACGATGAGGGTTGATTGTATAGCCTATGCCAAGAAATGTGACAAGTGTCAGCGCTTCTCCTCCATCTGAAGAACTCCCCAAGCATTGTTGACACCCATTACTTCCCCTTGGCCATTTGCCATGTGGGGAATTGACTTGGTCGGGCCACTTCCAACGACTAGAGGAAGATTTAAATATCTCGTCGTCACAGTGGATTATTTTACTAAGTGGGTAGAAGCCGAGCCTCTTGTCGACATGACATACGAAAAGGTGTACCAATTTATTTGGAAAAATATCATTTGTAGATATGGTCTTCCCCATGCATTCATCACCGACCATGGAACACAATTTGACAATGAGGAGTTCGTTGCCTATTGTCACCAGTCAAATATCTTGAAGATCCACTCGGCACCAGGCCATCCCCATAGAAATGGACAAACTGAAGTGACAAACAGAACATTACTAAATGGTTTGAAGAAAAGACTGAATGACGCGAAAGTAAACTGGATCAATGAGCTACATTCAGTATTGTGGGCTTATCGTACTACTCCCCAAGCAGCAACTGGAGAATCTTCATATATGCTAGCATTTGGAAGTGAAGCTGTTATACCTGCCGAGTTGGGCCTCCCAACACACCGAGTGCTGAACTTCAATTCCCCTGTCAACGATTTAATGAGAAGGTTAGACTTGGACATGCTCGAGGAAGTTAGAGAAGAAGCAGCCATCAGGAATGCTGCTTACCAGCAACGAACAACTTTGTTCTACAACAAAAGAGTGAAGAAGTGCGACCTAAAAGAAGGAGACTATGTGCTAAAGAAAGTGATTCAAAAGCACAGCAAACTGGAAGCGAACTGGCATGGACCTTACCGAGTTACAGAAGTTGTTCGACTAGGAACCTACAGAATAGAAACTTTAGAAGGGGAGGAGTTTAAGAATGCATGGAATGCAGAGCACCTGCGCAAATATTATCAGTAATGTAAACCCTCATGTAATGCAGTTTCATCAGTATGAATAAAATGAGAATATTCTACCCAATTCTCTCCTTTTGATGAAATTTTTTCGCGGAATACTAGTGCTACACGCTACTCAGCAAAATCCACCAACTTCGGTTGGTCGGGAATAAAAAATATTTCCCAGAAATACCAACTCCGGTTGGTTGGGAAGAAAATCCACCAACTCCGGTTGGTCGGGAATAAAAAATATTTCCCAGAAATACCAACTCCGGTTGGTTGGGAAGAAAATCCACCAACTCCGGTTGGTCAGGAAGAAAAATATATTTCCCAGAAATACCAACTCCAGTTGGTTGGGAAGAAAAGCCACCAACTCCGGTTGGTCGGGAATAAAAAATATTTCCCAGAAATACCAACTCCGGTTGGTTGGGAAGAAAATCCACCAACTTCGGTTGGTCGGGAATAAAAAATATTTCCCAGAAATACCAACTCCGGTTGGTTGGAAAGAAAATCCACCAACTCCGGTTGGTCGGGGATAAAAATATTTCCCAGAAATACCAACTCCGGTTGGTTGGGAAGAAGATTCACCCACTATTGTTGGTCGGGAATAAAAAAAATTTACCAACTAAGGTTGGTCGAGAATTAAAAACACCAACTCTCTTTGGTCGGAAATAGTTGGTTAAACAAATAATGGCTTAGAATTAAAAAGTGATCAAGAAAAATTTTAATACTTGAAACATTTCACCAAGTTGGTCGAGAAACAAAATATCATCAACTCTGGTTGGTCGACAAATGATTATTACCAATTTATGATAGTCAATAATAAGTTTCACCAACTTTAGTTGGTCGGCAAATAACACAATATTGTTATCTTTTTAACAGATATACATGCACATTCATTAGTAAATAAGTAAAGTGCTACCTACAAGACAATGGCAATCAAGATTTCAAAGAAAAATAGAAGTTTTTCATTAAATCCAAAACAAAATACATAAAAAAATTATTACATCAGGAATCCTATTCTATGGGTTTCTTCCCCTCTGATTTTGAAACAGGTTCTTCACCAGCAGGAGGATCGTCTAAGGCATGGGGGAGTTTATGAAGTTCAAATCTTTAAGCATCCTGATGTTCATAACTGATGGACGATCAAGAAGGTGCTCTGGGCGAGATATCTCAAAGTTGGAGTGAAGACTATAGTCGCCGAGATACTTTGAAATTAGGCATTGTGGAATGGCTCGAGCAGGAATCAAGCTCATATCAAGATTGAAAGGAGGCACTGGTAAGTCGAGCAACCCAGGATTGTGGTAATCCCACAAGTAATGACCTTATTCCAACTTCAGTACGCCCAAAGCATTTAGCCATCCTTGCTTATAACCCACATTATTTGCATTCTGGATCCGATCATCTAAATGGTAGAGGGCTTCATTATAACCAGCCATCCATAACTCCCTAGGCTATTTGTGGAACTAGTAAGTTAATATTTCTAACTGCTCGTGGAGATTCTTCACCAAGTTCGTTTTATTATCCAAGGCAGAATTTTGGGCCGCCAGTTGCTCGTCTAAAATTTGGATTTTCTTAGACATCTCAGCTAATGCCTGGTTCTTTGCCACCAATTGGAAAGCTTGGTTCTCCAGAGCCGATTGAGTTCTTTGCTCCTCAATAGTAATCCGAGCAGCTCTTGCTCATCCACGAGAAGCTCTTCCTCGTCCCCGAGCAGAGGTAGAAGGCCCAATCCTCTTCAAGGTTTCTAATTTATCCCTCAAGTTGGCATTTTTAACCTCCAAGAAAGAGAATCCCTCGTCGTTTACAGGGACCAAAGCGTTTGAGGTAGAGGCTATAGACCTCAGCTGGGATACCTCTCCTCGCAAGTTATTATTTTCTTGCTCCAGTAACTTGGCTATCTGCCTGTGCTCCTCGACCTCGGTCTTCAAAGTTCTCTCCCTCACCTCATAAGCAGCAAACAACTTATCATATCCTTTATCGGCATTCAGTTGGTGATACTTCTTCTCATATCCTTGGTGCAAGAGGGCTGAAAATTCCTTGTATTATTGTTGAAGCTCCTCGAGAGTGCTCTAAAGGTCTTCAATCATCTCATAATATGCTACATTATTAGCCACTGCCCGGTTGAGCAGACATTTTAAGTACTGATAGGCTTCGATTGCTTGTTCTGAAGCATTTGGACCGAGGATATAAACAATTTGAGCTTCAGTCATATCTGTATGACCAGCTTTTAAGTACTCATTACATTGCCTCAACAATTTTGTATCATGAGCAGATAACAATTTCATCCTGGCCATAAACTAGTAAAAAGAAGAGATAGCAAGAATCAATAAGGATCAAGAGGAAGAGAATCAATGAATAGTAAAAATTTCAAATTTTATTACATCATAAAAGAGAAGTACATATTTCAGAGTTACAATTGGCAAAAATAAACAAAGAGAAAAATCCGAACAACTCTACACCTTTTCCTTGTCTCCCAAAACTTTCTCGGGAGGCTGGGATAAGGAGGTAGGTTTCTCGGATGGTACAGATGGTTGCTCGGTGGGTGCTGAAGGCTGCTCGATTGAAATAATGGATGGTTGAAGTTGTTCGCAGGAAGGCTGGACAACTGGGGGTGAGAAATTTGATCTCCCTTCACCATGGAGGATTCCTCAGAGGCAGCTTCATCATCTTCTTCTTCTTCAGGAGTTGGAGGGGGGCAGGGATGTGTCGCTAAAACAGATCAGAATTTTCATCAACATTCATCTCTTTCAGGGCAGCGACCCAGCCATCCCTAAAGTACTTAAGGCTACCATATTCCACTTGCAACATCATGGCAGTCAGACCCTTATTCCACCCCTTATCCCAGTCAGCACTGAAGGAGTTTTTCACAGCCAACTTCCTTTTCGCCTTCTCTGAGGAAAGCTTCTCAAAAAGAAGTTCCTCGGTATCCTTCAATTTATTCTCCACTTCTTCCTTCTGACGACCTACTTCATGAAGCTTGTTTAGCTCTTCTTCAGCAGCCTTGAGCTTACCTTCAAGCTCCCCCAGCATTTTAGAGCTTCCCTTCGAGCTCTTTATTCTTACTTTCTAATTCTTTTATTTTCTTCTCCAATCCCTTGAAGACTTCAACAGCTTTATTCCTCTCCTGCTCGGCCGAATTGAGCTGCTTCTCCCAAGTAGCTTTATCATCAACATACTTCTGACGAGAATCTTTCAGAGACTGCGTCAGACCCACCAAAGCTTCCTCTACACCTGACGAGGAGCTTAAAGCTTTAATAGCTTCATCCTTCTTCAAAATTGTATTAAAATAGGTTACCAACTGGGAAAAGAAAACAATAGCAAGTCAGTGAAAAAATATAACAGTGGAAAAATGAAAGTTTAGGACAATAATACTTACAGAAGCAATATGACGAGCAGCCAATGTGGTAACCATGTCCCGAGAAAGATTTTCTTTAATACCTTGGATCTCGGGAATGATCCAAGACTTCACCGAGGTCATGGCAGAGCTCGGGGCAACAAAAGTGGGAACACCACTTCCAGTAGTCGGGGGCTGAGAGAAGGATTCAGCCAAATTGACCGAGGAGCTTTTCTTCAGCCTCCTCTGAGGAGCATCAACGGTGTCGACCAAGGATGTAGTCTTAGTCGGGGATATGACTATCACCTCGCTTGGAGCAGCGACCTTGCTCGGAGCCGCTGGGGGCTTCTCGACAACCTTCACAGTAGCAGCCGGAGGAGGTGCATTAATTTTTCTTGTCCCTTCTTCTGGGACATCATGTTTGCTTCTCTTTGCCTCTCCGGCAACAGAGGCATATTTCTCGAAGAGGGCAGGAGATCTTTTTTTCTTCATTCTTTCACTCAGAGGGATATGTGACTCAGGTGAAGAACTTGCAAAAGTAGGTATTGGTTCTACGTCACTTATCATCGGATGAGTAGTAAAAGACGAGGTGTAACTCTTATACTGCAGCAAATATGAAGCTGAACTGATATGCTCGTCGGCAACAGTCTGATGCAAACCCCAGATAAGTTTCAGATGTTTTAAGTTAACTTCTGTCTCTTTTGGAGACCTTCTTTTGCTGTCAATTGCAAATAAATGAAAATTAAAATATCAGTGACACATTTTATCAAACACAAAGAAAGCATAATTTCAAAAATAAAGTAAAGTAAAAACAACCTATTCCATTGCCATAGGGAGGGCATCTGGGACCCTGATACACATCATCTCCAATTAGTGGAGCATGTTGCCAAACCATTCTCGAAATAATCCCTATTGGCATCTGGGAGATTGACCACTAAAGCCCTATTTAAAAATCTAGTTTTCAAGTAAAAAGTACTGTCGCTGACAGCTCATCTATAGAAAAACATAATTTCTAGAATTCCTATACGAGTTCCATGAATCTAATTTAATCTATGAACCCCATTAACTATTCTCCATATATTGGGGGCTATTTTTGCAGGAACCACATCAAAATATTGACATAATTCTTGACACAAAGGGTTTGGGAGAAAAGAAAAACCACATTCAGCCACGAAGAGACTGTGGAACCAATGTCCCTCAACCAAATGGAAAAAATCTAAAGGTTCAGAAAGTTCCTCCAGAACAACCCATGAAGGAATAGAGAAATCAGAGCGAAACTTATCAAGCGATTCAACAAGGTAAACCATGATGAATAAAGGAAATAAAAGAGAAGGAAGAAGATCTTACAGGAAAAGGATGGATCTGTTGACAATGAACGATGAAAGGGATGAACGCACAAGAGAGAGAGAAAATGGAAAACTCAAAGATACAGATTTGAAAAAGTAAAAGATGATATGATTTTCTGCAACGCTTAAATACCTTACCTTGGGAAAAGGTGAAAATAATCATTATAAAGGGAGACGTTTACGCTACCGGCGGCTAAAAGGACAAAAAGGGCGCGAATATCGAAGCAGTTAGAAAAATTCGAAAAGTTTGATTCTATGAATTCGAAAAGAAAAATAAATGCAAAGAAAACACTCCTAAAATCCAGGATGACCATTTAATCCCTCCCTATTTTGAGAAGAATGTTCGACAATCCTAATTCTCGAATTGTGAAACATTGGGGGCTTCTGTTGATACCAAATTTAGTCTACTGACATGGCTCAATTAAGTGGAGACACGTGGCAATCTACATGGCAATAACAAACACATCTGAACAACACCTTGACTTCGAGGAACTCATTTTCCCCGACCAACTCATGGATGCCGAGATACTTAGGTGGTCCGAGCAGCTTTGGCGGCCCGAGCTGCATCTCGATCAGAGCATTTATTATCAGACAAGTAAGAGGATTAAATGCGCATTAAATGCTGATTATTATCATACGGATGTATACGCTTATTGAACATCTATGTATTACCCATTCACATGTACAGCCTCATGGCTATAAATACATTGTATCACCCTCATTGTAAAGGGACCGAAATTTCTTGAGATAAACCCCACCTCGAGAATTTCTAAACAGTCAATAATAGCACCAACAGTGGACGTAGGCCATTTGTTCAAGGCTGAACCACTTTAAAATCTCTTGTCTTATTTATTTTTATCTGTGATTAAACAATTAGAGATAATGTAATTTTTTACATCAACTGATTTAATAATAGCACCAATAGTGGATGTAGGCCATTTGTTCAAGGATGAACCACTTTAAAATCTCTTGTCTTATTTATTTTTATTTGTGATTAAACAATTAGAGATAATCTAATTTTTTACATCAACGGATTCAATAATAGCACCAACAGTGGACATAGGCCATTTGTTCAAGGCTGAACCACTTTAAAATCTCTTGTCTTATTTATTTTTATCCGTGATTAAAAATTTAGAGATAATCTAATTTTTTACATCAACAGGGATGATGAGGCTAGGCCTAGAAGAGTGGGACCATTCCCCACCACATCTCCGGTAGACAAACCCTTATATGAGGAGATAAATAATGAGAATCAGGACACTGTTGATTCTTATGATGCATATGATCTTACTATAAATAATTCAAGGTGGTATGCCAGTGATATTCAATAGGACAAGCTGT
Source organism: Sambucus nigra (assembly GCA_949130495.1). NCBI lineage: Eukaryota > Viridiplantae > Streptophyta > Magnoliopsida > Dipsacales > Adoxaceae > Sambucus > Sambucus nigra. The sequence continues at coordinate 757,640,968 of OX422209.1, forward strand.
ATCTTCTAAGGGAAAAGTATAGCATTCCTATTGGCATCCAAACCAAAATCCCATAACACTAACTCTGATGAGATTTGTCTTTCCCTCTGGGCTCTTCAGGTGGGTCTTAGGTTTCCCCTCCACTTAGTCATAAGGTCGATCCTCAGTGGGTATGGTGTCACCTTAACTTAACTTCCCCCGAACCCATAAAGGATTATTATTTGGGAAATAATGTTCTGGAAGAACAGGTCTGAGTTTGACTTGACTATGGATATTAATAGATATATATCCATGCGTTGCAAGATAATGCCAAAGCCCCGGGTTATTATTTTTCCCTAGGAAGTCTCTCCTGAGGATAGTGACGGAGGCCCAAACTAGTAACCATAGCTGGAAGGGACAATTTGTTTTTGCCAAAGGTGATTGGAAGTTCAGGGGCCACGAGAAGGATAGGACATGTAGAATTACTTGGGAGTGGAATGGTCCGAACAGAATAGGTAAACATTTTTTGACAATAATGTGATTTGATTATTAAATCCTGATATCTTCTCATGTTGGTTATTATAATCTTCTTTTTCTTTGAGTGAAGAAGGTCCCCAGGTTGCCTACTATTGTGGTTGATCTAATTAAGGCCTATTGCATGAATAAGCCTCCTATATTCGAGGAGTTATTTTTCGTAGAGAAATTTATTTATGTGGGATACCATACCTTACCAAGCAGAGCTCCTCCTATAGAAGTTCAAGTACTTTTTGAAGAGTACGTTCTACGAGAGACCACTTTGGGTACAGCCGAACCTTTGGAGGAAGAAACTAATCTTGACCTAAATATAGGTATTAATATACTCTATGTGTGGTTTATTTTGTGATTTCTTATTTACTTATGCCTTCACTCGTTATATGTTATTTTCATCTCCCTCCGAGCACACATCTAAAACTACTCTAGGAATTGTACCCCATTTTATTGATCGAAAGACAATAGAGCTTCTTTGCAGGAAGAAGATTGAGGCTGAGAAGTGCAAGATGGAGGCCTAAAAGAAGAAGGATGAGGTCGAGAAAAAGGTCAAACATAAGTAAACACGTACAGAGTAAAATACTCAGCTAGGGACTAAAGATGCTCTTGCCAATTTAACTAAGTCCAAGGGTAAAGCACCCATATATTCGCATGTGCCTACAGCTGGTGACAAATTTCCTCTAGAGACCTAGTCAGCTAAAATGCTCCCAAAGAGCAAAGAATTATGGAAACCAGGTCATTTTTTCGGTCGGTGATAGGTCAGGGGTTTTCTCCCCATTATGGGGAGGTGGAAGAATTCAAGTTCGATCCTGTCCACATCATTTCGTCAGCGAAGCTGCGAGCCGACCCAGAGTTTATTTTTCATCAAGCCAATAATGCTACCGACCTCTTGGGAAATTATGGGTATAGTAAGGATTTTGAATTCTTGTGGGGATATGACCCTGATTCGTTATGGAGGTTGCTTCAGTGTAGGCTATATGTGGTAAGATTTTCTTCTTATTCACATTGTGTGTTTTTGAATAATCTGATCAACCTGATGCCCTTGTAATTATTCATAAATTATTATTGCTTCCATTATGTTGAAGGAGAAGTCAGTGGTTAATCACGTGGCTACAAGGAAATGTTGAAGAAACTAAGAAACCAAAAGCTGACATAGAGCAAGAGCCTAAGAGTCTGAAGAAAGTAAGAGGGGAACTTGAGGAAAGGGATGAGTAGTTAATGGCTAAGACTGTAGCGCTGAGTTCGATTAAAGATAATTCCAAGTTGTGCGACAGAGCATCCACTGATAAAGTTAGGATAAAGAGTTTAGAGGACGCCTTGTCCTTGACAAACAGGATGGTAGACGAAGATGCCCAAGTAAATGCCAAGCTAACTCAAGATCTTCAGATGGCCCAAGAGGCTCTGACCACAATGGAGGAGACTGGGGTGATTAAATATAAGTCTTATGGAGATTATAACATGGACTGTGAGGGCTTCTTCATGGACGGTTATAAAGATATCAATAATAGGGTGATGACTCATTACCAAGACATTATTTCCCTGGTGAGCGCTTGGGAAGGCGATAACGAAGAAGCCACTTCCTTATTGGATGAGAAGGTGGTGAGCATTGATAATGTTGTTGATGAAGATCTTTTGGCAAATTCTAACCTTCCTACCCCCTCAGACCATTTGGAGGCCCCTATTTCTTGATTTTTTTATGGGGATTTTCTATTATATGATTGTACTCTTAATTTTTACTATGCAACATCGAACTTTTTCTATAATCTATATAGTATTATGATTTGAAAATGATCCAAATATATGCTCGTGGTTGTTCTTTTTGTTGTTTGCCTTGATATTGGTAATTATGTACTTGAGCATATATTTATATATTTTTTTATCATAAGTAGGTATAGAGTTTGCTCGGACTTAGGTAAAGCATGCGCTAACCGCTAGTTACTTTAGTAATTTCTAGAGTTCTAAAGGTGATTATCCTTACGTTAGGATATGATCGGATCTCAGTTGACCGTAGAGCAGGGAAATCCTTCTACTCTAGTATGGCCTTCCTTTTTGTGATTTATCTTGTGACCAAATCGTACACGAAGTTCACTTTTCTATTCGTGACTTGGTTGTTCACTTAAGTTATACAGGTTTTCTATTCATGACCTGTTTGTTCAACGAAGTCATAGAGAATTTTATAGTTTTATGTTCGTGACTTGTTTGTTCAACGAAGTCGTACATAATTTTACAACTTTATGTTAGTGACTTATTTGTTCAATGAAGTCATATAGAATTTTATAATTTTCTGTTCGTAAACTCGTATATTGAAGTTGTTCAGGAGCCATTACTAAGTGATATGCATATATCATGTGCTTGAAAAAAGGAAATAAAAGAAAGGATCAACAGAATTGTAATTTTATTAACGGTAACTTGCAATACATGATAAGAAGCACAAACATTCATCTTAATAACATTATTGGTAATATTTTCTCAAGTGTTCTGCATTCCAGTGATTTTTTAAGTGTTCGCCTTAGAGTGTTTCAATACGATAAGTTCCTGGTTAGACGATGCTTGATACTCGGTATGGGTCACTCTAGTTAGGTTCTAACATGTTGCCTTTCTAGATAATCATCTTCATGACATAGTCACCTTCTTTTAAATTGCTCGGTTTCATACGGCATTATAGAAGCTGGTGGTTCTTTTTTGGTAAGTAGCAACCCTTAACGCTGCATTTTCCTTTACCTATTCCATTAGGTCCAAGTCTAATCTCCTCATCAGATCATTTTTTGGAGAATCAAAATTGAGACCTCAGTGGCTAGGGAGACCTATCTGGCGGGACCACAGCTTTTGTGCCAAAAGCTAACATGTATGGTATTTCTCCAGTAGCAGTCCTAAGGGTGGTTATGTAAACCCAGAGCACGTTGTATAGCTCATTGATCCAATTTCCATTCACATCATCCAATATCTTTTTGATTTTATCTAAGAGAGTTTTATTTCTAACCTAAGTTTGATCATTGCACCAGGGATGCCCATGGGCAGAGTGAAGCTTCTGGATCTTTAATCAAGTGCAATAATCCTCAAAATTCAAGTTGTCAGCTCGAGTTCCATGAACGATAATAAATGCATAGGGCATCCCATAGCGACAAATTATGTTTTTCCAAATGAATTAGAAAACTCTTTCATAAGGCATCCATAATAAAGATTATGTCTTAAACCACTTGGTGAAATAATCCATCTCCACTACTAGGTATTTGAATATTCCTTTCATTTTGGGTAGTGGGATGATCAGATCGATCCCCCATATGGCAAATGGCCAAGGAGAAGTTATCGGCATTACAGGTGCATTGGGGGCATGGTGGAATTTAGCATACTTTTAGCATTTGTAGTATTTTTTAGCGTAATCAGCACAGTCTTCTTTCGTGCTTGACTAGTATCATCCTTAAGTCGTTAGGATTTTCACTAACTATCTCCCAGCTGAATGTGCTCCACAACAGCCTTCATGAACTTCTCTAATCAGGTTGATGACTTCCATGGAATGAACGCATCATAGTAATGAGATGATATATCCCCTTCGGTTCCCTGCCTCTAATAGCCCTGTATCGTAGCTTACTTACATATTTTGAATCATATGGGAGTGCAAACATTTGAATATATACTTGTACGGGACCCATCCAGGATGGGCCCATACTTATTTCCATAATTTTCAGGCATTCCTCATTCGTGTTGCATCGAGTAAGTCTTTCAATCGGTAATCTTCTTCTTAATATGGTTCGCATAGCTAATGTCAATCTCTTGAGAGCGTTTGCTCTAGAATTTTTTGCACGAGTAATGCGCATGATATTATCTTTTAAATATTTTGTTAGCCACCACCTGGCTCTTCACTAGTATTTTCTGCACAGGGAACATGCATGATATTGACTTTTGAAAATTTTGCTAGACACCACCTGGACATAGCCAGATACTTCATCATGGAATCCTCTTTGGCCTAGTATATCCCTATCAGTTGATTGACGACTAACTGGGATTAGTTGTGGAACAGAATGTATTTTTTCTCAAGAGATGATGGCAACCCAAAGCCTGCTATCAATGCCTCGCATTCTGCCTCATTATTAGAGGCTTTGAATTGAAAATGGAGTGCATACTCCACTTCTATCTCTTTTGGAATCGTGATAATGATACCAACACCGCTACCAGATATTCATGTAGACCCAACAACGAATAGTTTTGAGATGGTACTTGTCTTATTAAATCTAACTTTGACCATTTTCCTCGAGTATGAATACTTTTTTTAAATATTCGCGATTGATACATCATAAATATTGCATATTTCACCCGTTAACCTACGCGTTATTAGCCCTCTCGGGTATTTTAATCCCTATATTTATGCTCGTTAACTAGACAACCTTAGATTTCTATGTTAACATGTTTTGCAGGGGTTAATTGAGCTTTTATAGGTATTTGGATGCTTAGTATGAAGTTTGGATGCATTTCGATGAAGTTTCGTACACAACGTACGTGCAAGGGCATTTTAGTCATTTTAAATTTTGGGCAACTAGCCCAATGTCTTCACGAAAGTTTAAACCCTATGAACAAGCTTCGCGTGGCCGCAAACGGTGCGCGAGTCGGAGCTATATCGAAAAAGTTACGGGCTTTTGAACGGAAGAGAATTACACATAACTCAAAATAGGGGAAAGATTCAAGACCTGTAGGTCCGAATCGATTCACCCCTTGCGAATCGATTCGGGTAGAGACAGTGAGCCAATATTTCCATCCAAATTGATTCGGCCATTTTGAATCGATTTGGCCCATTCAGGCTGCCAGATCCCCTGTTTCCGAATCAATTCCACCATTGTGAATCAATTCAGCATATTGCAATCGTGAGATTTTTTTCCTTTGCCCAAATTGATTTGGGTACCCCGAATTGATTCGGCCCTACAGATATTTTTTTTTCTCCCCTTTTATTTACAAGTTTTCCGTGGGATAATTTTTGTATAAATAAAACTTCCTCTCATTTTGAGGGATATACTAGATAGGTTAGTTTAGGGTTTGGTTTTGGGATCTCTTCCTCATTTCTCCTTGGGGTTATGCCCTTTTTGGGTTTTGTAAGTTGGTTTTCATTGTCCATTCCATTAATATAGTTGCATTTATTTCTTATTTCCATTCTTTTCATTTAATTCCTTATCTAGATAGTTGTAGTTAATTATTCTTGCTTAATTAGTTTATTGCTTTGTCAACTAGTTTGATTTATGTCTTGCCCTTAGATAAATAGGGTCGGGATTTCGTTACGCCATTTACGGGTTTGGACCTCAAAAGTTAGGGTTTCGTGCAAAATTGTATTTAATTGAAATCGCGCGTATTAAAGTTGGATTGTTATGCGTGTATCTTCCTTTGTCACGTAATGTTAGAGTTTATAGCGATAATCCGAATTTAATCTGCATGAGACCATTTTACGTTAACTGTTTAATCTCGTAACTTTGGATTGAATTCCTTATTGGGTGATGTTTATGATTAATTTATTGTGTCGATTAAATAGATTTCAAGCCGAAATCTTGATTAGTAGTTATTTAGATCCGTGTGGTAGGATGCGATCCCGATCCTCGCTTTACTTTTGCATAGCGTAACTTCTCTTTTTTTTTATTTCCTTTTAACCACCATCACCTTTTCTTTCATTTATTTTACACTTTTATTCCTAAGGTAATCAAAGCAATTAAAATCTAAAATTCAATCACTCCATGTGGATTTCTTACGATACCCAACTTACCGTTGTGCTTGCCTCGCAAGTGTAGTAGTAGCTTAGGTTTTTGCATGTAGAGTGGGGGCCGAAATCAACGACAGTGTCCCTACACGAACACTCGGTTCCCCTCTCATCAAAATGGCGTCATTGCCGGGGAGTGTGTTTTAGATTGTAGTTGCTTTATTATTTCATAATATTTCTTTTATTCATATTTGTACACTTTATTTTCTCCTTCCTTTTTGACTTGTGCTAGATTATTTCGAGAAATTGAAATTTTGGCACTTGTTGCTTTTGTTGAATTATCTATTTTGAAATGTCTCACCATAACTCTTTAGATAATTTTAATTGTTTAGATAATAGTTCTCAAGGTTATACTCCCAAAGCAATGAGAGAATGCTTACAAATTCTTGAAAATGAGCGCATTGAGCGTGAGATTCAAGAGTATGTAAGTAATCCATCATTGCCTTGTGAGGATAATTTGAAAAATGGGGAATCCATTAGCTATGAGCAACCCGCACAAGAAGATGAAATGTCTTATTGTTTGTTTGATTATGAGTTAATGATAAAGAAAATGAATGACCAATCTGAAAGTTCTCAAGCTTGGTTTCTAGAAAATGAAACCATGCTCGATGATATTATTTCTGTACAAAAATGGTCGAGGTTGAAACTTACGTTTCATCTCCACCCCTTTTTGTTGAAGAAATAATTTAGAGTGATCCAAGCTTTAGCAGTTTCGTATTTCAACCTCTTATTAATGCTTCTGATTTTATTGAGGTTATTGGTCCTTCCTTTCCTTTATTCCCTACTATTCCCGAACAATTAAATTTATCACAAGGATCGGTTGAAAGTCTTGAGGACTTTGACCCGATTCTTGAACGAGAATGTTATTTTGAGATGCTTTATCTCATGGGATATTCACTAGCAGTAGCCCCACCTCCCCTTCCAATTGAAGAACCTTGGGAATCTGATTTTAATTTTCCCGAGATCAATGTGGTCTTGTCCCCCTTGTTATCCAAATCCCCCATTGTTCCTCCCAAACTTCTAATTGACAATGGTTCACTTTTTCCGCCCCACACATGCCTTCCATTGTTCAAATGGGATTCTTATTTTTTGGGAGGCATGTTTGGTTTAGAGGGTCCACCGTTGATCTTTCAAAGTCAAATCCCTTTTAGGGTGGACCCTCAACTATTTAGACTTCTAGTGTATAGTTAGTGTGAAGCCTAAATAGTAGGTTGTAAATAGTTATCTTTTTAATTTTCTTTGTGTAATTTTTTTCTTTCCTTTTAATTTAGTCTAGTGTAATTAGTTAACTTTTTGTCATTTGTTTTTTCTATGCTCGGTACTAACTTGTTTTGTAGATTTCATTGGACTCATGCTTATGGAGATCGCTCCAATTTTTGTTAATATCGTTATTTTCCTCCCTTTGTGTTGTGGTCTTTAATGTGCATTGAGGACAATGCAACGTTTAAGTTAGGGGGTGTAGGATATTATACCCATTTCATGTGTAGTACATTGATTTTCTTACTCGTTAGTTACATAGTATGCCTTTTTGTGAAAATTTTAAAATTTTAAAAAAAAAATTCTTTCTTTTCTCTCCTTTGTTGGGCATTTTTCTTGTTTTCGATGATAAATTTTAATAATTGCCCTATCCAATACACAACTCAATGATGCATGTTCTCGATTTTAGAAGTTATTAGACTTTAGTCCTCAAATCGTTGATATTGTGAATAACTTCATGAATTAAACTTTATCCCTTGAGCATATGCATTTTTCTTACTTTATTGATTTGGTTTAAGATTTTTATAACTAGGTAATCTTTTATTGCATTGTATATACTTACACTGAGTAAGCTTTGTACCTTTCGTTGTTTGTGAGTGTATACACTATTCTTTCCTCTTTGAAAACATTGAATTCGTCGGTAATATCTCTATTCTTTCATTGATCGTTCATTAATTAAGTTTATATCTTGAAATGTGTTACTTGAGCATGATTTTCATATATTGTTTTGACTTGAGAATTGTGTAAACTTTATGAAATGATCATAGGCAATCTTTGTTATATCATCCATATTAGCCTTAACCTCGCCTTATATGTTTCCCTAGTCAACCCCTTTGAGCCTAAATATAGCCTTTCTTTTCATAACCCAAAATCCCATAACCAACTCCAAATTGGAGTTATACACCATACATATTACCTTACATACCTATGTTTGGAATGTTGCTTGGTATTGAATGATGTTGTGCAGTGTGGTTGCAATTTGAGCATGTGAGAGTGAGAAAAGAAGAAAGTGTAGTGAAAAAGAAAAGAAAAAGAAAAAAGCAAAACAAAAGAAAAGAAAAAGTGAGAAAAAAAAAAGAAAAGAAAAGAAAAGAGAAAGTTGTATATGATGCATATAGTGTTCAATAAGCTTTGATTACTCTCCCAGTGTCATATTTATTACTTGATTATGGAACTTGCTTTCCATTTTTGGTATTGCCCGCATTCTTTCCATTATTTCAAGCTTTTCATCTCCGAACGCTTTGAATCCATACATTCCTTTCGTTTCGTACCCTAGCCTAGCCTACATTACAACCCTATCAAGTCCTATGTGATCTTAGGGTGCACTTAATTTAAAAGTCATAATAGTTTTGATAATCTGTGAAAATACATTTCGCCTCCTTTAATGAGAGGTATCTTTCATTAAGATTACAATTTTTCATTTTATATATAGCATTCTTCATTTGTGACATGTGTGCGGCCTAGTTTCCATTTACATTTACTCTTTATGACCGCATGTTCCGTGTGTTACCTCCCTGTTTCAAGTGAATTCATTTGATGAGTGTAATGCCCGTGAGGATTGACTTATATACTTGCTTAATTTAGTATCCGGTTTATATAAGTTTTTTCCAAATCATACTATGCATGTGCTCTCCCACCTCCCACTTTTAAAGTTTCAATTCTATGAGGTGCATTCAACCTGTTAAAAACAACGTACTTTAAATTGAATTCGTTCAATATGCTAATTACATGTTTGAAATCATGTTCGTTATTGTTGAGTTTGTCGCATGTTGGATTGGGCATATTTTGAGGAAACTATATGATGTTTATGGGTTGCATCCCTGAAAACCCTCACGAGACGACACTCGTCCACTAGGGTAAACTAGGGGTTTAACAGCTTATTGCATATGTTAAATGCAATCGTTCACCCGCGAAAGTGGCCTTATCTTTTTATTGCCTTTTCATCTCATTTCATTCTTGTATCCTATTTTTGGTTTACTTGTAGTTCCTGTTGTATCCTATTTCATTGCTAGGGGCTAACAATGTGTAAGTTAGGGGGTGTGATATGACGCAAATATTGCGTATTTCACCCGTTAACCTACATGTTATTAGCCCCCTTGAGTATCTTAATCCCTATATTTGTGCTCGTTAACCAGACAACCTAGGATTTCTATGTTAACATGTTTTGCAGGAGTTAATTGAGATTTTATAGGTATTTGGATGCCTAGTATGAAGTTTGGATGCATTCCGGCAAAGTTTCATACATAATTGCACGTGTAAAGGCATTTTAGTCATTTCACAATTTGGGCAACTGGCCCAAGGACTTCACAGAAGGTGAAGTCCTCTGAATAGGCTTCGCGTGGCTGCAAACAGTGCATGAATCAGAGATATATCGAAGAAGTTACGGGCTTTTGAACGGAAGAGAATTACACATAACTCAAAACAAGGGAAAAATGTAATACCCCGTAATTTTAATGACATTTAAAATGGGTTATATTTTAAATTAATGGATTAATTGGATTTTATTATAAATTAATTCATTTGGGTTTTATCCGAATTGTGGATATTAAAATGAATGATTCTGAATATTACTTAAAGATATTTAGGTAATATATGAATTTGATGTTATTGATATGACGGTGTGATATTAATTTAGTAATTTGAATTTTTAGTCAGACGCGGTATGAGACGTGTCGGGACTAATTTGTTAGATTAAATGGGAAATTTATTTTTATATCGACCTTATAGTCATTTTGAGTGCGTCATTGCATCCAGAAGGGTTGAAATAGTCAGAAAAGTCTATTTGGATGTTGGTTTTGGGTCTCGGGTCATTTGGAAATGAAAAGACAACCTAAAAGGGCATTTTGGTCATTTTTACAAGGGGATGAATAGTGATTTCGGATTTTGTCTTATTATAAATATTTGGAGATTAGTTGTACGTGGGTACATTCATCTCTCCTACAAAAAATTGAGAAGTCATCTTTTGAGAGAGAGTGAAAGGTTGCTTGGGAGAAGAAAAGCTTGCTTGGAAAGGAGGAGAACCAAAGACCAAAGGTCACCACCACCAATCACCACCGGAAGTGACCACCGGAAGTGATCGGAGAAAGGGAGAACCACCTGTGTTATACAACTCCAAAGGATCAGATCTTCATAGAGGCAAGTTATTTGATGATTTCAATCTAAGTTTGTATATTGTCCATGTTAGGATAGTTATTAAAAAAATGAGATTTTACATATTTGGAAGATAAAGATAAAGTTGTTAATGGATTTCTGGATAATGGAGTTATATAGGAATCAAACTTATGTTGTAGGTAGATAGTAATCCACGAAATAATCATAAATCTATTGAAGAAATTCTGAGAATCAATGGTGTGTTCTTGAAGATATCATGTATGTAATTTTCTAGAAAAAAAGAGGATAAATATATGCTTTTAATTCAAACTCTTGATGATTCTAGGATGTTTAGATCATTAGAAATCAGTCACATGTGTTGCTATATCATGTAGTAAGGTTTATAAGGAATTTGGGTTGTTAATATGAAGGTTTGAATGATCAAAAGTGATGAAACCCGTAGTAAAAGAAATGCAGAAAACTGGGTTGTTATTTGGGCGATCGATCGATCGCCCCCCTGCCTTCGATCGATCGACCTCCCCATAATTCATGAAGTTATTTCTTTTAATGCTTGTTCGTATCCCAAACCTTTTGTAGATCTTTGGTGATTATTAATTGGATATTATGCGACTTAGGGAAGATCAGTAAGCCCTAGATAAGAATCGAATTAATGTGATTGGGATTTAATTGATTAGAATTATGATAATTAAATTGAAAGAAATTTTGGTTGCTAGATTCATGTGTTGGATTCTAATTTGTATGAATGAGGATTAAGGATAGGTCCAGTAAGGGAGATTGAATATAACACCTAGGCAGCCTTAGTTTACAAGAGGGTTCAATCCTAGGTGATAGAAGATGTGTTTATATGAGATTAGAAACTATCGTTTATAACCCTTATTAAAGGAGAGTTTAATTCGTAGTAATTCGGGAGATAAGATGATATGGACCAGTAGGATATTAGTGATTTCTTACTGAATAAAAATATTGAGGAAAAACCTATTTAAACCTTGAGTAGTGAGTGAGACTCTGGAATAAGTAAATGAAGTAAATACGTAGGATTTAAAGAGATAATGCTACGTATGGGAATTATCTTAGGGTAGTGTGATTACCTTGTTGATAGTATATTATAGGTAGATGATAATGCCTATTTAATTGATTGTTGATTTGTGTGTATGACATACCTAGCTTACTTGCTATCGATGGGGAGGTTTGCGCGTGAGGGCAGTCATATCCTGATGAATCCATAGGATTTTTGATTTGTCGCTCAAGAACATAGGTCTATGAAAGACTTATCGGGGAGTTGATAAGTCCACTGACTATGGGAACGTAGGTATGTGCTTGTCCCGTGGGTATGAGAATTATGTTCGCCTCCAATATTTGTGTTGATGTTTGTGGTTCGAGGAATCATTACCGAACCTTTAGTCCCCTATTCGGCGACCTGCGATACTGGGACGTAATAGCAGAGTAATGCATGCACCACAGCTATGACTCGGGGTGCCGTACTATATATATATACAATGGATTAAATGTATGTATATATAGTGGTTAGATCAACCTACTGTGTGATAATTGTTGATGATGGTGAATAGAGAAAAAGAATGGAATTAAGTTAATGAATATTTATTGTAAAAGCTTAATTCATATTAATGAGAAACGTATAAGAATGATTATCCTACGTATGGTATGGGACATACGGGGTTATGATATGGGATGGAATCATATTATGGAAACTAATTAGGAGGATCCATTAACTAGGAGGTTAATAGGAAACGATAAGCGTGCACTCTAGATGAGAGGGGAGAATATTAAGTGAGCGTATGGATACTAACATGTACATAATAAATTCTTTATTACACTTGTTAAATACTTGTTGTTTTCAAAATCATTTTCACATCGAGCTCTGACCCGTTTCCTTGCATATTTTCTTTTATATTGTACCTTCTATATCAGGTGTCCAGCAGCAGGGACGCCAACCTTAGTGGATTATGACGAGCTATGGAGTATTACTTAGACGCCTATCTTCATTTGATTCACAGTATTCTTTTAGTTAGGGCATGTCCCCCAAAAGGAATTCAGTTATCTCTTTTCTATTTGAGTCAAATACTCTTGTACTCGTGTTATTTTAATACATTTATTATTGTTGGGATTACTGTATTGGATTATTATGTGGGAATGTTTATTCCAATTGCATTTAAATTCTTTTGAGTACTTGTTCGGTTATTAGTGTAGAATAATACGTGTAGTGTTATTCGTAAACTAAAAATGGATTTTGTTGAAATTAAAAATTGGAAAGTTTTTAACACCAGCTTAATTGGGTATTGGGTGATTAGTAAATGTTTTCGACAGTGATGCTAAGAATGAGCCAACTGTATATTATGTTTTAATTTGGTATGGGACTGGCCACCCGGTATTTAATTAGGCGGGGTATTACAGGTGGTATCAGAGCATCAGGTTCTAGTGTCCTTTAGGGTCTGTATGGCTTACTGTGTTTTCAACTTAGCATTCTTTGATGTAGAGCTCTATGTTTAGGATTGTTGATTTTTTTGGTAAGAATCCGTTCTCCTCCTATAATGTATATATTAGTGAATTTTATTTGCGTTTGGATGGGTTCATTCGATATCTTTCGATACCTCCCGGGCACATTCGATATCTTTCTCGAGTTAGGAAATGAGGGATTTAAGTTTTTCACGAGCCTCCAATGACGATTGAAGATCTCTCATCAGACTAGACACTTTTTTGGTCAAGTCACTATTTTACCTTTCCACCTAAACTAACTGTTCACTCAAAGAAATCCTAATGAAGGTCTCACTCTCTCTCTCTCAAAACCTTCAATTCCTTATCTAAAAATAACACCCTAAGAGATAAACTCTTATTTTTATTTTTGGTTTTTAATGACTCGGTGTAGAGCTCAGCTTAGGCGTGTTAGAGGCTAAGTTCTCCCTCGAATATTCCTCACCCTCACTCTCTTTAGAATGGGTTGACACATTGTCAAGGCTATCACATTTATAAGTATCATCATCGATGTGAGACATACTGGAAGTACTAACATGACTTGCCATGAACATGGTGAAGTTACATCCATGGGGTGATTCATCCTCGAAATCCATCGACTCAACATCGTTATTGTGAGTGAAAAATAATCACAATGAATAATTCCAAAAAAGAAGACGAATAAGAAAGTAAATCAATCTAACACAACATAAAATAGACGTGGTTCAACAACTTGTGTACGTCCACGAAGAGGTCACTGTATTTTATTAGTATATCTCTGAAGTTGTCAAAGTTACCCCCCTGAGGCCCTGGGGTCTGGGCCATATTTATATTGGTGTAAAACTGTAGAGGTTGAGTTGTTTAAGGAACTCTCCCACCTTGTGATTGGCTCGTATGGTAATTCTTAAATATCTTTTCCGAGATTATTGGTAACCGCTTGAGCCTATTGAGGTTGTGATAAATGTTGGAATTTATCCACGTGATGAAATATCTATTGACTCCCTTGAGTATTTGGGTCAGACATGTCCACACTCCGCTAGGCTTGGTCGATCGTCTTTCAATTGGTCCACGTTAATCATTTAGGTCCCCACAATTTCCCCTAAAGTCTCAGGGCAGAGATCTATTTGAGCCAATAGATTTTATTCACTAGTTTGGGCCCAACTACATTTGAAACCTGTTGGTGAATTTGAACCGGTATGGTAACTTTATAATTATGTCGAATTTTCATATGTATGCTCGTCTGAGCAACAGATGAGGTGCCATAGGAACTGCATCAGATGATTATGCACGGGGATTCAAGTAGGAGTGGGTATACTCAAAATCGTCACTTTGCCATTGATCTTCTGCTTTTATAAAAAATCTTCAGAGCTTTCTTCGCATTCTTACATCTTTATAAGTCTTTGTTTTCACTTATTTCTCTTACCATTGTCTTCTTGTTGTTAATATCTTTCATTCAATAATGATAGTTATATTCCTCCAATCATGTCAAACATTTATGGAAATAGTGTAAAGGAGTTTAAAATGACATATTATATACCCTCCTGGGTGGAGACCGACTGTTCCCCTATACCCAAAGATGTCAAAGACGTCGAAGGGGGCACTGGATACACACCTTGGATGTGGTTCAAGGGGGGTTAACATTTCCCCCAATTTTCATTTTTTTGAGTTTTTTAATTCTTTAGGGTGGTCCCTGCTCAGTGTGCCCCCACACTTGGTGAATAGTCAATGGGGATAACTGTATAAACGAGATTTATGGGACCAACCTAGGCATCCCAGAGATCAGGTTCTACTATACCTGGTCTCGCACTTCCAAGGGCCTTCTTTACTTGAAAGTGAGGAAGGATGAAAGGGTGTTGGTCGTCAACCTCCCTAATTCAAACAAAGGTTATTGTGATTAGGGGTTTATTACCAGGAACTAGTAACATCCACCACTACTTGAGGGTGAAGACTACACAATGTTTTTGTGCCCTGACTAGGGGGTGATCACATAGGTTAGCACTTGGTCTTCTAGATTAATTATTGCTCTGCTGTTTGTTCTGTTGTTGCTAATTTTACTTTTCTGTTGGTTTGTGAACAGGTCGCAAGACAAATAAAGAACCCTTTCTCAACGACATTGGAGTTGCCTACCTATTGAAGGGTTGGGGGTAAAAGATATTCTGTCTGATGGTGATCATCCCTAGTCAGCACCCTTCTTTCTTGAGTACATAAACACCACCAGTAGCTTTACTGATCGCCGGGTAGATGAGATACCTACACTCCCCCTTCCTTATGAGGAAACTTCTTCATCTTTTGAGTCGTTGAACGTTGAGTTAATCCAAGTATAGGAGGAAAATTTAATGGCCCCCAATAGGAAAAAAGTCCTACTGGTTAATGAGGATGATGATAATGACGACGTCCTTCTCTCTAACAGGGCCAAGGCCCAAAAGAAGGTAGAGGGTGAATCCTCCAAGTCAGCTACCCTGGCTTGGTAGTTAAGGGAAATATGAAGGGGGAGAAGAATAAGAAGAGGAGAGAAGAGGAAAAGAAAAATGAGGAGGAAAATAAGAAGGCCCTCATGGCTTCTTCTAAGAGGGGTGGTGTTACCCTTCTCCCCTAACCTATTTGAGGCCCAATTTATGGCCCACCAACTAGCCCTAACCCTAAACCAACTGAGGGGGGCGGTGCTCGCCGGTGGCCACAAGCGTCTGAGGATGCTAGGACCTGACCACTTGTCCCTACAAGCTTCTTAAACTCTGGTTTTGGTAAGAACTGTCTTCCTTTATCTCGTTAGTTTTTCTCTTTTATGATGTTTTGCTAAATTCCTTTATTTTTTGTTTTGCAGTTTGTGGTAGAGTTTACTGGACTATTGGATGGTCGTGCTGACCAATCCAACAAAAATGATGATATGGCATAGTCCCTTCAAAATTCAAGGGAGGCTATGTCTATGGCCCAATAAGCCTACGCCAAAGAGGTGAAGGCCACCATTGAGTCCATGGCCACGTTGAAGATCGAGAATGACTTGCTAAAGGTGGTTGAGGCAAAAGCTATATCGAAGGTCTCCCGTCTGACCAAGGAAGTGGAAGATATCCCTTCCATCAAATACATCAACTTCGAACAAGGCTGGATTGAGGCGTACGATGATATCAAGGTTCATATAGCCTATGTTAGGAACGCGAGCTTTAAGAAGGCCAGGGACAAGACCTTGGTGGAAGTCGGAGTCCCCTCTGAGTCCGAATTGTTCAGGAGGTACCAACCAGGTCCTCCTTTTACTATTGATGGCTACCGATAAAACGAAGGTTGTGGTGCCTCAGGAGAAGGAGGGGGCATCCGAGGGGAATGAAGTCGATACAAAAGAACAGGTGAAGAAGTGAAGCTTTTAGTTCCAAGGTTTTATTTTCTTCTTTTGCTCGTGCATTGTACTTTTTTCTTTTCCTTAGATTGTAATGGCTCTGCCTAGCCTTTTTGTTGTTAATAAAAAATTACATTTTCCTTTATAGAGTTATCTTCCATTTTTTTTGTTTGCTATGTTATTTTTAGTTTGTTACTGAGGAGACTTCCTCTTCTAAAAATATTATCAAGTTTCTCGGATGAGACGCGAGCGAGCAAGCTCGCTGAGTGTTTATAAAGGCCTGCAGGGCATTAAAAGAAAGAACCAAACCATACAAGAACCAATTCACCCTGGTCACGAAGTTGAAGGATGACCTTCAAGACTTGGAGGACGTGAGTTCCTTGATGCAGAAGAAGATAGCCGATTTGAAGGCCCAGCTTGTGAAGAGCAAGTATGTAGGTGCGATCAGTGCTCTGATTTAGTCTGAGAATGATACTTTAAATAAGAAACTCTCTAACTCGGAAGAAAATCTCCAGAGGAGTGGCATCATTATTAATGGGCTGCAGTGTGACATGAACAAGCTACGATATTTATTCAGAATGGGCCCTCGAGCTGGCTGGTCAGTAGATTATGATGAAGGCAGGAAGGATGCCCCTGTTTGATTACAAGAAGCCCAATATGTATCATACAAGCACGGGTGGCTGAACGCCCGCAAGGTGGTTAAAAAACCAAATGAGTCCCAGCTGTGGTACATATACTAAGTGGATTGCTCGGTATATCACTGACATCCTTTTAGAAAAGATGAAGAATGGGTTCCCTTGGATGCCATCCCCCATAAACTAGTTAATAACTACCTATGGATCACTAGAGTGATGATGAATATTTCCCCAATCCTAACGATAGGCGAAGGAAGGAAATAGAACAATTTATATCCCGTCAACCATAAATTGTTATGTATTTACTGTAAGTTCTATCATTTTTCTATGTAATTGATACCTTTTGTATTTTGGTATTTTGTCAAGTAAATCAAATTAATATCAATTGTTGTTACATTTTTCCACTTCAATTGTTCTTTTGAGGTCAAATTCCACTGCTGAGCTTAGGGTTGCTAAGGCGTCGGTGTAACTATTTTGACCGTGGGGGAACTGTTGAACGTGGAGTTCTTTAAACTTTTCTCTGAGCTCACGTACCATAGCAATGTAGGTCATCGTCCTATCATCTTTTACTTTGAAATCCCCGCTCACCTGATTGGATACCAGTTCATAATCGTCGTACATGTTGAGCAACTTTTCCCCAGTGCATGGGCCTTGCGTAGGCCAGCTATCAGTGCTACTTATTCAGCTTCATTGTGCCCGCAATGCATGGGCCTTTCGTAATCCAACTATCAGTGATTCGTATTTGGCTTCGTTGTTAGAGGATTCAAAGCCCAAACTGATTCCTTGATCAATAATTGTGTCTTATGGGGTGACAATGATGATTCCCACTCCTGCTCCCATGGAATTATAGGCTCCATCAACGTCTAGGGTCCAGTCCTCAGACTGTGCTTCCTTGTTTGATGATTGCTCCACCAGTTATTGGTCGATTGGCCCGACTCCCGTGAATTCTGTAATGAAATCATCCAGGATCTACCCCTTAATCGTTATCCTTGGCTAAAAGTGGATGTTAAACCTTCCAAGTTTGATTGACCATTTTCGTGAAAAACGTAATATTTATAGAAAAAAAATATTTTTTTGAGAATTCTAGTGATGGGATTCGACAATCATTGGAGGAATCATTAAGGGTTCGTTTGGCAACCCAATTTCAAGCCATGGAAATGGAATTGGAAGGCCAATTTTAATTTCGCAGAATTGAAATTGGCCTTCTAATTCCAAGCCTTGGAATTGGGTTGCCAAATGGCCCCTTAGAGTAAATTATTTCTTACATAGAATCGATCAAGCGCTTATGTCAACTAGAACTAGATTTGAACAATTTAAAAAATATGAAGAGACTTTTGGGGTTTTGTTTGATTTGAACAAGTTAGAAACTTTAGATGATGATAATTTAAATAGTCATTGTATTAAGCTTGAAAATTATTTAACACATGACAATAGTTGTGATATTGATGGAAATCAATTGTTTTGTGAATTGAAAATTTTAAAGGGTTTTTTACCTAAAGAAATTAAAAAATCAATTGAGGTGTTAAAATATATTAAAAGAATGGATTGTATTTTTCCAAACTCATGGATTGCCTGTATAATAATTTTGTCAATACCTGTTACGGTTCCCTCGGCCGAGAGAAGTTTTTCAAAATTAAAATTAATAAAATCTTACCTTCGTTCTACCATGTCACAAGAAAGATTATATGGATTAGCCATGTTATCCATTGAAGAAAATTTATTAACAACAATTAAATTTGATGATTTAATTGATAGTTTTGCATCGAAAAATGCGAGAAGAACACATTTTCTTTAAAAAAAAATAATGTAAAAGGCGCCAAATTGATTTTTCACCTAAGGCACCTAAAATTTCAGAGACGGCCCTGATTTTAACGCGACACATTGATCATGTCTAGGCTCAATAAGAGTTGAATCCAAACACGAACCAAACAATTCATGTTTTTGAGCCGGGTTTCGTGCCGACACGACGAGACAAGTTTTTTTTATTCAAACACGATACGAAATAAAATTAAGTTTTTTTTACCTGACATGAACACAACACAACGAGACTAACACGTTTTTTTATTTTATGTTCAATAAGACAAAAATAGGCATGTCATCCCGAATAACAACAAGATTGATACAAAAAAAAACATGATAACACAACTGTCACAAATCATAATTTTGACACAAATATGAAACGATACGACTTTATGTACAAAAACTTCATACGAGCATGATAAACCATGTTAATTTCGTGTCGTATTTTTTTTATTGTTTTATATAGTTATTACCCGTACCGTAACCAAATAAGTGGACCTTGGGCGTGGGTATAACATTACCGAATTTAGAAGGTCACGGTAGAGCCAAAGTCGTTTCTTCAGCAAATGTAACTCTCTCTCTCTCTTTCTCTCTCTCTCTCTCAAACTCTGCTTGACTTCTTCCCTTGTCAACAAAAGTGGGTCAACTCTCTTGCAGTGATTCATTTCTGGGGTTCAACCATCAATTAATTCTACGGATTAGTTTTTAGTTAGTTTTGTGAAATTCCCAAAACGACAATTGGGAAAAAAAAAAGATGCTCTTTGATGACATGCCCAAACCCAGTATTTTATTTGATGTTTCTATTCTTCAAAACATTAAAGGGTATTTGTGAACAACTTTGAACATCGGTTAATGTGTAGAATTTCCACTAAAGACATTAGCAATGCATTTATTAGTTGATTAGCAAAAAGTCAGATACCTTTGTGGATTAACAAGGCTTTGGCTACAATTATTGGTGATTGTTTATCCCCACCACTTGTCCATGACGCACTCAATGGGATTCACAAATGAATACAATACTCGTTATATTTGCAAAATGGTCAATGCTTTGTTGGATACAATAGTCATGACAAAACTATCAACATTTACTTCTCCATTCCTTCTCTTTTTCTCCAAACCATTATACAAAATTTAAGGATTATCTCCATCTCTTTTTCTCATCTAAGAACAAAGAACAAAAATGGCTGAAATTCTTCTTCAAGTTATTGCACGGGGCGTATTCCAAAAGGTGGACTCGCTTCTTACAGAACAAATCACCCTGGTGTGGGGTTTCAAGAAACAACTAACTAGCCTAAGGGGATCATTTACTATGATTCGGGCTGTGTTACGTGATGCTGAGAGAAGACAATCGAGGGACGAGGGCGTTAAGGAATGGTTGAAGAGGCTTAAGGATGTAGCGTATGATGCCGATGACGTGTTGGATGAGTTTGCTTATGAAGTTCTTCGACGCAAGGTGGAGATCACAAATCAAATGAGGAGGAAGGTATTCTTCTTCTTTTCATCCTCTAACCCAATTGCATTTTGTCTTAAAATGGCTAATAAGATCAAGGACATTAATACATCCTTAGAGAAGATTAACGAAGAAGCAATTAAATTTGGACTCGAAAGGGGAGGTGTAGGTATGGTTCCTCCACAAGTTGCTTTGAATCGTGAGAGTGACTCATTTGTTGACAGTTTAGGAGTCATAGGAAGGAAAAATGAAGCAAAAAAAATAGTGGAAATGTTGGTTAATTCTAGCGATCAAGAAGCTCTTTCCGTTATTCCCATAGTGGGAATGGGGGGCCTTGGTAAGACAACTTTGGCTAAGCTAATATATAATAACGAACGGATAGATAGGCTTTTTCCTATCAAAATTTGGCTATGCGTATCTCATAACTTGATACCAATAGGCTTCTAATAGAGATCCTAGAAACTCTCACAAGAAAGAAGTGTAATGTACAAATCAGGGATGTCATACTTCGAGAACTTGAAAAGGAGTTTGGAGAGAAAAATTATCTTTTGATACTTGACGATGTCTGGAATGAGGACCACCCCTCTGAGTGGGAGTGTTTTAGAAGCTGTTTATTAGGAGTTAATAAAATTAAAGGAAACAACATTCTTGTCACCACCCGTAAGTGAAGGGTGGCATCCATCATGGGGACGCGTGAAACACATTATTTGAAAGGACTGTCTGCAGATGATTGTTGGTCGATAGTTAAACAAAAAGCATTCACAGTTCGAGGAACACAGATGACTCCTGAATTAGAGACAATAGGGATTGAGATTGCAAGAAAGTGTCATGGGGTGCCATTAGTAGCAAATATTGTAGGAGGAATGCTGTTTGCTAAGAAGGAAAGACACGAGTGGTTGAAGGTTCAAAACAGTCAAATTTGGGGTTCAGATACCGATGAACATGGTGTCTTAGGTTTACTAAAGTTGAGTTTCGATAATCTTCCACATTCATCCCTGAAGCAATGTTTTGCTTATTGTTCAATATTCCCGCAAGATTCCTACATGGAAAAAGAAAGACTAATCCAATTCTGGATGGCTCTAGGGTTCCTTCAATCAGATGAGGGGACTAACAAGTTGTTAATGGAGGATACAGGCAATGAGTTTTTTAATGTTATCTTATGGAATTCCTTGTTCCAAGATGTGAAAAAGGATAAATATAATAATATTATTGGTTGTCAAATGCATGATCTTGTGCATGATCTTGCACGCAATATTTCAATGTGTGAAAGCTATAGTTTGGAGGATGCTACAGTGGAAGTCATCCCTCGTGTTCGGCATTTAGCATTACGTTCGAGTGGAGAGACAATAAAAACAATGTTGAAAGAAAAGGCAGGATATTTGCACACCTTATTCTTAAAGAGTGGTATGCCTAACAATACGACAGGCTTTAAATGCTTGCGTGTTTTAAATTTTGGTGGGGCTGAGATAAAAGAGTTGTCAAATTCAATTGGTGCAGTGATACACTTGAGGTATCTTGATTTGTCGGACACTAACATAGAAGTTTTACCCGTATCTATTTTCAAGCTTTACAATTTGCAGACTTTACGACTCGGTCAGTGCCAATCATTAAAGGAACTTCCAAATAAATTGAGTAATATGATAAGCATGAGACACCTCCATCTGGATACATATAATCATCACTTCAAGATTCCAGCTGGTATCGGGCGTCTGGTTTGCCTTCAAACACTATCATTCTTTAGTGTAGGGCAAGTCAAGGGTCATCAACTTAATGAGCTGGGTTTTTTGAAACACCTCAGGGGTGATCTAGAGATACGAAATCTTGAAGAAGTAAGTGGCAAAGAAGAAGCTCAAAAAGCAGATTTATTTGGAAAGACAAATCTGTACAAGCTGAGCTTTGTGTGGAGTGATAACAGAGAAGGCAGGTTTAACGATATGGACGTGTTGGAAGGCCTCCAGCCTCACTCGAATCTGAAAAGCCTCTCCATTTCAAACTTCTTGGATGATAAGTTCCCAACATGGATGATGAAAAGGACTGTGAATATTGATAGTAAGGGTGATTGGTCGCCTCTTGACAATTTGATGGAGATACAAATAGTAGGGTGCAAGAGATGCGAGAATATCCCAATGCTTGGCCAACTACCAAATCTTCGATATCTTGAGTTAATGGGAATGAATAACGTGAGGCGCATAGATTTGTCATTCTATGGTCATCGTAATGATTCTTCCAACTATACTCGTACTAATGATACGTCAGCATCATTTACAGCGTTAATCGGATTAGCTCTAGAAGACATGCCCAATCTGGAGGAAAGGATGAAAGCAGAAGATGATCATGTGGTGTTTCCTCGCCTTGAGGAGTTGGCAATCGAGAGCTGTCCCAAATTGACCACATTTCCGAGCCGTTTTCCATGTCTCAAGATATTGGAGGTTGATGGTTTGGATGAGTTTGGTTGTCTACCGGATGGGCTATTTGAAAACAATAAATATCCCAAATTGACCACCATGCGGGGCTGCTGCACCAGCTTACTTCGAGAGCTGGTGATAAGAAACTGTTCAAAACTGAGTAATTTGCCTGATGGTCTCCACACCCTTTTGTTTCTTAACATCTTGGATATATATGCCTGCGAGAATCTCAATTCCATTGCAAGCATTCAAGGATTCACATCCCTTAAAGAGTTGAGAATTGGGTATTGTGATGGGTTAACATGTCTGCTGAGTGGGCTACTACAATTCTGCACCTCTCTCCAGCAATTGGTGATAAGAAATTGCAGTAATCTCATCTCTGTACCTGAGTTAACGACATGTTGTTCTATCTCGTGGTTAGAAATAAGATTTTGTGGAAAATTGAGTAGTTTGCCGGAGGGATTAGGTTGCCTTACTCGCTTGAAGAGATTGTGTCTTGGTCCCTTGTCAGATGATGTGACTTCCTTCTCGGGTCTCAATGCTATACAACAACACTTTACTGCCTTAACAAAGTTGTTACTAAGTGGATATGGGGCGGAAGCTTTGCCAAACTGCTTTAGCAACTTGTCGTCTCTTATAGACCTATATCTACACAACTGTGAGAGACTAAAATGTCTGCCAGCCAGAGAACCCCTTGCCAAACTAGAGATAGTGTGGATCAGAAACTGTCCTCTATTAAAGGAAAGATGGTCTGAGATTGCCCCACATGCCTTCTATGATATTTCTATGTGAGTTTCTCGTCTTCAATTTTCCTTATACTCGTATATTTTATTTACTATTTTTCTCTTCTTGCCTAAGTATACCCGTATATTTTATTTACTATTTTTCAGTTATATTTATATATATATATGTGTATATTAATACACACTCTCTTATTTGCGCAGGTAAAGTGTTTGAAGAATTGTCGCACACAAAAACAATGCTGCTCAATGGTAATTAAATTACTTTATATTATTTTCTCCTTCCTATTATACTAATTCCTTGCTCGATGGTAATTAAATTACATTCTTAGCAGCTTGCGGTCCTTCGTTTCTACAAACATTTCATTTATGCAATGTTTATACAGCTACAACACATATATTCTTCTATAACCTGTAACCTGTTTACGACCCGGTAGACCGTTTACACCCGCAAATCGATATGAGAGTTGAGGCTTGCTAAGGATAGATACAACTCATCATACGACGCATAACTTTAATCTATCCGATTATGACCCAAGAACGTTAAACCTGCTCTATACCCGATAACTTCATTTTGTGTTAACAGGTGGTGTCGAATTGCCACCCCTACTACCCACCTTTTATAGAGGTGGGCAGGGTTCAAAAAATGCTAGGGATACTTTCATACCCTTTTGAGGCTGATTTAAAATGAGAGGACTACCCCCAATTGTTCATCTCTTTTATTTCATTTTAAAAAGTGGATACCTACTAAGATATGTAACTTTATTTGGAAGTTTGACTATCATTGTTTCCTTTCTAGGGACAAACGTGCTACACCTCGATGCGTTTCCTTACTAGGGAAAACAAGGATGTGCTGAGAAGCTCGAAGATATTGGTACTGGAAATCTGGATGAAAGGCTTTGTCAACTATCTTGGATGGTTGTGTTTGATGTATAGTCTGATGACTTCATATTATTAATTCCTATTAAGGACATGTTATAGTTTATGCTTGTTTTATTTATGTTCGTTGTGCTTTGATTTAAACATATGTTGTTCGTGGATTTCATGTATTTAATATTTGTTAGGGGCGTGTTATTGACTATGCTTGTTATGTTATTAATAACTGATTTCTTTTTGCTAGATTAGGTAAAACCTTTTTTAACTCCGCCGATGCAAAGATATATTTGGCATTACCGGTCCCAAGCCCGGGTAAAGGAGGAGGGGAATAGGTTTATATTAGTCCTCATGTCATTGAAACATCCCCCTCTTTTTTTTGTTTTCGGTTTTATGCACAGTAAACTTTTGTTTTTATGCATAATAATGTATATATATTTTCTGTGTTGATCCACAAGTTCATTTCTTGAAAAGGGAGATCCTTAAAAAATCAACATTTGAAATAATAATCTCAATGATGAAATGGCTGCCCATATCGCTCGTTTTTCCCACATAGGTTGGTTTCTCCTGTATGTGTATGTATTTTTGCCTTCCTCTGCAGAATTATACATGGAAAATCATGAGACATCTCTTCTAGTTTTATAGTTTAAATTATATATTCTCACAAGTAATAAACTTTACTTTTAATTTCTTTCTTTTTAGCTAAAAGATGATGCTTGATGTTTGGCAAGAAAGAAAAAGAAGTGTCGGATTAACTTTTAATGGATGGATCAGTTCAACAACACCAAAGTTCACTATAACACGGCCACACAGGTTTCAATGAGAAACTTAGGATAACTGGGCCTTTTTAATTGCAGACTGGTGAAACCTTATAGAGATGTGATTTTAACAGGTTAATTTTAATTGTGGTTGTGGGCTATTTTTGCATAATGATTATTTCGGTTTTACAAATATGTTTTTTGTGAAAATGAATATAATAATTGAATATTAGATATAGGCATATAAGCTATATAATATTTTCTTATATGTATCAACTTGGAATTGTATGATTGATATGTGATGTTACTTTAGTAGAATTTGTAATTGCTCAAATTATGAGATTCCTTGAGGGAATATTTTCTTATTATATGGATTCATAAAACTAAAAGTTTAGGTTGTGCAATAGGTTCTCCCATCATCACCCTTTTTTCGAGAGTATTTTTTAACAAGGAATTCCAATGAATCGAGGTGAAATACATGAATGATGAGTATTTTAAATAGCATAAACTTTTAATAGAGTGCAGAGATTTTTTATTTTATTTTTTGTTTATATACTTACTTCACTGTCATGATTGAGTTAACCTAAGACATTTGTATCTATGCAATATATTGAATTTTTAATTGAGTAAGTTCCAAGATGATTTTGGAATTGATCGAGTTTATTGGGCTGTCATATGGGCCTCATGGGTGTATATGTTGTAGGTCATTTTTTGACTTCTCCAATAAAATTATGTGATGAGAGATCAAAAGAGTTCATCGTGTGATGGGCCTAAAAGAATGCTTATTACAGGATCGAAGCTCTCCTCTTTTTATTCATTTTCTAAACAAATGAGGGCCACTGCTTTCACTTGAACGAATTGAATGGATATCAGACAGCAACAAAGATTAAGAAGGCCACATACAAGTCATGGGGTATAGACATGGTTTCACTACGACAACATGCTATGAGTGTTGGTGACAAATCGCTAGGCGTGAACGCAATAATCGACAAACTCAAACCCGATTACCAAGTTTGTTTGGCGGAATTAGCTTGGTTGTTTTTTCCTCTACTAATTTTTAGTTACTTTAATTTGGTTTCTTTTCTTTATTCAGATATCAATTTATTTTTATGGTACTAAATTTGTTATTCATAAGTATCCTGATTTCCTTAACAAAAATTATCCTTATATTGGGAAAAATATCATCCTTAATAAATGATTATTTTTATCTGTTCAGTTTTCGACGCAACAGAGCAATTCAAATGTACATCCAGATCAACATTCTCCATTTCCAATTAAAATCATAGTTTCATCATACTATCATTCCCTCGATTCATAAATTATCATATGCGTGAACTTGTAAGAGAAAGGTGCTAGCTCAACACGGAGCAAGGAACAAGGGGCAAGGATAGCGCTTCGCCTCCGGTAAGATGAGGAGAATTCAATAACCAATAGGCATGCACCTTTTAGGCTAAGGAACCAGAAAATACTTATTAAATTTTATTAAAGAAACTAGAAAAAAGTATTTTTGCTTTGGTACATTAACATTATATATGTTGACTGCTTTTATTTTTGTTGAATCTTTTAACCTTTGATTCACCATTTCTCTATCCAGGTACATATAATTATTCAATAAGCCATAGTTTTAGTTTTACAGAACAAAAAGAAATCAAAGACCTTGGTTTGTTTCAACTTAATAAAACTATGGCAATTCATTCTTTATACCCCTAGCAGAACTGAGATTTCATTATTTAAGGTTATCCGATATAGAGTGGACTGTTATTCTCCTCCTCAAAAACATGTTGCAAACATAGGATTTGGAAATTTTGAATGTCATTTTGATTTACCTTATTTCTGCCATCTAAATGTGGTGGAAACAGTGAAGTATCTGATATAAGATACTAATCTTTCAAAAATATGTGAATTTTGTTGTACTAGGAATTGAATAAAAGTGCATAGTAATAAATTGTATTCGTTCCTATGGCGATACGAGGTTGACTAATTAAGTATGTCAAAAGGTCAGATATTTGGCTATTGCAAAAAACAGAGAAGGTTAGAAGGTTATAAGTTATATTTAGTTTCTGTTAAACACGCTGTGAAGGTATGCATTTTCTTTAAATGTTGCAAATTGCTTCTCCACTATCAAGTAATCTAACTCTAGTATTGTATAGACCCACAATTTGACATTTTATTCCTATTATACATGAAAACATAACCAATGGTTGGCACTAGGCTTTAGTTGAGTTGACTTGTGTGTCTTTCCATTTTAGAAGGTTAAAAAACTTTTTTGCCAAGAGGTTTATCATTTTTGAAACCACTTGCATCTATATTAAAATTATACTTTGAGAACCGAATTGATATTGCATAAAATTCAATTATATACGTTCCTTAAAATCGTCAAGGAATGCAGCAGACCACAATCTCGATTTGAGCTTAGGAGGTTTGGGTTCTAAGCAAGCTATTCGTGATTGCCTCAATGCGATTTGGAATCGATTGGAGAGATCAAGATTTAGGCCTAATGTATATAAATAATAATTAATATGATTTTTAAATTCTCTCTAAAATGCACTGTACTGAGGAGCGATGTGTCTATGAGTCACGATGAGTTGAGCCGGTGAGTGGTAGCGTTCATCCACAAGTTCAATAACATGCGGTTACATAGACAAGAGTCCGATCAGTGATTCTTAGATTATAATTAATGGCGGAATTTAAATTTTTAATAACCATGACTTATTACCTACTTATAGTAACTAGTAAACAATTACTAAGATTTCTTACTCAGTCAGAAGGTTTTGAAACTGTCTGGGAGATAAAATGTCAGACAAAAATTAGTTTCACTGCTTTAAGACCTCTGTTTTCAAACAATTTGAATAATTCAATGGCAGCACAAGATCAAATAAATTAGAACCAAACATTTAAAGTATGGGAAAATGGTGTATTTCTTTATTTGCGAATAAATAGTAGTAGTATTTCTTTATTTTTATGGATAAGTGCTGAGCGGATACAATTTCATAGCATTAAGATATGATTTAGGCTGTGTTAACTTCATATTATCATATTTTTTTCCCCAAGTATAAAGCATTACCCAAATGGGAGGTTTATTGTTGCTCATCTTTTTGATATGTCGTTTTGATTCTCCTCGCAAACTTCTTGTTTGATATGTCTATGAAGTACATGAAAATTTTGAAAACAATCATTAATGAGCCTTGAAAAATTATTGATCTTTTGACTTTGGGTTTTGATTTTACAAGCTTAATCTAAGATATTTTAAAGAGAAGAACGCAAATATGAACACAAATAGCAAGATTATAAAGCCCATAGATGTTGTCTCAACCTTTTTTAACTCCGCCGATGTAAAGATATATTTGCATTACCGGTCTCGAGCCAAAGAAGGAGGGGAAGAGGTTTATATTAAACCAACATCATTGGAACATCCCCTTTTTTTTTCTGTTTTATGCAAAATAAAATTTTATTTTCATGCATAATAATGTATATATATTTGCTGTGTTGATCCAGAAGAAAGATCAAATTAAGTTTTTAATGGATGGATCAGTTGAACAACACCCAAAGTTCACTATAACATGGCCATACAGGTTTGAATGATAAGCTTATAACTTCGGCTTTTTTTATTGCAGACTGGCGAAACCTTATAGAGAAGGGATTTTGAAAGGTTGAATGTTATTTTGGTTCTGGGATATTTTTTGTATAATGGTTATTTTGCTTTTGCATATATGTTTGTGAAAATTAATATAAGAGGTGAATATTAGATATAGGCAAATAAGCTGTATTATAAATCTTATATTCTGGAACTTGAAATTGTATGATTGATTTGTGATGTTACTTTCAGTAGGATTCGTAATTGCCCAATATATGAGATGCCGTGAGAGAATATTTTCTTTATAGATGGATTCATAAAACCAAAATCTTAGGTTGTTTGATAGATGCCTCCATCATCACACCTCTTTCAAGGGTAGTTTTTAACAAGGAATTCTAATGAATCGAGGTGAAATACATTAATGGTGAGTATTTTAAATAGAATAAACCTTTCATAGTAGCGTAGAGATTTTTTTTTTTTTTTGTACTTAAAACTTACTGCACTGTCATGATTGAGTTAACCTAAGACATTTATACCTATGCAATCTATTGAGTTTCAAAATGATTAGGTTTGGATTGATTGAGTTTATTGGGCATTCATATGTGCCTCAAGGGTGTATATGTTGTAGGTGATTTTTTAACTTTCCCATAAAATTACATGATGGGAGATCAGAAGAGTTCATCATGTAACGGGCCTAAAACTTTACTTATTACAGGATCTAATCTCTGTTCTTTTTATCCATTTTTAAATAAATAAGGACCACTGCTCTCACTTAAACCAATCGAATGGATATCAGAGAGAAACAAAGAACTGGAAGGCCACATACAAGTCTCTTTTGTCGTTTTCTTTTTTTCTTTTCTGAACTCAGACATCCAAACAAAACACTAACAAACCAGTACAACAGGATAATAACACAGTTCAGAATATCCCATAACAAACAGAAAACAAATCCAAAGAGGATTAGAGACCAAAACGATCCATATCTTCAATTCTTTTCAAGGCAGGAGGTGTTCTGGCTGTCCACCCAAGGGAGAGAGACCACTTGAAAGCCATGGCCGCAACCTCGTGAGCGAGCTCATTACCGCCTCTACGAACGAAAGAGAATCTCAACCTCAAAGCTGCTGCAGTAAAGCGGATGTTTCTAACCACTGCGCTGATGTCCCAAGGTGCTACTTTCTCTGAGACGCACAATTTAATAAGAATTTCATTGTCGCTTTCCACCGTCACGGGACATTTGAATGTGGTCCCCAACCAGAAGGCTTCACGAAGAGCTAAAGCTTCCGCCAACAAAGGCGAAGATGCTTCAGATTTCTTTCCAGAACCATCCACTATGGTACCGAAATGGTTTCTAGCAATACCACCCAACACAGCCCCCTTAGAGGATTTGAAGGCAGCATCACAACTTATTTTTATTTCTCCCATAGTAGGAGCGATCCATCGAGCTATGTTATCCGGCCTACAGTGTTTACGGAACAGGTTGGAGCCTAGGACTGTTCAATGGCCTTTGAATACTCTAACCACTACTCATTGGACCTATTATAGACTGTCACGTGGCAGGGACATTTTCCTTCAAAAGTAAACTCATTCCTCGCAACCCAAATATGTCAGCAGAAAGTTACAATGAGACTCAAGTCGCCAATATCAGCATTCGAATCAACTATCATGGAGGTCCAATTAAGAATGGAAATAATTTGAAGCACTTCCTCCTTTTTCAGCAGTCCACACAAGTGCCAGATATTTTATGCCACTTTGCATCGAAACAAGATGTATTCGATAGATTCCATCTCCTTACCACAATTCTTGCAAAGAGGTGATTCCATCTCCTTGCCACAATTCTTACAGCATTTCCACCAGAAGGTACAAAGTTTGGGAAGGCACCTAAGTTTCCAAATAGTCTTCCAAGGAGCTGTGTTGAGGATAAATGAAGTAGACGTGGATAACCTTTTGGGGGCTTTGGTGCTTAAGTCATCAACCACGGCGTTGTAGTACCCGGAGCTCACATATACTCAACATTATTTGAGCTCAAAAAATATTTGTCGCCTTGAGATATAGACATGGTTTCACTACGACAGCATGCTATGAAGAGTACTGGTGACAAATCCCGAAGCGTGATGCAATAATCTACAAACTCAAATCATAAAATGAGGTGACCGAACCCGATTGCCTGGTTTGTTTGGCAGTATTACCTTGGTCATTTTTTCCTCTTTTAATTTTTAGTTACATTAATATGGTTTCTCTGTTTCTGCAGATTTCAATTTATTTTGATAGTATTAAATTTGTTACTCATAAGAATCCTGATTGCCAATTCACACACTCCAGGAAGGAAATGCTTGTGCTGATTTTCTTGCTAACAAAGGAGCGCGGGATGTTGAGCTGACTATTCTGGATGAGCCTTTACAAGGCTTGGGAAAGCTTATGGCTGCTGAAGCTATGGCCATTGTTTTTGAGAGGTTTTTGTTCCTTATTTTCTTTCCTCTGTAGCAAAAGAAAAAGAGAAATAAATATCATCTTAAATAAATGATTATTTCTACCTGTCCAGTTTTTTACCCAACCGTACAATATAAGTGTACATCCAAAAAAACATTCTCCATTTCCATTTAAAATCATAGTTTCATCGTATTATTATTCCCTCCATTTTTTAACTCATAAAATATCATATGCATGAACATGTAAAGAAAGGTGCTAAGCTCGCACGAAACTAGGAGATGGAATCACCTCTTTGTAAGAATTGTTCATGAAATAATTTTTTTAGGCCTGAATCTTTTAGGCAAGATGGGGCGAATTCAATTACTGATAGGCATGAACCTTTAAGGCTAAGCAATTTTTTTTTATCAACTTTCATTAAAGAAACTAAAAAAAAGTATCTTTTATTTCGCACGTTAGATTTGTTGACTGCTTTTCTTTTTGTTGAATTTTTTGACCTCTGATTCACCATTTCTCTATCCAAGTACATATAATTATTCAATAATCCCTACTTATAGTTTTTACGGACAGAAAAAGCAAAGACCTTGAAACATTTCGCCTTAAACAACTATGGCAACTCATTCTTTATACCCCCTAGCAGAACTGAGAATTTAGTATATGAGGTTAACCGATATCAAGAGCATCATTATTCTCCTTCTCAAAAACACATTGCAAATGTAGGATTTGGCAAATTTGAATGTCATTTTGATTTGACCTTATTTCTGCCATTCAAATGTTGTGGAAAGAGTGAATTATATAATATAAGAAACTAATCTTTTAAAAAAATGTAAATTCTGTTGTACAGAGAACTGAATAAAAGTGCATACTAGTAAATTGTATTGATTCCTATGGCGATACAAGGTTGACTACTTAAGTACGTCAAAAGGGCTAGATATTTGGCTATAGCAAAAAACAGAGAAGGTTTACTTTGTATGTGTATTTTCTGCTGAACATGTTGTGAATGTATGTAGTTTCTTTAAATGTTGCGAATTGTATTCCTACTGTACATGAATCCGTAACTACTGATTGGCCCTGGGCTTTGAGCTGAGTTTAAAAAGATCTGTACAGAGATCTATCGTTGCTCAAAGCAATTGAAGCTATATTAATATAATAATTTAAAAACCAATTATAGGGTAAATTTCAATTGTATGTGTTTTTCAGAATTGTCAAGTAGTGCAGTAGCCAGTGAGGCAAATTTAAATGAGGCCGCAGTCTGTAAACCTAGGGCTATGGCAGTTAGTGTACAATCCGCGGCAGAGGTGCAATATCTGTCATATCACTCCTATTGAGGGCAATGTTGATGATCTTAGACTATTAGTTAACACATCACACATTTTACATAAGTTGGCTGCCCAATATAGTAAAAAGAAGGTTACAGAAGACGAATCATTGTCCGCGGCTTATGGGAGCCCTAATGATCTAAGCCTTTTGAAGAATTTCAAGGACCATATTGCTTATGGAATATGGAGAGGTTCAATGGTAATCACATTTCCTGATCTAACTAATCCAAACATTTCTTTTTGAATCTTATGATTAGTATTGATATACTTTATATTTCTATTGTAGGTTAAGTGAGTGTCGTTGTTATGTATCAATCAATAGACAGCGATAAATGAATCGGGTTTTGATGATCTTATCGAGGGGGTACAAAGGAGGGTAGCGAGGATGGCATCCTGAGATAAACAATTTTCACATGCCATTTTGAGAGATTACCGCCACTCTCGATGATGTATCTCAAATCCTGAAAGTACCTTTAGTTGGTAACCCTTTATTTAGACCACACATCACTGTTCAGGATAACGGGGAGATTGAAGTCCCCAATGCAATTGACTTAGTATTTGAGGGCTTGGGAATTAGTAGGGACGATGTGTAACAAGATTACAGTGAGTCTTGTGAAGTCCAGTTGAATTGGATCACCATAAATTTTAAGGAATGAGCCAAAGACGTGAATGCCCCGTTTTATGTTAAAGGCCATTATGCCAGGGCTTACATACTATACATTCTCGGGTGCACTTCTTTTCCTGATAAGACCAAAAATAAAATTTATGTCTTTTATCTACAAGTTTTGAAAAACTTGAAAAAGGTGGGTAAATTGGCTTAGGGCATTGGTACTCTAGCACACCTGTATAGGCATCTCGACCTTGTATCTTGGTCCAACGTTAAGCAGATTAGCGGGTGTCTCTCACTATTGCAGGTAACTACTGGATGAATTTTCTAATTTTATGTTTATCTCTAAATTCATTTTCTAATTTCATTTTGTTGGTTTGATGTCGTGGATTTATGAGCACTTTTCTAGGTTTGGTGTCTACTACAACATGGAGTTCAATGACACAATGCCCCAAATTACGCATTCAGCATTGCAATATGCCTCTCTGAAAAAACCCTTTCAAAATCTCATAAACTACCGAGAGCAGCTTGATGATATGTTAGGAGGGAATGTAAGTGAATTACATTTTCTTTGCACTTAACTTTTGAAATATTCTTTACACTTAACTTGTGAATTACATTTTTTGTGGTGTGTAGGTATTTTGGGATCCTTATAAAGATGATAGGGACGCATATCCATTCCCCGATGTAGCTTTTTATAGTGAAATCATCATATACTTCGATGTTGTCGAGCCGTACTACCTGAAAAGATTTTTGAGGCAATTCGGTCGGCTTCAAATCATTCCCCACGATCCGATGATACCGTTAAGGGATGATAGGGGAAACAAGATTGCTTGATACAATGTGAAGTTTGATATGAAGAAATGGTACCAAGAAAACTAACAAGACCACCTACTATCGGAGAAGTCGTGGTCGGTCATGTATCGTGCCCTTGGAACTGTAGTACGGATTACATGGAGTGATTCATGTCCAAGTCCCACCTGATTGTGCAAAACCCCACCTACCGGCAGTCCAAAACGACGAAAATGTCTTTGGTAAGTATTAAGTTTGTAATACTTTTCTTATTATTAACAAATCCTCATACGAAAAGCAATGGAGTTACTAAAGAAGAATTGGAATGATGGCATTGTTGTAGATCTCGGTACATTGCTTGGTCGAAATGAACAAGCGCACTAAATACTAGCAGTGGCAATTGAGATGGGTCGCCCGATTAACATTGAGGAGCCGGCTATGAAAAAGAGTAAAAAGCATAGACGAGACAAAGAAAAAGGAAAAGGTGGTTGGGGGAGTAAAGGGGAAAAGAAAATAAACTCTTGGATATATATGAACTCAAAGTTGGAAGTTGTAATAAAATTTTGTTTGAATATGTTATGTATGAACTCACAATGTTATCACTGTCATTGGAATATTAATGTTTATGTTATTGGATTGTTATTAGAATTTTAATGGAATATTAATGTCCTTAACATTTTTATTATAATGTGAATGTCTATGTTATTGTAGTGTCCTCTTGGATAAGAGTATGCCTAAAATCAAGAGTATTCCCAAAATTATATAAGAGAATGTATAAAATCAAGAGTATTGGCAAAGCATGATTAAATCATGAGTATGTATAAAAGTTCACTACTCATTTGGCTTTATTTGGCATTTTTGTACCGAATAACAACGAAACCTCTCGCTATGTACATGCCTAACCCAACTTGGCTTGGAAGCCCAAACCCCACTGATAGGGATGATTATCCCGAATGAGTATAGTTTGCATTTGGTTCGAGGTGATCATGCTGAATTAATGTTCCTAACTCATGATGATTACGTTGAACCAAATGCATCATATGGTTGTTCGGTATAAACCTCCCTATCAATGGGATTTGGGCTTCCAATCCATGTTTGGTTCGGTATGTACATAGCGATAGGTTTCCTTATTATTCTGTATAAAGATACCGAATCAAGCCATATGAAATTTTAATACCCTACTGTATTACCCTACTTTAATACATCATCACCCAACTATAATACATCAAACTTTAAAACATCCAAATCTAATACATCAGTTTTTAATGCATCGTCTAACTTTAATACAATACCCTCCAACAACATAAACAATCGTTTGGAAATAGTGAAATCCATTACATATGTAATATTGGTAATACATTACATTATAACTTGACTTACATCGGTACAAATATTACAACTTGACTTACATGTGTACAAAAATTACAAAATATCCCTTAGAACCTAATTACACATTTTCTAACATGTGTACAAAAATACAACATATCCATAACTAGTTGATGTCTATGGGTTGATCATTGGTTGCTACATCCTCTGGACAAATTTTCTGAAATTCTAATCCTTGATCTGTAAATTTGTCAATCCAAGGTTTAGCTTCAAGCAAGGAATAACTATGCCAAGGACTTACAATCGGTGACAAGGATCAATCGTGTTTCAACTTTAGAATGACAAAGTGATTCCCGAATACATGAGCAATCTACATGAACATTGGATGCGTAGTTCGTTCAAGTTTCTTCGGTAAAAATGTGAAACATTGTCTCTTCGATATGAGGACACACACACATATGTAAGTATCAGCTAAAAGGAAGCCACACTCTGGTATGCTCATCCAAGACTTTGGACCACGCGTGCTTATATAATCGTCTAACATATTTAGAACAATTTCCTAAATCTAACTACCAAAGTAGTGTGCATAGAAATCATTATTTCCCAGAACTTCTTCCATCAAATATGCTCTCACATTTTTCCATCCATGGTTTTGGGTCCCAAACCTTAGACAAGTAGCAACGCATTTAAACTCACAATTATTGTCAGCATCCACCTCCACAGTATCTTCTATGAAACCTCTACAAAAGTTTGGTATCTCTTTTAGGTCCTTCTTATAAGTGGGCGTGTAGTTAGGGCACCATGGGGCGAGGGGGGGGGTGAACTCCGTAAAATCAATGTTATTCTCAGGCATTTGGACAATATAATGTTCATTCTTCATTGATTCCCTAGAAAGTTTGAAGCATGAGGGATCCCTTTTGGTTTATTTCTCATGTTTTTGCTCACAAGTAATTGGTTTTTGACTTCTCGGCCGACCCTTGCATTGCTTAAGCACTGACGAATCAAATAGACTAGCAGTGGTGGGACACCCTATGTCCTTCAGTTTTTGTAACATGGACCTTTGCTCATCTAGAATAGACCTTTCCCACCTCTATTTAAATAATATCATTTTTGTCTTATACTCAACCATGTGGTACTTCGCTAACTCGGGCACCATAGTTAATTTGTGCCAATGTCCATCACATCCCCCCAAAGTATAGCCCGACCCTCCATCCGGTAAATGACTAACTCATGAGCGCAAGGTATATCATAGACATTGCGTGCCATATGTAGGCACGATTTGAATTCCATGCCATCATTGCCACACATTTTTAGCTCCTCGAGAATTAGGTCAATGGCATAGTACAAAACCCGGCTAATTAGCTCATAAAATGGTAAGATTGTGTGAGAGCATTAATTTCTACAAGAAATCCTCAAACTCCCTCATAATTTCTATCACTTGCAACTCAATGTAGTTGTGCGTGCAGGCAAACACATTGTCAAAAGGTAATTAAAAACTCTCTAAGTGTATCTTCAACTTCTCTTGCTCTCGTTCACATCGATTGGTAGCTTGGTTTCCCCGGTGCTTAATCATATTTTTCCACGCATGAAAGAATGTCTCCTTTAAATTATACCATGTGCAGAGTGTTGGGGTATGCAACCTAATCCACGTGAAATAAGCACCAAGATTTATTAAAATCGCTCTCCATAGGGGATTCAACCAAATGAACCCAATATCTTATAAACTTATTTAAGGAATCCTTATCGCGGATCTCTTTACGATCATGGAGTTCCACATTGCGGTGAACGTGGAAAATGCACACCATATATCTTACCTCGGGGAACACCACTCGTAATGCGTTAATGCACGGATACTCTCGATCGATGATGAAGACAATGGGGCATAAAAATGGATTGAATATGGATTTTAAATGACCTAATACCCAACGGTAGTTCTCTTCATTCTCTGTAATAAAAAATGAAAAATCAATATTGAACGTCCATCCGCAAGATGTTATACCAACCATCTCGAACAAAGGCATCTTGTATCGATTTGTCTTAGTAAGTGAAATCGATAATGAAAACCAATGGAAAACACTTTGCCAATTGGATGGAGTTTGGATGAGCCCAGAAAATGTCTTCCAACTTCATCGTAGACTCATTCGTTCTATACCAATAGACATAGTGTTTATCATCGAGAAACTTCATTAACTGTTGCATCATCGATCTACCCTCTCTTTCGTTAATCCTTAATTTCCCCTTAGCATTGTATATGGATTTAATTATTGAAACATTACTTGCATTATGACATTTTATCGTCATTAGAATGGTGGCCGATTTCCCACTCAATGATATCTCTTCGACAATGGCTATCTCATCTAAAGTAAGACTGTCGATGTATGAATGACCAATTAATGATTTTTACAGTTGGTGGTTTTGAACTCCACTTATAACCGATAACATCCAATGCCTGTTGTCAAGTGGAATTCCCTTTAACATAAATGGGCAATTGCACTTCCTAGTTGTCGTGTCCTTCTTACTATTTTTCACCATGAGTACTTGTTTCCTTCTCAACATTTTTCCCGTGATGATCATGGTACTCCCCTCCTCTCTCACATTCCATATATAGACGTACCTTACGCATTGCCAAAGGTGCATCATACTTGGTGATAATAATTACTATTTGAACTGATTAGGCTTGCGCTTGAGCCTAAGTAACCAATGCTTGACGGGTGGGAAATACCTGAGAATAAATAATACAAATAATCAATACATTATTACCCATAATAAAAAGCTATAACTATTATGAGTGATAAATATACATGGTCTATAATGAAAGTGGCACTGACATTGATTCCTAAGAAATCATTAACCCCGTTAATAGGTATATCGATATTGGTTAACGCCTCGTCAAATAATACAGAGTTAAAATTCATGAAGGCATCCTACGTAAATAAAAACATAATTATGTTATACATATGATGAAATGTATCATATTTAAAGCATCATAACAATAATCAAATGAATCATGAAGGTTGAAATTAATGAATCCATTTGGTAGGAAAGTTGCGAATGAAATAAGGAAACTCGACAGGAACATGCCAGGAAAAGCACTTAGATTTGGGTTGTTCCTAATAAAGGAACCCATTTTTGTATAGGGGTGACTCGGGACAACAATGTTGAGGATAATTGAATAGGTCAGGGTGATCATGCTGAGACAATTATCATATGTCGCCATAACAATACCGAAGAAACTTCATTTAAAAAAAATATAACATTGATTTGGGAGGTTAACCCCGAGTTTTAGCCTTTAGCTAGAGGACCCGATCTCGAACAACTATTCAATTTTTGGCCTATTTACAATTATTTAATCCTTAAGAACAAAAAAATATTTATATGAATGGGATTAAAAAATTATCCGAAAAAAGTTATTTGGGGTGTTTTTATTGTCTTTTGTGGTCCCAAACTCATTAGCACCACCATCCATTAATATTTTAATGTTTAAATAACAAAACCTCAGTATTGTGCGAACAAACTTTGTTAATGTTGGTGAAGATGGTTGGTGTGTGGGGACCAAATGAAATGAAAGGTATTGGGTGAAAAATTTATGATTGTTGGTGGATGTTGGAGTAATGGAGACAAATTTAATGGGTGAAGTGAAGTTGATAAAGGGAGATTTTAGAGTGTAGTGGATAGAGAGAGAAAATGTGGGGGAATCTATGTTAAAATTATTGAGTAATATGTATATATATATATATATATATGGTGTGGTGGCCCTTAGTAAAATTCATTTTTATTTTGCTTGTGGTATTTTGAATCAATTTTGGGGGTTACCTTAGAAACACCCTTATCATATTCACATATCGGGTTCAAATTTTAAATTTAGATGAATAAAGAAAACTCAGATTAAGGATCATTTTTTTTTCATTTAAAGTCTGAAGTTTAAAATTTGCATATGGTGATAATTTGTATTCGAAGATACTTTTATATCTTAATCATTCAGAGATAAAATATAGTCATTATTATCTTCATTTTTTAAAACAACTTTATTATGTACCTCTTGAGTTTGAATGATTCACGTTCAGCTTAAGAAGGAGAAACAAACAAGTGAAAATACTTACATTCCTTGGGTAACATTCCTCTGTGGTTTTAATAATTACGCTTTATTCATAATTTTAGAAAATTAGTATTTTCCCAATATTGGATAACAAAATGGGTTTTTACCAATTAGTCCGGTTTACTAAGTTTGTAGTTCAATAGGTCCTAACATTTTTTTTGCTCCATCAGGTCCCATGAAAAAAAGATTTTTGTTCCAATAGGTCATATTTGTAAACATACAATGAATATTCACTATATATACAAATAGGACCTATTAAGGAAAAAAATATTGCGATAGGACCTATTAAGAAATGTCCCATGTAAATAGGACTTAATGGAAAGATCCCCATAACAAAAATAATATTGACTTCAATTCATAAAATTGCGAAATGAAACTTATTCTTCATTTAAATTTTTATTCAAGTGAAAAGGAAAAAATTAGTAAAAAATAGTGTTATTCATACGTACGCACATGTCATTTAGTCATGTGTTTGTCCAAACCTAATAAAATTATTCATTTATTTTGCTAAGGAACAATGTCAATGTATTTTTTTCAAAGTCAATTTATATAAATAGTTATGAGTGTAAATAACCACAGTGAATGAATCTAAGCAATTGAAACCAAACAAGGAATAAGATAACCTCACAATAAAAGAACTTATATAGTTCAGAAAATGTCTACGTCTATGGGGTGTTTCCATTTTTATATTACTTTTTTTAAAATTCTTTAGAAAGAAGTTTCATGTTCCTTTTCTCTGGGGTGAGGATTACATTTATTGAAATGGTGGAGGTCGAATCGTATTGGACTTATCTCATGTGTTGGTTAAGCCACCTCATGATTTTCTTTAATATCCTTTAAGATTTTTTGTTGTTGAATTAACCTCTTTATAATTACCTCTTGTGATGTTTATTATTTACTTTTGGGCTGACCTCCTTATCGGATCTAGACCCACTCGGGCCGCTATGTTTGGGCCATTCAGTTTGCACCCCAAAATTGCTTTTTAAACTCTTTGGAAAAAATGGGCGAGAGAGTTTTGAGAAGCTGCTCAGCCCAATCAGTTGGTTGGTTCACGTGATTAGCTTTAAGTCTAGTAGGGGCATGCTTCGTAATTACTCTTCCATAATAATGATAGGTTGGTAATTTTTTTAAAATGAACCTCCATTTGCATTGATGAATCTTGGGTTTTGTTGTTGTATAATTAGACATTTAGGATTTCGTTCGGTGTTTGATCAAAAAAATTCACCATCGTTTGGACACTTTACTTCATTCAAAACTAACGTTTGGACCCTCATCCTTTATACTTCGCATGTAAGTCTTCTTCATTTCTAGCTTCATCATTTCTGAATAATTTTGTTGTCTTTGAGTCTCCTTTCTATTCTTGATAAAAATGGTGTACGTTGTCATTGCAAAGAAGATGGAGGATTTTAAGAAAAATATATTCGATTCCTCCATGGGTAGCATTGAGTGTGCTGAAGTTCTGAGAGATTGTAA